>ML791381.1:240290-262763 GCA_009831015.1 Picea engelmannii
GACAATTATAGAATTGATTTCAGTTTTTGTTGATTACACCATGTAAACCAATTGCCCTTAGTATATATCTAGAAGGAAAATCCATGGGGTAAGTAAGAGTTATTGTCCAAATACTCAAAATAACACGCTCAATCAATATACACTGTGTACGCCAAATGTGAGTGTGGAGCACAACTTCCTTATAGTTAGGAACAAATTCCTCCAAATAACCCAAGTACATCCATATATCCAAATCATATGTTCAAATGTTTCCCGATAATGACTATATTGATCTCTATATATACATATTCTCACTCATTGCACATGTGGCCCCTCTATTAGATTGCCCCCTATTTAATATACATTTAACACCAATACATAAGAATTCAATCCAATTACATATACATTCAACCCCATATATACCCCCCCATTGGGTCGTAACATAAGTACCCCCATTCGAAAAACTGTCCTAAAATATTTGTGGCTAAATCTTTTGCATGTTATGAAACCAAGTAATCGAGTTACTTATATTTATTCTCTCATACAATATGATTATTCATCCATCCATATGTAGTTCTTTTCAATGTCATTCTTTGATAGCTTCCTTTCCTTTGATTCCTTAAATATTTGATAATATCTTGTCGCATAATTGTTCATTGATGCCCTATTCCATTAATATCCTTGACTTTACCATCTTCTTCCTTAGTAACATTGATGTGGCACCAAATCTCATGGAGTAAAAGAGTAAAATTTCTCTTTAACTCTTCTATCAAAAATATTTTTCATCTTATTTTGATATTCTTGGAATCTCTCATTCACTTGTTCTTTGGTATTCTGCACCTTAATTATCTGATAAAATCTTATAATAAGATCATTAAGCTCTTCATTTGCATCCTGTATTAATATTAATATTAAAATGGTAATATTAAATCAAATTAATTTTTAATTTTTAATTTTTTTTAAAATAAATATTGTTCATCGCACTTGCGACGACAACTTAAATAGCTGCGACGATTTTTTTATATAAGGAACGGAAGTTGTCGTATCACTTGTGAAGACAACTTAAATAGCTGCGATGATTTTGTTATATAAACAACGGAAGTTGTCATCGCAAGTGCGACGACAACTTAAATAGCTGCAACAGTTTTGCTATGTAAGCAATGAAAAGTTGTTTTCGCACTTGAGACGATAACTTAAATAGCTGTGACAGTTTTTCTTTGTAAACAACAAAAAATTGTCGTCGCAAGTGCAGCGACCGCTTGAATTGCTACGACGCTCTTGCTATATAAACAATGAAATTTTTCATTGCAAGGGTCGATGCAATTGAGATGAAATGTTGGTTTCACATTTTTGACTAAATTGTCATATTGGCAATGATATTTCTTTTTTGTCGCAATTGTGATAAGTTCCCTAGGGGAATCTCTCTTGCAACGTTTATTCAAGTTCGTCGCAATTTCCACGTGACATGAAATGACGTTTCAAAGAGTCCAGATTCGTTGCAAATTCCATGACATAACGTCGCAAGAGCATCGAAATAGTCGTCGCAAAATGACCCAAATTTGCTAGTGTGGGAATACATAAATATCTCCTAGTCGATGGATTCTTCAAGTGTTCGACCTAAACACCCTTATTCACACTTGTCGAATGTACTTAGTTCCTTGAAACATACTTTCATTATCGATGGGTTACCTCACGTTTTTTAACGTTATACCTTAATGATCGATAATCAAATGAATTCTCATTGTGTTCGAATTCAACTCCTCTATTCACACAATATAGACTTGCACCTTTGGCGGATAGTATAGACGACCTCCAACTTACAACAGTAGCACCCCATATCCACTGTTGTCTTTTATTGGACCAGTACCTATATGACTTCAGTGCTCATGGAAGACCAGATTGTACTCCAATGTATACAGATATCTTCAGTTGATTTTGAGACTGGAATCTATTGTGTCTTGTTCGTGACTATGACAGCCTATGGCATATGTCCACTTTGTATTTCTTATTCATGGCCATGAACACTTATTTGATACATATCCACATGCATATGCAGTGTAATTCAGATTGACATCCATGTGTACAAAGTCATTATGTATTGTAATATTCTCATGAGTAACTAGTACTTCCATATGAGTCTTCATTACTCCACTTCTAGAAATTATAATGTATTTCGTCCATCACAAATACTCCTCTGAACTAACACACTAGGGGGAATTTGTTATAGAAATTTTTTCCTCTCTCCATGCATCTTGCTTGGATGGCCTTCCATTTCCCTCTACAGACTTAAGTTCTCATTTTTGTTCACTCCGGAGATAAAAATACATATTTTTGTACATATACGCGACCTACCAGTTAGAATTGTTTTTTAAAATAGGTTAGGTTTCCATGCCATGTCATGTGATCCATGATCCTTGACCTTCCATATACTAGAAACGATCTGGTTCGACCCTTCAATTCCATTTGGAGGCTATAAATTGAGACATATCCAAGCCTTGAGGAGAATTGACAATTCAAGATTGAGAGAAAAGACACTCTAGAGAAATTTCACTTCATATTGAGTCTACATCCCTTTGTCCTTGAAAGCATGAAATTCTTGTGTTCAACCCCCAAGATCTTCCTATCTTGTGATGGAGAACCTCATTGAATCCTACATGTGAACTTGCCTTTCTGGAGGATTGATGTGGTGGAGGCCCAGCTCGAGGGACTTAGTTTCTCAATTCTGATATGTGTCGTTACAAAAAAATTTCACCTATGTACTTTTGTTGATTACATTAATAGAAATACTCTTTTCTTGTCCAATTGATATCTTGCAAATATTTGAATTACTTTCCATGGGTGTATTTGTTATGTATGTTAATGGATTATGCTAATTTATATGCTAACATTATATATCATCACCACATGCTTGCATATCTTGGTTATTGAAGACAAGTTGCAGGTATAAAGATTTGGGTCATGTGCTCAACAATGGTCTTCTTCGAACATCTGGATGAGGTAGGCTTCTAGAACTATCTTGTTAAAATTTCATTTATATAGCATATTTGAGATTAGAGTTGATTTCTAGGAGTCGTTTCGTTTGTTGTGGTTTTCCCCTAGACATAGAGACTTTTTCCTCGTAATAGGCCTGATAATCCACTACAAGAAGCCCACTCATCTTAATCAGAGTTCTTAGTGGAATCTTGGTGTAAGAATAGACCATTTAATGGATGAAATAGTGACATACCATTCACTCTAAAAGAATCCAATGTAAAGATAAAGAAGTACAGTGTAGGTGGATCTATTCTAAGCAGATTGATATGTTAGTATGCTAGTCTTCTGATTAAGGGGAATCAATGTATACATGGGGATAAGTTCAAAATTTCCAAGGATCAGCCATATAGTTTTGGGGGTAGTACCTCCATTATTGTTATCAGAAGTAGTGCAGTGAAAACATGGTAGGAATGTCATAACTTCAAGGGTGAATTATTGAAGGTGTAGGCATTCTAAAGAATGCCAACAGATGTCTAAAGTAATGCATCATGTGCAAAGTGGATATAGAAGTATACAACCATACTTCTGAAAAAGGAATTACATAAATCTAAGCGACTTATAGAATAGAATAAGTCTAGGAGTAACTAGAAGAAGTAGGAAAAATGTAACACTAAGTGGATGCCAAGTTAATTTTAGTTTATGGAAGCACTCAAAGAACTATGGAAACAATGAAGGTATTGTTGAAGTGATGGAGAATATTGGGTGCAATTCAAAAGTATTGAGTACATTCCCAAAGTGGATTGGGATAGAAAATCAAAAGGACTCAAGCATAGAACTAATTTATGAAGAGAAACTAATAAGGAGCCATGAAGAAAAAAAGGGTTCTATGTTTAGCATGGAAGAAAAAAGATATGGCATCTGAAAGGTGTTAGAATATGAAGGATTGTGCTCGTTTTACCATTGATAATACCCTTGTCACCCAACCATAGGACGAAGCCACCCTCTGAGAACCTTGACCTTGACAAAAAAAATAATCCTGGTAGCAATCCAATAGCTAAGAGAGGCTAATGCACCAAGCAAGAAGCAACCAAGTTGAACAAATAGTCTCACCCAAAAACTGGCGCAATACATTCCCCAAGACTTGCACACAAAAATGCTAGACTGCAGTGCGTAGAAATTGCTCTCTACAATTCTGAGAAGTGTGTATAATGAGAGACTGGTGCCCTATATTTATAGTGATTCTGGAAGATTTATTGGGGCTGACTTCTCCTTCTGGGTACTAATTAATTCATATTAATTATCTATTGTCAACCAACATCTTGTCTAGGGTTTCCTTCATTTCTTTGCTTCCTTCTGGAACATTCTAATCTTGTCAAAGGTCACAATAGAGGTTCATACCTCCCAAAGCTACCTCAATATTAACACTCCCTCCTATCTAGGGAGGTATGGTCTTGAACACAACAGACCATTCAATTGGTAGCATCACAAGCACTGTCATTATTATTCGACTAAATAATTCTCCATGACAACTGGCACCATATCAATTGATAAAACACAATTGTGTTTATGCATGGTAGTACATAACTACACTCCAGTGGTTTACTACCACACCAAGTAGCATACAAGTACTTGATCAGTGACGTATAGTCACAAACAATGGAACATATCCACCACAATAGCATAATTCTACTGTCTGGAGACAGGCAGTCTCCATAACAATCATCTAATGTCAATCTGCACAGAAAAATATTGTTAAAAACAAACTGAATCATCTGGGAAAATATTTCACTCACGTCTGTGAGATATGAAAGAATATCTGCCCTCAGAGTAGAACAATGAGATATCTGGACTATTCTTCTCAAGAAAGGAAGAATAATTGTCTCGTCTTCTTAATTTGGACCATTCCTCACCCTAGGCCATTCTTCCTACATTAATCAAAGTGCACCCTGGAGAGAATGTATAAACCCTAAGGAATACCTATCCCCGATTGTTGAGCCTGGACCATTCCCCACCCTAGGCCATTCCTCCTACACTAATCAAAGTTCACCCTGGAGAGAATGTATAAACCCTAAGGAATGATTGTCCAGGCCATTTCCTCTATTAACCACAAGAGGAAAAGACTATCTTGTATCAACCTCCAAAACATACCATTCCTCATGTTAACCACAATGAGAAATCGTTGTCCGGCGAGGCGAGCCAGTCTTCTTGAGTAACCCTCATGAAGAGAGACTGCCCTAGAACACTCCCCATGTTAACCACAATGGGAAGTCACTGTCTATGATACATCAACAATTTGGACCATTTCCCATGTTAACCACAATGGGAAATCACTGTCCGTCAGAAATCTCAATCCACTTTTCGAATAGGAAAGAATCTATCCGAGCTGGACTATTTTTCAATCACACAAAAAAAAATGTCTTCAATAATATTTTCAATGCTCCCTCCTGACCTGGAGAGTCATTTATTCCCTTTCAACTAAGGGATTTATTTCCATGATCCCCATCTTCTCTCAGAAATATGAAAACTTTATTCTGGATAGAGGTTTTGTCAGGATATCTATTGTCTGCTCATTAGTGGGGATATACTCGAGCTTTACATATCCTTCCTAGACTTTATCTCGAATAAAGTAGTATTTGATCTCAATGTGTTTTGACCTTTCATGAAACACAGGATGTTCTGATAATCTTATACAACTCTGATTATCACAATATATTATGGTCAATTCTGGAATCTGATCAAATAAATCAGAGATTAACTTCCTTAACCATATTTCTTCTATGCATGCTTCACATGTTTCCATATACTCTGCTTCTGCTATGTTGAGCATGATAGACTTTTGTTTCCTGCTGCCCCAAGATATCATAGCGGAGCCCAAGATGAAACACATGCCTGAAGTGCTCTTTCTGTCTTCTGCACTTCCTGCCCAATCTGAGTCTATGAATCCATGAAGTTGTATATCACTGGATGCTATATATCTCAAACCATAGTTTATTGTTCCACGAATATATATTAATACATGCTTTGCAGCTATCCAATGTTCATGTCTCGGGTCCACCTGGAACTGGCTTTGTGTATTCATGGCAAAGCAAATGTCTGGTCGAGTATTTACCAAATACATCAATGACCCAATTAGTTGTTGATATAGAGATGGATCTACTGGATCAGAATCTGGATCTTTTACTTTTCTTATATCCGCATTCATAGGAGTGTCCATGGACTTACAATCCATCATTCCAAATTTCTAAAGGATCTTTATTGCGTAATTTCCTTGTCCAAGGAATACTTCACCATGCTTCTTCCATACTTTTAGTCCCAAGTAATAATGCATGAGACCTAGATCTTTCATATCAAATTTAGAAGCTAATTTCTTCTTGCACTGGATGATGAGAGACTCTTCACCTGTTATGAATAGATCGTCAACATATAGTAGTAGGATTACAGGTGCATTGTCCACGACTTTATAGTAAAGGTTTGGATCTGCATGACCCTTGGAGAAACCAAGTCTCGTTAGATAACTATCTATTCTGGCATACCAAACCCTTGGAGCTTGCTTGAGTCCACATAGAGAATTATTTAATTTGAAAACGTGAGTGTCTCTATAATGTACCTCAAACCCTTGAGGTTGTTCAATATATACTTCTTCTTCAATAGCTGAATTGAGGAAAGTTGTCTTTACATCAATCTGATGTAGGTTCCATCCCATGGAAGAAGCAAGAGATATGATAGCTCTAATGGAAGTATATCTAGCCACCAGATAAAACGTTTCGTCATAATATTCTCCTTGCTTCTGGGAGAACCCTCTAGCTATGAATCTTGCCTTGTATTTATCCACTCTTCCATCTGCTGCATGTTTGATCTTGTACACCCATTTTGAAGTTACCACCAATTTTTCTTTAGGTCTTGGTACGATTTCCCATACCTCATTTTTCATAATGGATTGATGCTCTTCCTTCATAGCTTCTTTCCATTGTCCCTTTTGAACTGCTTCTTCAAATGTGGTAGGTTCTTCATCTAGAAGCTTCATCATGTATGTTGCATAACTTGAGAATCTTTTAGGTATTTTACTCTTTCTGAATGTTCCTTCTGGAACCTTGATTCTTTCTACATCTTGTAAGGTAGCTTCAAGCCAAGCTGGTCTTTTCTTGGTCTTAGATACGATATATGAATCAATGTTTTCACATGGCTCCATAGGATGATCAGGTAGTTCCTTGTCGTCATTTTCGTTTCTTGTGCTTTCTTCGTTAAGTTCTTTAATCTCTTCTTCTTCTATAGTTTCTTCTATGGATTTCTTGAAGGCCATATTTTCATTGAATGTTACATCCTTACTGACTTCGATCTTGTGTTGTTATGGAATATATATTCTATAAGCTTTGGATGAATCATTGTATCCCATGAATATCCCTTTCTTTCCTGAAGCTTCTAGTTTATTCCTCTTGTCCTTGGGAATGTGAGAGTAAACAGGACATCCAAATATTCGTAGATTTTCCACATTAGGTTTCTTACTTGAGAAAGCTTCTTCTAGTGTCATGTCCTTCAATATACGATGAGGACTTCTGTTCTTCACATATATTGTTGTCATTGCTGCTTCTCCCCATAAGAACATGGATAGACCCTAATCATTTAGTAAGGCTTTTACGGTTTCTTCAATGGATCTGTTCTTTCTTTCTGCTACACCATTTTGTTGAGGATTATGAGGAACAGTTAGCTCCCTCATAATCCCTGCCGATTTGCAGAATGCAATGAATTCCTTTGACGTGTATTCTCCACCATTATCGGTTCTTAGCATCTTGATATTCTTATTCGTGAGGTTTTCTATTTCTTCTTTGAACTCTTGAAACTTGTTGAATACTTTGTCTTTTGTCTTTAGTAGATACAACCAAGTATTTCTTGAATAGTCATCTATGAATATTACGTAGTAAGAAGATCCTCCTAGATATTTTACTGGAATCGGACCGCAAACATCTGAGTGTATCAGATCTAGAATCTCCTTAGATCTGTTGTTGCTATTATTCCCAAGAGCACATCCTTTGCATATTCCTTCATTTGTATACTGTAGCTCTGGTATTCCTTCAACCATCCTTTTGAGAAAGGGTAATGCTTGATAGTTAATGTGAGCGTACCTTCTGTGCCAAAGCTTATTGGAGTTGACTTCGTTGTGTACAAGAGCTTCTTCATTTTGTTCTAGTAGTCTATACAGATTTCCTTCATGACTTCCAATAATCCTAGCATTCTCTATGCTAGAGTCTTTATGACATGATAACACCTTTCCATCCACGAAAGCTATTATGTTCCCTTGTATTCTAGACAAGATATTGATACAAGATTATTTTCTAAACTAGGTACATATAAAACATGGCTTAAGTGAACATAGTTACATGTTTTCATTTTGATGGAGGCTTGTCCAAATCCTTCCATGGGGTAAGTGGTTTTGTCTCCAAGCTATACCTTGTACGAGGTCTTATTCTCACTTAGATTTGAGAGTCTGGATTGTTCTCCCGTCATGTGCCTAGAAGCTCCGCTATCGATTATCCACATGCCATCTTCAATTGTTCCAGTGAGTGTTGAGTAGTCTAGAAGACTGATTGTTTCACTCATGTCTTCGGTTGGATGGTAACGGTCATGCCTCAATCCAAGACTTCAACTTAGTCGTTTCTGTCTTCTGAGAGAGACAAAAGGTATGATGAGTTAGGGCACATCTGAATATCTTCTTTTTGAGTGAGATGCTCCATCACAAGGTGTCGGATATGAGATTAGGGTTTCTGCAACAGCTTCTGCTTGTAACCCTAGTGACAGTGTCTTGGAAGCTACTCCTTCTAGTAACCCTAGCAGAAGTTCCTCAACGAGCTCAATATGATAATGGCTATGCTTCCTTCCAATGTTTAGACTCAATGAAGGAGGTGTGGGCCCATAACCTGTTAGAATATGAAGGATTGTGCTCTTTTTACCATTGACAATACCCTTGTCAACCAACCATAGGTTGAAGCCACCCTCCGAGCACCTTGACCTTGACAAAAAAAAGAATCCTTGTAGCAATACAATAGCCAAGAGAGGATAATGCACCAAGCAAGAAGTAACCAAGCTGAACAGATAGTCTCACCCAAAAATTGGCGTAGTACATTTCCCAGGACTTGTGCACAAAACTGTTGGACTGCAGTGCGCAAAAACTGCTCTCTGCAATTCTGAGACGTGTGTATAATGAGAGACTGGCACCCTGTATTTATAGTTATTATGGCAGACTTACTGGGGCCGACTTATCCTTCTAGGTACTAATTAATTTATATTAATTATCTATTGTCAACCGACATCTTGTCTAGGGTTTCCTTCATTTCTTTGCTTCCTTCCGAAACATTCTAATCTTGTCAAAGGTCACAATAGAGGTTCATACCTCCCGAAGCTACCTCAATATTAACAAAAGGAATCCATCTCAAGTGGTTCAGAGCCATTGGTGATATGTTAGAAGGCTATACGTATCAATGGAATTTATGATGGAAATTAAAAGTAGTGTTAATTAATTCCACTAATCTCTATGAAGATGGAAAAGGAGGCTTTTGGGTAGAATTGTAACATGTTGGAAATTGAATATGCAAGTCAATCTCGAGACTAGGTGGGTCAAGAGAAGAGAGGTAAATGGTTCAAGAAACAACAAGAGTTGAAGTGTTCAGAGAGGGCAGGATGAAAATCAATTTGGTCCAGTAAGGTAAATGGATGTTGAAGATCCAAAGTCAATAAGAGAGCCTGACTAGAAATGTAATATGGTCATGTGTGTAGAGTCAGAGGAATCTAGATGATAAATGAATGTTGAAGTTTAATATCAACATAGTATATGGATTAAAATGTTAAGTAGACTAGTGTAATTGTTTAGAAATATGCTTAGGACATAAATTAATCATGTGTAGTGATTACAGTGAGAATTGAGGACAGACCAGAACAACAAGGAGAACTATACATGATGAAAGAGGTTGTTGGAATTTTCTATGGAAGCAATTATGATATGACCTTTTGAACAACCATACAAAGCACATGAAACTAAAATGCATATGCATTTATGAGCATGCCAAGGATGAATTACTAGTGCATATAATATGTATTAATGAGTGCAGATTGGTATATATATATATATAAGTGCCACTAAAGATATTGTTGCATATGGAAGACATCCATATGAAGGAAACAATAGGAAGTTGAAGTTTTGGTTAAGAGGTTGGTGAAGGAGGTGTGGAAACTCCTATTGATACATGCTAGTCAAGTAGCATTAAATTCATTTAATGACATCTATGCAGGTAAGATTTTTGTTTTATGTATTTATGTTGCATAATAGCATAAGGGAGTTTGGGTAAGAATTCCCTTATCCAAAGGTTAGTGGTGAAGTAATATTATTGTATGATTTGAATGCATTAAAAATAATGATCTACCATTGGTATGGTAGAGGCCATGGGTCTTGGATAATTGTAAAATATTTTAGCTTTTGAGTGCATTCATGTGACATAATAACATGTCATGAATTTGTTGTATATGGGTTAATAGTCAAATCAATTAAGTGGTATGACTTGTTATAGGAAAGAAAGCCAGTAAAGCTAGTCATGGGTGAGACCATGACATGAGTAGATATGGAAAGACTATAGTGCCACGGAATTATCCATGAACTTCCTAATTATATCTAATGTTTGAATTGCAACCTTTTTTCCAAGACTGAAGAACACCACAAAATTGTATTCTTGGTGTAGTGTTCAGGTCAAAAAGGAAGGCATCCAAATGATTGAGAAAGCAAATAGGAAGTGTATGGATGATGTGTCGAGGCATTGGCCAAACCTTCTAATTATTATGGTGAGATGCATGATTTATAAAAAGGAATTCTAAAGCCAATGCAAAGGTGAATTGAATAGTATGCATGAATAATCATGAAATTGTAAAAGTGGTAGATTTCCACTCATGCATGCTAAAAGAGAGTTGTGTATGTCGAAGGCATTATTGAATGCATTTTAGTGAATGCATGTATATATTAAATTTCATAGAATTGATTATGCTAGCAGCTGAAATGGTGTAATTGTTACTAACTTATAAAGATAAGAACATATCAGGAGCTGTTAGGTATTGCCACAAGAGAGTTGCAAATTAAAGTATTAACATGATCATTGATTACAGGAAATTTTTGTTCAGGAAATAGAGTAATGAAAATAATAATGTTGAAAGAATGAAAAGCTTAATTGATGAAAATGCATATGCAGAGTGACAATTTCATTCTAATTAGTAAGTGGTTTGATAACTGTGATTAAATTGTTAAGTGTAGACAATTCTGAAATTACTTTGTGAGATTTTGTAAATATTACAATAAAATTATATGGTACTTGAAATACTAATAATCTATTTGGCTGAATGCAAGATGGAATTATTGCAGAAAAAGTGGTCTCAAGTATGAAATTGTTGAAAGACATAATAAATATTGATGTTTATTGCTGCAACAACCAAGAAAGTTATGGGATGGAATCTTATACATGGGAAAATTTGATTTTCCTTATAAGAAGAATATTAAATTTCAAAAAGAAATTGTTATGATATCATCTCATGATGATTGCATGTGTATGATATAAGAGAATTGAGGATTTTTAAAGATGGAATGATTGGAAAGAATGGCTTCCATTGGGACACTGGAGCCTATAATTGCAGATCCTTAGTGGGGGTCTGTTAATAAGTTGGCGCTCTCTTTTTGTGTGAAATCCTGGGAAAGATGGATCGATGAAGCACTGTGTATCAGTGAAGGGATGTCTGAGCCTGAAAGGGTGAGTGCAACAAGGAAGAGGTATCACAAGAATGACACAATGAGATGAATTTCTTATTGAAGAAACTTTGTGGAATAGAAAAAAATGACTTCTAGCTAAAGTATGAAGATAAGACCAAAAAGATAGCAATCTTCAATAGCAAAGGCATGGAGCTTTTTGAAGAATTTTGGAATGTACATTGTATATATTGCATTGAGGACACTGCATAAATAAGGGGGATGGGAATGTAATACCCCAGGTTGACCCCAGTTGTAATTGTACATATAGGTTGGTGAGCCATGATATTTTGGGGGCAAAGTGCCTTTGTATATGTACTTTGAGGCCAGAGTGCCTATGTGGTTATTAGGATGGTGAGCATATGTTAAAAATGCATGTGGGCCTATCCTGTGTATTATGTAATCAAACTCAGATATTAACAAAATAACTTCATTGCTGCAGACCGAACATACAAAAGAGCAAGGGGGGTAAAACTCCACTAGAAGGGAAAAAGGGGCTTGGGCCAAGGGAATATTTTAATAATATTTCCTAAAAGATAATTTATGGGATACATATATTTATCCTAATATCCTAAAGGATGGGAGTGAGTCACCAAGTGGGTTCAAAGGGGGTTTCTGAGGTGACATGTGTCATTTCATGAACATGCAAATATATTGGGAAAATTTAGTGTAATTTCCCATCTTGGCTATCATTCTTACCATTCATACTCTGGTCATTTGATCTAGGAGGGGAAAGGAACATCACGAAGAGTGGAGTTATGGAGATGAATTTACCCTACAAATACTTGGTGGTATGGGTTGAAGAGGTGGGTTGTCAAGCCTGTGAGTTGTTGAAGAAGCGGGTTGTCAGGCCCATAAGAATTCTCTCCAAGTGAGAGAACTGCTAAGAATTGGTTTCCCAAGGTGCCAAGATGGGATACATATCTCTAAGTTTTCTTTTCCAAACTATTGTTGAAGCCTTGGAAAGGAAGTGGGGCAACCGAAGGATTGTTGAGCAGAGAAGGGGCATACTTCCAGAGGTGGGACAAACATGTGGGAAAAAAGGTTGTAAGTTGTATTCTTAAAATTTAGCACCTAAGTTGAGAATTTATGCTACTGTGAGATCTTATCTAGGTTAGGAATTCCTTTTCCCAAGTGGAGTTTAAGCCCCAACTCTGGGGTGACCTACTGTTGATTTATAAGCAGCATAGTCTAAGGCTGGGAGGAAATTCAGAGGTCTACATGCAATTGGTGACTTATTAATATCAAATAAGTGTCTACCATGTATTTGTTAAAATTACCGTGCAAATATTTATGTGTTCTTGTTATGGATAATTGTTGTTCTTAATATGCTTTAGTATATTTGTGATTAAAGTTGCACATGAGCTGTAATTATGCATTTTTTGTAATGGGTAATGGTTGTTGTAATTATACTTATGCATATTTGTTGCTATAATTTTCTAGGACTATACAATTATGTGCATGAACAAAGTCTATGTAATTATTATGTGTTCTATACAATGTTTAATTGCATATAAATGTCCATATATACACTTATTGATGAGATTTTGTATACTCCTACTTGTATGCAAAGTATTCCATATAAATTATTGGTTTCATAGCTCCTATGAGCATGATCTTACCCAACTCAAGTTGGATATGCCCTGTCTCTGTATGGATAGGTCGCAAGAGGAAATCCCCATGTAAAAAGTGAAAAATGAGATCCTTAGTCGGTTTACAACAGTTTTACCCTCGCTAGAAGTCTTGATACGCCTTTGGAATCTACTTGGGAAATCCATGAATCGGTTAAGTCCTGAAATGAACTCTTAAACATAAGAAAACCCATGCTTTACCTCAGAAAGAATTATGGTCATAGATCCAGCATGACGTCGCAATCCTAGTTGTTGATTGGGGTCACCTATCGTATGAGATATTGCAGAAGATCCAAGTCGTTATCAACCATTGGATCTATCAAAGGGAGGAACCAGAGAAATCATGGTTGTTTAGTGCGGGAGGAGTTGTCGGAGTCCATATTTGGAGTAGCCCCAAAAACCTGGAGTATAGTCACTACGATGGAGAGGCCCCGAGGAGCAATCCAGACCATCGGATCCATCGGGATGGGCTTCGAATGATGTAACAACCCTAGTTGAATATATGCTTAGGGATTATTAAGAAAAATTAATTAGGTAATTATTTGTCCTAACATGGTTTTACTTAAACAAAGATTGGCATAAGAATATTAATTAAATATTTATTAATTAATTAATTGTTATAACTTTTGATTAAATAATTAATTAATTAATTAATTACCTATCACCTTCAATGGCCAGGGTAATAAATTTAAGAGGGTTAATAATTTTAATTTGTTTAATTAAATGATTTACGTATGCAGGAGGGGATAAGACATTAAATATAAGGATAAGATATTAATAAGGGGATAAGACAATAAAGAAAGAGATAAGATAATAATGAAGGGATAAGATATTAATAAGGGGATAAGACAATAAAGAAAGAGATAAGATAATAATGAAGGGATAAGATATTAATGAGCGGGAAGAGAGTCGGTGGAGGGGGCATATGACGGGAGGAGTCTTACGAGGAGGGGGAATTATTTTGGGAGGAGGAGAGAGTTATGGTTTCGGGGGCTTGGATTTTCTGGTTTTATGTTAGAGTTCTGCAGTCTTGGAGGATCATTATGGGGGGCACCGGTTTGTTGGGAGTTTTGGGCACAGGGGCTAGGATAGCCTTACGGTATCCTGGAGCTAGGAAGCCGGACAGGCTGCTCCTAGTTGGCAGGGAGGAAACACGGTTTGGGCAGAGTTGGTCAGTGCATCAGGCAGCAGCAAAGTAGCAAGCTAGACAACCAGGTCAACGAATAAATTAGCATCAGAAGAAGGTAATTTGTTTATGAAATTGCTAAGTTCTCTTTTTATGTTGTAGTTAAATGCTAATCTCTGCTGACTATTTTCTTATATGCTAGTGATTGAATTATTTGTGTAATTAAATAAAGGAATTGTATCAAATTTTGTATCTACGGTCCCTACACATGGTATCAGAGCTTCAGTTTGAAGCATTGGAGCCTTAAGGGCATACCTACCCGCCTACCCAATTTAGAAATGGAATTGTACCCACCCATAAATTAGATAAAATTAGATAAATCTGGGCCTGAGGGCCAAGTTCCAACTCCAAGTTCTAGCGCCACCTCCACCTAACCTGCAAGCCAAGTATACATTTTGATTTTAGTATATACACAAATCTATATATAATATATAAACAATATGCCTGGAAAACGAAATTGGTTTAATATTATACGTATTTAAAGTGTTAAATAAATTAATTTTGGCACTTGGCTCAATTAAACAAACAATATATATATATATATAAAGAGTATAAACCACATTACTAAAAGAAAAATAATGGGCATATGTAAAAGACATTTATTCAAAATGATAAAAAAAAAATAATGAATAAATTATCACTTCAAACCCTTTCCTCCTCATCTATTCATAGTTGGACTACACGCAATAACCCCATCTGATCCTCATCTATAACTGCCTTACGCATTCACACTTATACCCACAAGTAAAGCTGCAATACACAATGTATATATGTATCTTATCAACCCCGGTAATGAACACTTTGGTATATATATCTTGTTTGTATGTATGTGCATGAATCCATGAAACTGGATCATACCCAGTGAGTGAGCATAATTGTTGCGATGGGGTGGATACACAGCCTCACGTCCATATTTTTATGTACTCTTATGCTGATGAGCTTCTTTCCCTAGGGGTGCTTCTCAGGGTCCAATTACTTGATAGGAACGGGTTCATATGATATCACAAGACTTGCAGTGGATGTTAACATGATGGGTTATGCAAACAACGAGCAGATTGCCTCTGGTATTCATTTCAGGCTGAGGGCCAAAACATTCATCGTGGGGGAACCCAATGGAAAAAGGCTAGTGTTCATGAACTTGGATGCATGTATGGCCTCTCAGCTGGTCACCATTAAAGTCCTGGAAAGGCTCAAGTTCAGATCAAATATAATATTTATTTACAGTGATTACAATCTTATCCAGCAGTCACCAATCTTTGGGATTACAATAATATATAGGCACCACTGATTGTGATTATAACTGAATCCAGTAACCGAGTAAATAGTAGTAGGTGCCTGGGTACCAGTTGGGTTGTGTTTAGGTGGTGAAGATGGGGCGGGAGAGGGGCGTTTGGGGTCAGGAGGTGGCTGCAAGTCCTAGGTGATTTTGATGAGTATTCACCATCATGGTGGTTGAGATGCATGGAAGTGATTATATTCAATAGTCTTAACTTGGACAAGTGGGATGCTTGTGGTGAGAGACATTTCAGCTGAGCAAGTGGGTTGTATGTGGTAAGAGCCATTTCACCTGCACAATTAGGTTGCTTGTGGCGCCCGACCACTTTGGGTAAGGTCAGTTGTAATACTCCTCCTTGAGTTAACAGGAGCCATGGGATGCTTGTGGTGTGAGACATTTCAGCTGCGTGTTCCATTAAATAAAAATAAAGAATTTGGGTTTGTCATGAGAGCATAACCCTTCTTATGTTTATTACCATCATTGGATATTGAAGACTTTCCAATGCACTCACTATTCTGGCATTTTAAACATAGTTGAAGGCTTTGTTGTTTGCACAATCAAGCACATGGGCATTCACCATATTAGCTTCAGAAATTTTCCCTGATGTCATGCCATTTACAAAATAAACATTCACATCATAAAAGAGCTAGTTATCTCCATTGAAGTCCATGTCTTCGTTGTTACCCTAAACCAGAACAACTACAAAAATATCATTAAATTGAGGTTCGCTCCCTTCAAAAAAATTGATATTCTTGCTATCTTCATGCACAATAATAGCTCCATATCCTTCACCCTCGTGATCATAACTGTCATAAACATGACTGATCTCAAAACTCACAACATACGACCTTGGATTCACCTGCAAGAAGCTTTCACACTCCTAAAGATTCTCACCCAGATCATGGCCACTTTCTTTTTTATATGGAAACCCCCCATATCATATGAAGTAAGTAAAGCCTTCCGCGTTGGTTTGGTATGATTCTAGTTCTAAAGAGAGCATAGATCTAGCTACGCATATTCGTACCCAGTGCCAGCACAGTGAGCATAGTGAAGGCAACGAAAACATTCAACAACGAAAACATGCCTGGGTGGGTGAGAGAAAAGTTCAGAAAATTGCCAGACAAGCCAGCCATGAACCGCGCCTCCTGGACCACGAGCTCCGACTAATTCCATTGACTAGAAGCCCGAGTTGCAGGTAGTATGGAGGAGAGGGTTAACCATGGCGGCCATGCTCCCTCACGCCTCCTCACACAGTCATAGCAAATGAGGGAGAAATAGAAGAGTATAGGGTTTAAAAGAGATGGTCATTTTTTATACCAAATAAAGGAGAGCGAAGGGAACGTGGGCCGCATGCAAGCCCCACGTTGCCGACTTAGAAGTCTTAGGGCAAGTGGGCCTCATGCAATCCCCACGTTGCCAATTCAAAGTCTTTTTTTTTTTTTTAATTTTGGCTTAATTTTAATTTTAGTTGTTTATATTAAATTTTCTTTTATAATTTTTTTTTAATTTGTTTTAAGTTGAAATATATATCAAGTGTAATTAAATTAATTAAATTAACTATATATTATTTAAATTACGTTGAAAAGGCCCCCGGGGGGGCAGCTCAATTGGCAAGTGCCGTGAAAATGAAGTTCCATGAGGTTTCGAGTTCAATTCCCCCCGACTTACCTTGTGTGTTGCGTAAGGGGCATCGTGGGCACACCTGGAGGTTATAGTGGTAGCGGTTGGATAACACGGCCACATGTAATGCGAGCATGTGCCCAACTAGTTGCTGATTCCTCCAAACAAAAACAAAAAAAAATACGTTGAAAACTACTTTCAAGTGTAATTAAATATTATTTAAAAAAATCATTTTAATATATATCATTTGATATTTAAAAAAAAAAAATCAAATTAAAGATTCAATTAAAGTGTAATTATTAAGTTTAATAAAGCTTAATAATGAATTTAATAAAGTTTAATTTGTAATTTTAAGTAAAGTTAATTAGTTTAATTTAGATAAAATAAAGTTAAACTACATTAAAAGTTAATTAAAATGTTAGAGGGTCAATGGGTTTTGAACCCAAGACCACCCACCAAGCGAAGCGCCTTAAGAAGAGCACTAACACCAACGCGCCCTCATAAGTCTTTACAAATAAATTCTCATACTTAATAGATTAATGGTAACACTATATGATTAGAGTGGTATCATTATTATGAAGATACAGTATGAAGATTAAGACTAACTGGCTTATTACCTGACCTATTGATCCGGAGCCAGCTAACCGAGTAGAATCATAATTAGTGAATGCACCGGAAATCAAGGTAAAGGCTTATTTAGCGCTACTGATCTTTGTATCCTGAAGTATAAACTCCGATTGTCCAAGCGCCAGGCTCACGAGACTGTACACACAACTCATCGAGCCAAGCGCCAAGTCCCTCCACTCCATTCCACCAGTCAAAGTCAACGCTAAATCTCAATGCAACATTCGACAACGCCAACACTAGGCGCCAAGGAAAAGCTCGTGAATCAAGCATCGGAGGATATTTAATTGTAAGAGAAAAGTTAAAAGGACTTAGACTAGGATAAGTGGGAAGGAGGCGACATACGCACTAGGAGAGTAAGTAAGAGGAATTGGCGAGTATGGCGTAAGGCTAGCGTAGCTACAGGGCAAGGGAACCAATAGTTTTTTTTTTAGGGCAAAGAAATCAAGCTTAGACGCTTAATCCTAATCCTAACCTAGCCAATCCCCTAAAGAGAGTAATGTCTCTTTACAGACAAGCAAAGAAAATTTACGCCTAACCCTGTTTCTAGTTTGAGTAGCACTAATTTGAAACATCCTTGAACTCACCCTGACAACTTTGGTTGATGCAGGTTAAAGCATACAGGATGGTCAGGACTCGAGGGAATTGAGGCAGGGAAGCGTCGTCGCAAGCACCGCCAACACCACCAGCGCCACCACCACCATCGTCCGAACTAGCTCTCATGCTACGCTCGTTGGAGGCCATTAATGAGACTTTAAAGGGGCGAAAACCAGTAGGGACCGAAGTGGAACCCCCACCATCTGGAATGGGTAATCCAGAAGCGTCAAGGGATTCAGGGGGAGGACCTCCACCCGAAGACATCACACGAGAATTGTAGAAGATCAAACTTTCGGTGTTTGTCGGGGGTCGCGCAAGTGAACGCGCGGAAGCATGGTTTGAAGGCATGACAAGGTGTTTTGCCTTAAGGGACTATGCGTCCAACTCAAAGGCGAAGATCACAATTTTTCAGTTAAGAGACAGCGCCTTGAACTGGTGGGGAAACCTGGAAAGACAACTGCACCTTACCCCAGACACAGTATCTTGGGAACTTTTCGAGGAGAGGTTCCGAAGGAAATATCTGCTAGCCTATTATGAGGAACAACAGGTAGGGGCATTTCATGACTTAGTACAGGGAAACAAAACTGTAGAAGAATATGAGATCAGATTTATGGAATTGGTCAAATATGTTTTGTATATGGATAATGACCAACGACAGGAAGAGTTCTTCATCTATGGATTGAACCCTAAGATAAGAACTATGGTACGGATGTGGAAACCTTCTTCAGTAGCGGAAGCGGTGGAAAATGCGTGTTATGCGAAGGAACACATGAACTTAACCGGGGGTACAAGATCGACATTTCCGCATCGTCCTAGATTCGTAGGGAAGGTCCTGAGGACATTTCCCAGGGGAGGGGGCTCAAGGCCACCGCCATATGGTAACAGAGTCGCGCCAAGGATAGTAGCCACAAGGATTTCAATGGCAGCGAGTGCAGCATCTCGTTCATCACCAACGACGCAGACAGGTCCACTACCATCTCAGGGAACAGCTAGTATGGGCAGGGGTTCTAGGGGAAGGAACTCATTTAGGAGACAGTCACATAACAGTGCACAAGTTCAATCTCGTGTTACCTGTTGGGGGTACGGAGGGCCCCATTACTAGCGTGACTACCCAGAGTTACAATCAGGGTTTGTGCATAGAGAAGGAAAGGCACCGATGGGGAGAGCAAGTAGCAACCATTAGATTTATGCAACGGTTAATAATCGCTAGGCCGAACATCAATCCATGGTGGTGGAGTCATCAGGTACGCTAAATCATATCAATGTTAAGNCAGATAGTTTCATTTCACCATCTGCATTAGAAAAGAGTGGGTTGGTAGCCTACGAGCACGATGACTTTAAACAAGTCGAGATGGCTTCGGGAGAAAAACAAGTGGTAGGACCTAGTGTTGATAATTGTATAGTAGACCTGGGAGTGTGTACTACCAGGTTGAAGGTATATGTCACTGCTCTCCGGGCGTATGACCTAATCATTGGAATGGATTGGTTAGCAGCTCACCGAGCCTTGGTAGATTGTTTCACAAAGAGAGTGCTTTGTGTCGACGATGAAGGAAGACCAGTAGAGATCCAGGGTGTACGGAGAAAAGTGTCGTTACACTTTATATCAACTATGAAGGTTAAGCGATGCTTGAGGCAAGGGTGTCGACTTTATGTAGTGGAAGTAGTGAATGAAAGGAAGGCCCCCTCATTGGATCAGTACCCGGTATTGTCAGAATTTAAGGATGTTTTCCAAACAAGTTACCAGGATTACCTCTTGAGAGGGAGCTTGATTTCACTATTGAGCTAAAACCTGGTGCAGAACCAATCTCCAAGACTCTGTATCGGATGACAGCGCTGGACCTTTGTGAATTGCAAATGCAGTTGAAAGAGTTACTGGACTTAGGGCTAATAAGGCCTAGTGTCTCACCTTGGGACGCACCAGTAATTTTTGTAAAGAAGAAGGATGGATCCTTATGACTGTGTATAGACTACAGGGACTTGAACCATGCTACAGTGAAAAATAGGTACCCAATGCCGCGAATAGATGACCTCTTTGATCAGATGAAAGGAGCAGCGGTATTCTCAAATATTGATTTGCGATCAGGGTATCATCAGTTAAGGATTAAGGAAGGTGACATCCCAAAAACTGCCTTTCGAACTCGGTTTGGACATTATGAGCTTGTCATCGTACCTTTCTGATTGACCAATCCACCAGCAGTATTCATGAGCCTCATGAACGATGTATTCCAGAAGTACTTAGATCGATTTGTACAAGTCTTTCTAGATGACATCCTCATCTATTCCAAGAATGAAAGAGAACATGAGGAACACTTGCGAGTAGTGTTTTCCTGCCTTAGAGAGAACAAATTGTATGGGAAGTTGTCGAAGTGTTCCTTCTTCCAGAAAGAGATTCACTATTTAGGTCATATCATTTCCGGCAAAGGAATCTCTGTGGACCCAGAAAAGGTAAAGGCCAGTATGGAGTGGCCAATGCCGAAAAATGCCCATGAAGTGAGAAGCTTCATGGAGCTAGCGGGTTATAACCGGAGATTTGTGGAAGGATTCTCAAAAATAGCGAAACCCATCACCACTTTGCAATGCAAGGGGGTCATGTATGAATGGACAGAAGAATGTGATAGTGCATTCATTGAGCTTAAGAGGTTACTAACTAGTGCACCAATTCTACGAGTGTCAGATATGTAAAAGGACTTCACAGTCTGCACAGATGCCTCAAAGCAAGGGTTGGGGGACGTGCTAATGCAGGATGGAGGAGTGATAGCTTATGCATCAAGGAAGTTGAAGAAACATGAAGAGTTATACGTGACTCATGATTTAGAGTTGGCAGCTGTAATGCTAGCTCTGAAACTTTGGAGGCAATATATTGTGGGGTGAAACTTTGAGCTTAAAACGGACCATCAAATTTTAAAACATCTCTTCACTCAAAGAGATCTGAATGTCAGGAAAAGGCGATGGAGTGAGTTTATGAATGAGTATGATTTTGGTATTTCGTACATCAAGGGAAAGGAAAATGTGGCCACAAATTCCTTGAGTAGGAGACCACGTATCTTCTCCTTGGTACCCTTAAAGGTCAATCTGAGGGAACATGTGTTGACACAACTTCAAGGAGACAGTTGGTATTTAAAGGTTACTTCAAACCTCCAGAGTGGGAGGCAGTTAGATCCAAAGTATGAAGGATATAGTCTAGAAACAGACGGACTGTTAAGACATTGAGGAAGGATGTACATCCTTGAGAATGGGGATATTCGAAGCATCATACTGAAGGAAGCCCATAGAGCACTTTATTGTGCGCATCCAGGTGTGAAGAAGATGTACGCAGATAGAAGGAAGCTCTTCTTCTGGGTAGGCATGAAGCACGATGTAGTCCATTTCATCGCCAAGTTCCTAGAATTTCAACATGTGAAAGCCGACCACCATCACCTAGCAGGCCTCCTAAAACCACATGATGTTCCTATGTCCAAGTGGGAAGTCATCTCTATGGATTTTGTTGTGGGGTTGCCACTCACATCTCATAGACACAATGCCATTCTTCTGATAGTGGATAAGTTAACCAAGAGTGCTCATTTTATTCCGATTAGAGACACTTACGATGTCACTGATGTGGCACGTGTGTTTGTAAGCGAGGTTATCCGTTTGCATGGGATACCTAAGAAGATCATTTTAGATAGGGACTTCAGATTCACTTCTAGGTTTTGGACAAGTTTGCAGTCAGCGTTGGGGACTCAGTTGAACTTAAGCACAACTTATCATCCTGAAACAGATGGGAAAACTGAGAGAGTAAATCAAGTCATGGAAGACATGCTTAGGATGTATGTCA
>ML791381.1:277211-311704 GCA_009831015.1 Picea engelmannii
GTATTGTAATCTTTGATAGGTTGCAAATTGGGAAAATACTACAACTTGGTACTAACATTGACTATCTTGGGAAGAACTAGGATTGGGGGAAGAATATGCAAAGTGATGTAAAAGGTACACAAACATCCCAACATATTATAATATTAGACTCAAAGAAGAGGAGGACTAGCTGATTTGGCTATTGAATCTTGTTGGGCTTGTGTTCCCAAAATAGCTTACAAAGCAATAGTAGAGGAAGGAAGAGAAGGTCATCAAATCTGGTGGTGGAAAACCATTTGGAAATTAAAATGCCCTACAAAAAACAAGATCTTCATGTGGTTACACAATAAGGAACCCACATGGGAGGTCTTTTAGAAAATAAATTTCATCGGATCAAGATGGCGCAATCAATGTCAACATGTAGAAGAAACTATATATCATATCATGTTTGGATGTCCATATACCAAGGAGGTACGGAAAGACGTGGAAGATAATAGAGGTAAGGAACCTTTGAGAAGTTCAAATTATTGAAGAGGCTTTTCGAACTTGGTGTTCTAGAAAGGAGACATTCAAGATCAGAACACTACCTCTTAACATAGCCTAGGGAGTATGGCTTACTAGAAACCTAAAAATGTTTGAAGATAAAGATACACTAGCTCTCAAATATGCAGTCTAGACCCCAAATATTTTAAACATATATCCATAGTTGCAAGTAATGTGGGCTTTCCCAACAAAGTGAGAAATCCCACTCATAAGCCAAATTCATACACACAAAGAAAATATATAAAATCAAAATAATTTTTTATTGATCAAATAAAAAACTTAAATAAATTTACAAGAAAAAAACTACCTCAAAAATCTATATAAAAAAAATACTCCTTAAATCCTAAAAGCTAGAAACAAATCACAAGAATAAAGATAGTTGGAGAAGGGCTCTCAACTATTCCATAAGACTAGGAGTTCGAAAGGTATCGACATTAATAATCTCAATAATCTTCACACAATAATACATATGAAAATACTAGGGACTAGAATCCGTATCACTTCCAATATAATTTAGGTTATCTTATAAAAAGCCAAAAGTCGTGGGACAAACTTCAAGTAAAATTATGGGTAAACGCATTTGGTCAACAACTAACTATTAATTTTCAAATAGGAGATTATATTCTCCATGGACACACCTTTTGAATTAATAAAGGTTCAGTTTCGGGATAAAAATCTTTGCGATACATCTAACCAACCGCCGAATTTCAATAAAGCGTAAAGCATAAGATGTTACAATTCCAGCGCACGGGGATTGGAGACCTTGTCCTAAACAAACAAAATATTCACCTAATCAAATTTTAAATAAAAAGAAATGCAAATAAAGAAAGGAGCATAATATTATGAGACGACAATTTAGGAGAGTTAGGTTTATAAGGAATTGCATTTAAGATTTTATATTGGAGATCTTCGAAAGAATATGAAGTAAGGTGATTGGTTGAAGTCTTTATGCAGTATATGATTGAAGTCTTTGGAGATCTTGGAAAGAATGTTAAGTAAGGTGATTGGTTGAAGTCTTTATGAAATTTATGATTGAACACAATTTGGATAATAACATTGTGTTTAATATTAGCATTTTGTTTAAAAGTAATATAATAATATTGTGTTTAATAGTATTATTGTGTTTAAAAGTAATATGATATTGTTTTTTGGCTCATATATTTATTGTGTTGTTGTACTTACATTCTAGTCTATACCCATCAAGGTTCAAGTCTGTGAAAATGGGTGGAACCAACCAATTCAATCATTCAAATAAACTTAAAATGATACAACATTTATATTTCAACAATAACCATTTTTGTTTTTGGAAAGATATGCACAAACATACTAAGCATATTAAATCACGCATGCATAAAGGAAAGAACTTAAACAAAACACATTAAATAAACATATTACCAACTAGGTCGATAATCATCGACACCAAGTTTAGAGTGGGAAACAACCCAATGAATTGGGTGGAAAACCCACTATCAAAAGAGCATAGTAGTGTTTGATCAAAATAGTTAGAGCAACAAGGCACAAGAGTAGTTGCAAAATAGTAAAAGGAGTCTAACCTATTGCCTTCCTTTACATCTATACTTATAACCTAGGAGATGTTTGTCAATGTTAATTTTGATCAAATGCTCTAGCTATTGGTTGCTTGATAGAGTAAAAATTTATCAATATATGTATAATACAAGGTTAGCTTGATCCTTACAAGCATTAATTACTTGGTTAGGGATGTGTTCACACCAGACAATATATGACACCAGATAGTTTGTTAGATTCCTTATAGCAATCTTTGCTTGTCTAGTTAAAATTGACGTGCTTGAACTTGTGATTGTTGGTCACTATTGTTGCTCGAGTTCCCCTTCGACTATCGTTCATGATGTTTTCTTTTTTTTTTGTAAGTGAGTTTAAGAGCCTGTATTACTAAAGGAGGGTTATGATACAAAAAAGGGCAACTCCCTGGTCTTCCAAAAAGGAAACCAGGTGAGAGGTTCTCGAGCTGCGTTTTCTGAAATAAACAAGGGGTATGACTGGACTGCCACCATGGGAAACCAACCCAGTCCTACCATATCCAGTTTTTGACAAGATAAGCATAACAGACATGAGAAAGAAAAACAAAAATAATAGAAGCTTAGACTGACACAGGACTGACCTGATTGACTTGACAATAGACTAACCAGACACTAGTCCAGGATAATGATATGTTTCTTTCCTTCATCCACCTAGCCCTTGTTCTCCTCCTTTTGGGAGACCGTGCGAATCTCTCTGATATGTGTTGGCACTCTTTTCCCGTCGGTTGGCGAGATGTCCATGTGATGGACGTAGCGCAGGTAGAGGTGGAGTTGAGCAGCCAACTGCTCCATCTGGGCTTTCTGGTCCTTCTCAACCTCAGTTAACAGTTCGGTAATGGTTTCCAGACTGCTGAGGCGCCTCAAGATTTCGTTCAACAGTTTCGTGTGTTCCTTGTTGTTCTTCAGTCTGGCGTCCTCCCTTTCTGAGCTTACTTTGCCGATCAACATCTTTGTTTTCCACGCCATCTCCATCGTTCTCTGGTAGAGGTTTTCCCTGGGCTGCATGCCTCCTGGGTCAGTTACCCAATCCACTTTCTGAGTCAGAGCATCCCAAGTTTTGCCCTTGCGTTTTTCTTTGATTTGCTTTTCCAACCGTGAAATGGTCGTCTTTCCTTTCGGTGCAACCAGAGTATGAAAGGTGCCCTCCACGTCTTTTTTCGCCTTCTCCATCCTTGAAACCCGCTGAGGATTGTTCGGAGTTCCCTTCCCCAGGGGGTTTCTTTTGTTTTGCGTTCGCTTCATTTGCACCATCCCCTCTGGCCTATGGCAGCTCCTTTTCTGGATTCTCGGCCTGTTCCCGTCTACACAGGGGTTCCTCCTTTCCCTGATCTTGTGTCTGTGGTAGCCCCTACAGTTGCGCTCTTCTGTTTGCATCTATTTCTGTTGGTTCTTCTCTTATTGAACTTTCCCTGTTGCGGGCTCGTCCTTCCAATCATGGTATGCCCGTAGAGGTGAGCCTTCCCGTATTTTTTCCCCGTCATGGTATGTATGATCATGACGACTCAGTCATTATCCTTGTGCGGGCCCTTGCCCCTGCTCGGTTGATATCCTACTATGAAAATCCCCGTACCTGGTCTTTGGCATGGTGGGTCGATACTGGTCCGTGTCAATCCCTCTTGCCTTACGTCATTCGTTGCATGTTGTTTGTCGTCGATACTTTCCCATGGTCTTTCCCCGCAAATATCATTGTTGACATGACCTTGTTGTCGTACCCTCTCCTGTTGTGTAATCTGATTCTGCATTATGATTGGTGGTCGAGTGTTGGGCAGTCATATCCTGCCTGGGTCCTTCGTGCCTTCCTTTGGGCCTTTCGTTGCCCTCCTTGATGTGACCTTCCTTGCTTAAGCTATTGTCACAATATTTTGTCATTAGTTGGATATAGTCCATTCTAAGTTGTCCTTCCGGGATGTTGATCCAGGTAGTATCTAGTTTCAGTCTTTCCTTGCTAACCCGTTCGTTAGCAATTCTGTCCGCCAGGCCATTTGCTAACCTGTGTACCTAGGGCAACTCCACTTTGTTAATCGTTTGCAGATGCTCCTGTATTTTTTGTAGGGAGTGTGCTAAGCGCCAATGTCTCTGAACCTTTCCCACTCTGGTGCAATTTTGGAGTCTCTTCATCGTGTTGATGACTAGGGTGGAGTCACCTTCCATGATAGTGTTGGTCATCCTTTTGTGGCTTACAATTTCGAGACCGAGCTCCAGGGCTCCAAATTCCGCTGTGTTGTTGGTTGAGTTTCCCATACTCCCAGCGTACAACCGGATTATGTTACCACCACTATCTTTGATCACCCCTCCCATCTCCTGCATTCCTGGGTTTCCCTTTGTCGCCTCGTCAAATTTTAACTTGAGGAACCCTGCTGGAGGTGGTGACCAGTTTCACTCTCCTAATTGGAGTTGCAGTGGCCGCCCAACCTGTGTGTTGTTGCGCCCATCTTTTAGGTGAAAAGCTTCCAGGATTTGGGAGACCTAGCCTATGAGTTGCACTTTTCCAGTCTGGAAGTTGCAGCTCTACACCATTTCTCGTATTTGTGATATTATTGCTTCCTTGAATTTCCCTTCCGGAAGGCTTTCATTCCTGAAGATGCGTCGGTTCCTTTCTTTCCATATTTCCCATATGATCATCCCTGGCATGAGATTCTAGCAGAGGTTCACCATTTCATTTTCGTTGTAAATCTCATTCCAGTTATTGATGGTTGCGTTGATGTTACCTCGGGTCTTATTGGACTGGCGAAAGATGCATGTCACCCAATCTCAGATCTCTGTTGTGTAATTACATTCATCGAGGAGGTGATTCATTGTTTCTTCCTTAGCTTGACAGAGGTGGCATCGTGATGGGCCTATGAAACCCCTTTTCCTTAGGCTTTCCCAGGTTAGAATTCGGTTGTGAAGTACAAGCCATTTGAACATTTTGATTTTTGGCCACTAGGGGCTGGCCCAAATCTTTCCCCACTGTTACACTGAATATTTTTGGTCCTGGTATGAGATGTAATTCTGAGCTTCTTTTAAGTTGAATTCCCCACCATTTTTTCTGCCCCATCTTAGTTGGTCCTCTTCTTCTGAGACTACAATTTTCCTTTTCCCCAATTCCTCCTCCACCTCTTTCGTTATTGTTGCGATCCGATCTTTGTTTTGTGGATTGAGTTTGTCCTAGATCCTCCTTCTGTCGTGGTCATTTTCTCGTTTCCAGTAGTGATGGATTTTGATTTTTCCTTGCACGGTCATCTCCTGTTGGAGTTCCTCCCTGTCTAAATTTTCCATTGGGTTCTTGTAGCCACGCGTCCTCACAGAATCTGGTTGTTTTACCATTCCTCACTTCCTAGAAGTTGTGTTTCTGGATCCAGTTTTTGTTGCACCAGGCTAGATTCCAAATGGATGATCCCTCCCTTGTGCCCATAAAATGAATTCGGTCATGGTCGTTGATGTCCGGGGCATACTTGGCCTTCTAGAGGGTTACCCACAGTGTTGACTTTTCTTTGACCGATCTCCACCAGAGTTTCACCCCGTAGGCTTCGTTGGTTACTTGTGGGTCTTGTAACACTAGGCCTCCTTTGCATTTTGGTTTGCAAACATTCTCCCAGGCAACAAGGGCCCATTTTTTCTTTCTTTTTTCTCCTCGCCATAGGAAGTCCCTTTGGATGGATCTTATTTTTTGGAGTATTCCTTTGGGAGCGGGAAACACTAACATCATATAGGTCAGAATTTCTTGCAGAACCGCTTTGGTCAAGATAAGTCTCCCCTCTAGGTTGAGGGATCTGTAAGTCCAATTTTTCACCCTCTCCTGTAGTTTGTTGATCATTCCTTCCCATGTTTGCATTTTGCATGCTCTGACCATCAGGGGGATTCCCAAGTATTTCGTTGGGAGCGTTTTGCATTCAAACCCCAAAATGTTTTCCAAGTTTCTTTGAATTGTTGGGCTGGTATTGAAGAAATAGATCATGGATTTGGAGTGATTGATCTCCGCTCCTGAGGCTTCCCAAAACTCTTCTAAGATTCTTTTATAGGCTTTCGCTTCCTTGACCGTGGGTGTGCCATGGAGTAAGGTGTCATCAACGAACTGTTGGTGCGTGGAGGTATGGCAGTTTTCGAAAGGTTTGATACATGTTATTTCTCCTGCTGTAGTTGCGCTTTTTATGCTTCTACTGAGTCCTTCTAGCATCAGAATGAACAGGAAAGGTGATAACGAGTCTCCTTGTCTGATGCCTCTTGAATGCCAGAAGGGTTTGGCTGGGGATCCATTTATTAAAAGAGAGTAACTTGTCGTTGAGACTAGGTTGACAATCTAGTTGATCCAGTGTTTCGCAAAGCCAAAAGCTTCCATAGTTTTGACCATATAGTGTCATAAGCCTTTTCTAGGTCAAGTTGGAATATCATCCCTCCTCTCCTCTAGATTTTTAGTGTATGTATCAGCTCATGGGCATGGATGATGTTGTCCAAAAGTTGTCGCGCTTCTACAAAACCTGCCTGTTCCTGTGAAATCAGTGTGGGTAGGAGAGGTTTCAGTCTATTGATTAGGACTTTGGAGATTATCTTGTAAACCACATTGCACAAAGCTATGGGTCTGTAGCAGTCTGGGCTCCTTGCATCATTTTCTTTGGGGATTAGAGTAATCATTGTGGCATTTAGCTCTTTCAGAATGGAGGCTGAGCATTTGGATTCTTCCACCACCCCATAAACGTCATGTGTGACCACTTCTGAGCAGGCTTTGAAGAATTCCACTGTGAAACCATCTGGACCTAGGGCCTTTCTATTGGGAATCTCCTGGACCACTTGGTCAATTTCCTCCTTAGCGATGGGTTTGTTTAGGTTGATATTTTGTTCCTCGGTAACTAGCCCGGGGATGTGTTGAGTTATCCTTTGTATGGCCTCTGTTCGGTCTCGGTTGGGTTCTTGGGCTATCCCATGGAAGTGGTTTACCAGTATATTTTTAATCTCCTTGTGGGATTCTCTCTCGATCCCATCCTAATCCCAAATTTTTAGGATTTTGTTGTGGGTTCTTCTAACAATGGTTGTTCTATGGAAAAACTTTGTATTCCGCTCTCTTTCATTTAGCCACCTGATTCTGGACTTTTGGCACCATAGAGTCTCTTCCTGATGGCATATTGCTTCCCATTCCTGGGTCATTTGGATATCTTTCTTTTTCCGATCCTCTGTATAGCCCTCGTCTATGCATATTTCCTGGAGTTTCCTCATTCTGTCTTCAATATTTTTTTTTCTTGGTTTATGTTTCCAAATATTTCATTGTTCCACTCCTTGAGTTTATGTTTGATGTACCCGATCTTCTTATAAAGATTGAACAACCTTGTCCCTTGCTCTGGTTCTTTCTCCCACCACCATTGAATGATGTTCTCCTTGAAGGTGGGATGTTCGATCCAAAATTTCTCAAATCTGAAAGGTCTATTCTTCGGTGTGGTTTGGAAAACTTCTTCCAATTGGACTGGCCAATGGTCTGAACCCCCCCAGGGAAGGATGTTGTAGTCTAAAGTTAGACCCTGTATAATGATGGACTCCGACACCAAGAATTTGTCTAGCCTCATCGCTATCTGATGTTGATTTAACCGTTTGTTGTTCCATGTGAACCGACCATTGATGGTTTTGATGTCCACCATCTCCACTATGTCAATGAAAGCTAAAAAGTCTTCCACATCTCTATCCAATATCCTGGTGCCTCCTTTCTTCTCCGCAAGTGTCGTGATGATGTTGAAGTCCCCGGTCAGGATCCAGTGGAGGTTGTTGGAACAAGCTTTTAGGTTTTCTAGGTCTAGGAACATTCTTCTCTTTTAATCCAACATCTAGGGACCATACACATTAGTGCATAGAATCACCTATGTGTTACCTATGATTTGCATGTTAACCGAAAGTGTGTGTCTGGTGGCTTTGGCTGCTAGTAGATTCATCACTTGTGGGTTCCACAAAGTGGGAATATCGCCTGCCATATGTTGTCCTTCGACAACCAACGTCTTGTACTTGCTCCATTGTTTTTAGTTGATTGTTTCCATTATGTCTACAATACATTTTGTCTCTTGGATGAAACAGAGGTCCGGTTAGTCCTTCCTCAGTTTGTTTTTAAGGATTCTTTGTTTTCGTGGGTTGTTTAGGCATCTAATATTCCATGTTATAATATTCATTTAAACATGTGGGGGGGAGTTCGGAACGAGTTTTTTGATCTTACCTAAGTTTATCATCAGAGCTCCTAGTTCGTTGCCCTCCTTGATGTGACCTTCCTTGCTTAAGCTGTTGTCACGATCTTTTGTCATTAGTTGGATGTAGTCCATTCTGAATTGTCCTTCCGGGATGTTGATCCAGGTAGTATCTAGTTCTGGTCCTTCCTTGCTAACACCCTCGTTGGCAATTCTGTCCGTCAGGTCATTTGCTAACCTGCGTACCTAGCACAACTCCACTTTGTTAATCGTTTGCAGATGCTCCTGTATTTTTTGTAGGGAGTGTGCTAAGCACCAATGTCTCTGAACCTTTCCCACTCTGGTGCAATTTTGGATTCTCTTCATCGTGTTGATGACCAGGGTGGAGTCACCTTCCATGATAGTGTTGGTCATCCTTTTGTGGCTTACAATTTCGAGACCGAGCTCCAGGGCTCCAAATTTTGTTGTGTTGTTGGTTGAGTTTCCCATACTCCCAGTGTACAACCGGATTATGTTACCACCACTATCATTGATCACCCCTCCCATCCCTGGCATTCCTGGGTTTCCTTTTGCCGCCTCGTAAAATTTTAACTTGAGGAACCCTGCCAGAGGTGGTGACTAGTTTCTCTCTCCTAATTGGAGTTGCAGTGGCCACCCTACCTGTGTGTTGTTGCACCCATCTTTTAGGTGAAAATATTCCAGGATTTGGGAGTCCTAGCCTGTGGGTTGCACTTTTCCAGTATGGAAGTTGCGGCTCTACACCATTTCTCGTATTTGTGATATTATTGCTTCCTTGAATTTCACTTCCGGAAGGATTTCATTCCTGAAGATGCGTTGGTTCCTTTCTTTCCATATTGCCCATATGATCATCCCTGGCATGGGATTCCAGCAGAGGTTCACCATTTCATTTTCGCTGTAACTGTCATTCCAGTTATTGATGGTTGCGTTGATGTTACCTCGGGTCCTATTGGACTGGCGAAAGATGTCTGTCGCCCAATCCCAAATCTTTGCTTCGTAATTACATTCATCGAGGAGGTGATTCGTTGTTTCTTCCTTAGCTTGACAGAAGTGGCATCATGATGGTCCTATGAAACCCCTTTTCCTTAGGTTTTCCCAGGTTAGAATTCGGTTGTGAAGAAAAAGCCATTTGAACATTTTGATTTTTGGCCACTAGGGGCTGGCCCAAATCTTTCCCCACTGTTGCGCCGAATCTTCTTTCTCTTGGTATGAGATTTAATTCTGAGCTTCTTTTAACTTGAATTCCCCACCATTTTTTCTGCCCCATCTTAGTTGGTCCTCTTCTTCTGAGACTACAATTTTCCTTTTCCCCAATTCCTCCTCCACTTCTTTCGTTATTGTTGCGATCCGATCTTTGTTTTGTGGATTGAGTTTGTCCCAGATCCTCCATCTATCGTGGTCATTTTCTCGTTTCCAGTAGTGATGGATTTTGATTTTTCCTTGCACGGTCATCTCCTGTTTGAGTTCCTCCCTGTCCAAATTTTCCATTCTGGGTTCTTTTTGCCACGTGTCCTCACAGAATCTGGTTGTTTTACCATTCCTCACTTCCCAGAAGTTGTGTTTCTGGATTAAGTTTTTGTTGCGCTAGGCTAGATTCCAGATGGTCGATCCCTCCCTTGTGCCCATAAAACGAATTCGGTCATGGTCATTGATGTCCGGGGCATACTTGTCCTTCCAGAGGGTTACCCATAGTGTTGACTTTTCTTTGACCAATCTCCACCAGAGTTTCACCCCGTAGGCTTCGTTGGTTACTTGTGGGTCTTGTAACCCCAGGCCTCCTTTGCATTTTGGTTTGCAAACCTTCTCCTAGGCCACAAGGGCCCATTTTTTCTTGCTTTCCGCTCCTCGCCATAGGAAGTCCCTTTGGATGGATCTTATTTTTTGGATTATTCCTTTGGGATCGGGAAACACTAATATCATATAGGTCGGAATTGCTTGCAGTATCACTTTGGTCAGGATAAGTCTCCCCGCTAGGTTGAGGGATCTGTAAGTCCATTTTTTCACCCTCTCCTGTAGTTTGTTGATCATTCCTTCCCATGTTTTCATTTTGCATTCTTTGTCCATCAAGGGGATTCCCAAGTATTTCATTGGGAGACTTTTGCGTTCAAACCCCAAAATATTTTCCAAGTTTCTTTGAATTGTTGGGTTGGTATTGAAGAAATAGATCATGGATTTGGAGTGATTGATCTCCGATCCCGAGGCTTCCCAAAACTATTCTAAGATTCTTTTATAGGCTTTCGATTCCTTGACCATGGGTGTGCCATGGAGTAAGGTGTCATCAACGAACTGTTGGTGCGTGGAGGTATGGCAATTTTTGAAAGGTTTGATACATGTTATTTCTCCTGCTGTAGTTGCACTTTTTATTCTTCTACTGAGTCCTTCCATCATCATAATGAACAGGAAAGGTGATAGCGGGTCACCTTGTCTGATGCCTCTTGAAGGCCAGAAGGGTTTGGCTGGGGCTCCATTGATTAAAAGAGAGTAACTTGTCATTGAGACTAGGCTGACAATCCAGTTGATCCAATGTTTCGCAAAGCCAAAAGCTTCCAGAGTTTTGACCATATAGTGTCATAATCCTTTTCTAGATCAAGTTGGATTACCATCCCTCCTCTCCTCCAAATTTTCAGTGTATGTGTCAGCTCATGGGCATGGATGATGTTGTCCAAAATTTGCCACCCTTCTACAAAACCTTCCTGTTCCTGTGAAATCAGTGTGGGTAGGAGAGGTTTCAGTCTATTGATTATGACTTTGGAGATTATCTTGTAAACCACATTGCATAAAGTTATGGGTCTGTAGCGTTCTAGGCTCCTTGCTTCATTTTCTTTGGGGATTAGAGTAATCATTGTGGCATTTAGCTCTTTCAGAATGGAGGATGAGCGTCTGGATTCTTCCACCACCCCATAAACGTCATGTTTGAACACTTCTAAGCAGGCTTTGAAGAATTCCACTGTGAAACCATCTGGACCTGGGGCCTTTCCATTGGGCATCTCCTGGACCACTTGGTCAATTTCCTCCTTAGCGATGGGTTTGTTTAGGTTGATATTTTGTTCCTCGGTAACTAGCTTGAGGATGTGTCGAGTTATCCTTTGTATGGCCTCCATTCAGTCTCGGTTGGGTTCTTGGGCTATCCCATGGAAGTGGTTTACTAGTATATTTTTAATCTCCTTGTGGGACTCTCTCTCAATCCCATCCTGATCCCAAATTTTTAGGATCTTGTTGTGGGTTCTTCTAGAAATGGTTTTTCTATGAAAAAACTTTGTATTCCGCTCTCTTTCATTTAGCCACCTGATTCTGGACTTTTGGCGCCATAGAGTCTCTTCCTGTTGGCATATTGCTTCCCATTCCCGGGTCATTTGGATATCTTCCTTTTTCTGATCCTCTGTATAGTCCTCGTCTATGCATATTTCCTGGAGTTTCCTCATTCTGTCTTCAATATTTTATTTTTCTTGGTTTATGTTTCCAAATATTTCATTGTTCCACTCCTTGAGTTTATGTTTGATGTACCTAAGTTTCTTATAAAGATTGAACAGTCTTGTTCCTTTCTCTGGTTCTTTCTCCCACCACCATTGACTGATGTTCTCTTTGAAGGTGGGATGTTCGATCCAAAATTTCTCGAATTTGAAAGGTCTATTCTTCGGCGTGGTTTGGAAAACTGCTTCCAATTGGACTGGCCAATGGTCTGAACCCCCTCAGGGAAGGATGTTGTAGTCTAAAGTTAAACCCTGTAGAATGATGGACTCTGACACCAAGAATCTGTCTAGCCCCATTTTCTATGTTACTAGGAAAACCTTGGATTGGAAAGGATCAGGCCAGAAGGAAAGAAGAATAAGTCTTAGAGAAGAAGAAGTAATAATTGAAAGATTTCATGACTAGGAGGATCGCACACTTGATTGAAGAACAGGAGAACAGATTGAAGCTATTTAGAATCGTGGATGTTGAAGTTGGAAGAACACAGGAAGAATCACAAGAGACTAAAACACTTGCCCCAGATAGAGAAGAAGTATTGCCCCTGAATCTTAGGAAAGAATATCAACAACACGAAGTTACTATGCCAAGAGGAGATAAGAATCAGAATGGAAAGAGGAATAAAGAGACGAAGATCACTAGGAAAAATGCTAGAAATCTCAGTAAGAAGAGAGAAAAGATCGAAAAATTACAAAATATTACAGAGGGAACTTCGCAAAAGGAAAATTTGCAAAACTGGAACTTTGTTGGGATATCATAACAACGCCACATGGCACTTCGCCATGGTGAAGTGATATAGCCATTGAAAGCATTATAACTGTTAGCCCAATGCCCTGAATGGTTAGAACAATAGTTATGGCCAGAAAGCTCACCATTAGACCGTAAGGACTGCGTCGTAACGAACATAATTGAATTAATGAAGGTCTCTTTTGTGTTGGAAAGATTCGTTGCGTTGTTGTCTACTTATTCCGTCGACTGTTGCACCGAGAACACTTTTGCAAATTGTATCAGAGATAAATCATTTCTACCGCGCTATGATTAGTAAGATCGACACTAGTTCTATTGTTTTGCACACTCATTCATCCATTCGATCTAAGTGTGTATGTACGATGAGCTCAACACCATGGAGAAAATCGTCGAAGAAGTTCTCATCGATCTCATGGCCAAGAAAGTAATGTCTGCAAGTATTCAAGTGTCCTCGATGAGAGGAGAGCAAGCCTCTCCGTCAAACGCTCATGGATATGGACCATCTCGAGTCATCACAGAAAAGAGAAACAAGAATAGAGATGACCTAGAAAATGCAAAGCTAATCCAGACCGTCTTACCCGACTACATCCCGCCCCTGGCCGGCGTGGTGAGTCGTGATAGTGTGCCGAGAGATTTAGAGTACACCATGGTTACTGCATACCTACCGAAGGGGATACACGTAGTTAGAGCATAGCATGAAAATATTGCAGCGTTGAAGTTCAACAACTTCAACCTAGGAGACCGCAAGAACCATAGTATGCTCGCCCCATATAAATATTTGACCAGGACGAAGGGGAAGAACTCAAAAATAATCCCCCAGCCATGGACGATGAACCTCATGCAGTCCACCCTTTTGAACGTAATGAATATCCCACATTTCGGATGGCACCAGGAGGTCAATGCTTGTGTTAAGATCCTACTCTAATGTTACCATAGTGGATACTTATGGCTAGACCAACGTATCACAGTCGATCTGACACTAATCCATAGGATCACCGGATTGAGCATGCAAGGACTTGACCCACAGGACTTCTATCCAGGGAAGGCCACAAATCACGCATTAGTAAAGAATATCAAGGATACCTACACCGATGTTGAGAAGGGGACGCGAGGCTACAAGGTAGCTTCCATCCAGAATGGCACAGTGCACCTAGCATGCCACATAAATGCAGGAAAGCTAGTAAGGAAGAACAGATCCACACAGATCACAGGGTTTTTCGTTGACCTCACGGGGAAATGTGTAGAAGGCCTACAAATGAACTAGGCAAAGTACCTGGTCAACCAGCTGAAGTTATAATTTCACGAAGCTTAGGATCAGGGCTATGAGTTCCACTTCAGCTGGCTCCTGATCCTCATAGAGTTTATTTCTTGAGAGATGCCGGAAGGTGTGACCTTCCTGGACATTGAGTCGTTCGAGCCACTTGCTGCAAAGTTCACCACGCTCTAGTACTCGAGTGATATGGGGAAACAGTGGCATTCAAACACATTTTTTCATACGTATTATCTCCAACTGAAGAGGGCTATCGAAGTCGAGCCTCACATGACTCCAAACACCCTACAGCGGTTCTGACCCCTCATGAAGTTCCGCGTAGATCGACACTTCATATATATAACTGTGAAAAAAGGAAAGCATAAGGAGGAGCTTCAGTTGTACTACAAGCTCACAGAAGAAGACCTCGAGGAGATAACTAAGGATTGGTCAGCAAAACTCCTTATCCCCACTGATCCTACAGAAATGTCTGACCCCAAACTTGACATCTTGAAGGCCAGTCACAAAGAACATGACACACCCATCCCCAGCAAAAGGAAGAAGACCGAAGAAGTCCAAGACTTAAGTAGCACATCAGAAAAAACTGCTTCAGTATCACCTGGTCGAGGAGGTGATGACGAAGTAGAAGAGATAAATTGAAAATAAGATGAGAAGAAGCAAGGTGAAGTAACACTGCCTAGAGATGAGGTTGATCCCTTGAAGAAGAGGAAGGTTTCTCCCATGAAACTCTCTTCCTGAAAGAAATCCAAATCCACCTTGACCAAGATGTAGATTGTGGTCACTGTCGATGACTTTGACTTATCATAGCAGCTATCGCAGATGCTTCGCAGGACATCTTACGGAAGCATGAAGCCAAGTAGGAAGAAATGTATGACATAATCGAAGTTGAACTCTGAGGGATACAGTAGGCCCTTCAGTCTATTCACGCAGTGTCCACTGCGCCCCTGCCGTCAGCAGAACCAGAGTTTGGAGATAAGCTAGCCCAACTCTGCAGACTAGCTGATGCGACCGAATCTCGCCTTCGTCGCACACAGGAAGAAACAGAACAATCCACCCGGGCCTTGAAGCAAGTGAAAGAAGTAGTCGTAGAACAACGTTGAGTTGTGGAGCAGGAGAAGTTGCTCTCCAGAAAAATTTTGAAGAGGAGAAAGCATAGATTCAGCAAGAAAAAGAACAGTTGCTCACAGAGCAACTCGAAGTGAAAGAAGTAGTCAACAAAGCACTTTTCTCTGTGACAGGTTTAGAGACAAAGATAGAAGACCAAGTCGAACATAAACTAGACCAGCTTGCAAAAGCTATCCGGTAGCTATAGAAAAGAATAGCAGACTTAGAGCTTCGCACAGTACCTGACACTCTGCATGAGGTGAGGGATCAAAGAGATGCAACTGCTCGAAGCACAGTTGAGAGAATAAAAGCCATTGCCATGGAATGTAACCAACTAAGTGATCACAGTGCCCAGACTTATGAGTGAATCACTGAGAATCCAGAACTGAAGGAACTGGAGTCATAGCTCGAGGAGGCGAAGCAGCAAGCAGAAACAATACAGGCACAGTTGAAGCCCCTATCAACTATCGGAAGGATGAAGCGATCCCAAGAGCAGCGCACTGCTCAACAGGTCCACACCATTCAAAGAAGAGTTATGGAAGTGACTCAGAGGCTCCAACCTATACAGGATGAGGCTTGCCAATTGTTCTCATAGATCAAAGGCCGAGGAGCATAACTTGAGCAAGTCATCACTGCAGTTGAACAACGCCTAGAGGGACCTGTCAATGAAGCAGTCATCCAAGAGTTCACTGGACAGGAGGCCATGGCACAACAACAAGTCAAAGCATCTCCAACCAAGCTCAAGGATTTTGAGGAAGAATTACCCATATTAGAGTGACTCGGGATGAGTCACAGGTGAGTGTTGGGGGCTTGTTGGCCCTTGACGAAGTTTTGAGGATCCTTGGTCATGTTTGACCTATTTTTTGGACTTCGACAGGCTGTCAAAGGCGGAGCGCAAGATGAAGTGGAGATCGCGGGATCTCGACCCCTCGTTAGGGATTTTTTGGTTTTTGGGTTATGTAATGGGTATGGGGATGTCGGCCCATGGGTTTACCCATGCTTAGGCCTATTTTGTAATGTATAAATAGAAGTCTAGGGAATGTAAGAAGTAGTGAATAATGACTAGTAATAACTAGTCTGTTGCAAGTGTGCTAAGTGTTGAGCACTAATTGCTTTGTGCATACTGTGTGAGGCTTGCAAATCTAAGTGCAAGTGATTGTAAGAGACTATGGAAGGCTTTGTGCTATAACTCAAGGAAGGTGGATCTAGTGAGGTGAGCAGATCTCCTATCCTCTGCAGAGTTGATTTTGAGGCTTTGTGCATGTAAGAAGATTGAAAGAAGCTAATAAAGAAGATGAAGAGTTGGTGGACGTAGCCCCAGGGTGGGGGTGAACCACATATATCCTATGTTGTGAATGCTCTGTGCTTTTGGTTTTTCTTTTGTTTATGTGATTCAATGATTAGTGCGATGTTAGATGATAGATGAATCTGATATGATAGTTTAGTGTTGAATAATATGAATGAATTCTATATCTGATCTCTATTTGTATGCTTAGTGCTTGAATCTATTGGATCTGTGTGAATACTGTGTTGATCTACTATTAGGGTTTAGCTGCGCTGTGAACTAAAGCTGAATATTAATGAAATGTAATAACTAAGTGCTATGTTAAGGTGTTACAATTACAGATTTGTGTCCCAGCTAAGGTTGCAGACACTAGAGTCCTGCAACTACCGTTGCTTCTACCTCGGGTGAGACTTCATCTGCTTCGCAGGTATTGCCGAAAGGGCCGGTAGTTAGGATTTTGTTGGTGTGTTGTTATAGTGTTGAACCCTGGGTCTGCCCCTGTGCCAACATTGTCCCTCACTTGCTTTTATTCCTAGGTGTCCTATCTCCCCATGCATGCGCTTGAGCCCTATGGATTTTTCTTCCTCCCGTAGGAGGAATAGGTATCATATACGATCTAGTTGTTGTGCTAATACATTGTCTACGCTCTGCCTTTTCCATTTCTCCAGTATGTTCTGGAGATCTATTCCTTACCTTTCCACAATATCTCTGAGATCAGGATCTTCCGTACCTACCTCGCTTGTTTTCATTTCCGCATCTCCATCTACCTCCTACATGGGGGTGTTGGCATCTCTGGTTTCTCCATCCATAGGAGTTGTGCTACCCCCCCATTCCATCTTATTGCTTGGACTGTTTGTGTTCTCATTTGTGGCTTGTTCCTTAGCTTCTTTGTCTTTTGCCTTTTCCTTTCCTCCTTATTCCCCTTTGTTGGTTTTGTCCCACCCTTTTGTTCGAGTCCTGGCTTCCAGATTGCTTCCCATTGGAGCTTTAATTGGTTTCTCGTTTGCTCTGTTTCTATGGTTCGGCTTGATAAACCCATCCTCATCCTACTGTATTTTGGTGTTTTTTGCTTCTTCTTTTTTTATTGAGAGGGCATTCTCTGAATAGGTGTCCATGTTCATGGCATCTTCTACATCTGAATGGGATCTTCTCGTATTCAATTCCTTGTATCCATTCCTCATCCCTAAATTCCAGGCTTATGGCTTCTGGGAGTGCTTCTGAAACATTCATCTCCATGTAGATCCTTGCATAGGAGGTATCTCTCCCTTTTAGGTTTGCTTCTGAAGTCTTCACATATTTTCCAAGTTTCTTCCTGATTGCTTCGAAGGTGGAGGGTAGCCATTAGTCTAGAGACAGAGAGTAAAGCCTCATCCAAGTGGGTGCATTCTTGAAGGTTTCTTTCTCCAGGGAGAATTTTTCCTTCCATGGTCGCATATACAATCCTGCTGAGGTGTGGAAATATGCCCCCTCCTCAAAGACTTTATCCCTACCCTCCAAGTTCATGAATACTTCTATGAAGAAGCCTTTCGAACCCAGGTGGAGTTTCACTTTCCCGCTTGGTTTCCTTTGATATTTTATCTAGTTGTGCAACGTTCTTTCTGTGGGCCACAAACCCATGAACTTGAAAATTAGTGCATGCGTCTTCATCTGGTCCCAGAAGAGTTGTGTTTGTGGATATTCCAATATCACCTTGGGTATCAATGTTGTTTTAGGTTTACACGGGTTGTGCCCTTCTACCCCATTGGGGTTCACTAGTTCTTGTGCATCATTAAGGGTTTCTCTGGCTTCTTCCCCCATGCAATCCTTTTTTTCCTGGTTGTTGTCCGGATTCTTTTTTTGGTCCCGATCTCGAGGTGCTCGTCACTGGTTCCTTGAAACCTCTGCCTCGTGGGCCTTTCCCCCTTCCACCACTACCTACTTGTATGAGGGGATTCCATTACCGCCCCCTTTGGTAACCATGGTGTGCTCTGTTGTGTCTGCGACTGTTAAACCCTATATTGTTGTTGCTCCAAGAAAATCCAATCAACTCCATAGTTCATGATGTTTTCACTCTAATATTTCGACACAGTTTCTGGGAACATGTTCCTTACGTTCACTGAGAATCTATTTTTCGACTAGTAGATTGTAGTGCCTTGCCTCAAGGTCAACAAATTCATCTAGTATTCTATACAACTTCTTATACCCTTTCCTCGTAAAATCTAGCCTTTTTTCCCAAGCCTAAACATATTTTTCATTCCACCCTGTTGAAATTTTGGTATGCTCATTTAACCATAGATAATGTCATATCATTGTCACCCAACCATAGGCATTCACATATGCCACCCCCGAGAACACTAACCTTTACTTAGAATAATTCCAACAAACCTACTCCAGAACCAACATATAAACCCTAGTTGTTAACTGCAACAACAACTCAAGACAAGTAGAGCGCTCCTTCTCCAAGGGTAGCGCACAAGAGAGAGAGAGTCTCCATATCCACAGAACAAGTATCATACACAACTATAGCAGTTGCAGCTACACTACTCTCTCAGACTTGTGCCATACTTAGCAAGAATATCACTAAGAGTATCACCAAGAATGTCACCAAGAATGTCACCAAGAATGTCACCAAGAGAATCTCCAAGAATGTCACCAAGAGAATCACCAAGAGAGAGACCAAGACCAAGAGATGACCATGCACCCTTATTCCTCCTTGTAGCTACAGTTGCAGTTGCAACTGCAACTCTCCACAAGACTTGCACTCTAACTAGTTGTCCAAATGAGCTAAAATGTCCTCTATTTATATTAATTTTTCCAGTGAATTTTCTGGTTGGGCCGACATGAATTTTTGGTAATTATATTTTTTGTTTATATTTTTCCTATGGATCTGACTTGTATTTCTAGAAGATACTATTCTAATATTATTATTCTACTAGGTCGACTTGTCTTCTAGGGTTTCCACACATTTGTTTAATGGTTCACTTGCTTCCAGAATATTCTATTCTAAGTCATAGGTTACACGTGGAGGTTGATACCTCCTGCAACTACCAAAATATCAACACACCCATCCTCTATTATCAAGTTTTTTTGGAGACTTAAGTGAAAGGTCTTCTCTACCACAATTATTGTTTGGTTGAAGTGTGATCCGTAGGATCTTTTAATGACTATGGTTGAGTTTTAATTTTGCATGCGTTAATTAACCATTTGAGAAAACTTAGTGAAGAATGAGGAAAGAAGAGGAATTATGATAGCCATATACACATATACAAATCTGAAATGAAATAATAGACAGCAAACCATAACACACAGATTGATAACGGAGTTCGGCACAACTTTGCCTACGTCTCCGGGCCTTTGTCTCTGTGGGGGAGGCTTCTTTATTTCTGTTCAAAAGCTCAAAAGTACATCGTTGCAATGCCAAATGGCTACAAGACTGATTTGGTCATGTTCTTCCAGATCTCAAGAAACCTGCAAAGAAAATGGCACGCAAAACGGATGTCAGGAGCTCCCAGAAATGACCCAACAACGTCTGCTCCTCAAAAGCTTCTCTGCATCAAAATGGCTTTGGCTTGGCTTTTCTTCAGCGTAACTCTGCTCTTTTCTATCCTTGACTGTCCTCCATGACCTCAAACAGGCCTGGTTTATATAGATTTGAAGTTGGTTTCTCATCTCCAACTTCCTCCCAAAATTTGGGCTCCAAAAATGCCCAATATCTCCCAAAAATGGAAAAAATCAATTAAAAATAGGCATAACATTATTAAAAACCGCAAATCTTAGAATAAAAACCCACTGTATAAAGCCTACTGGGCATAAGCCCCTGATTCAGTGCGCACGCCCCTTTATTCTCGGTCGTATGGCTTAATATGGCCAAGCGCTAGCCCGTAGGCTAAGCGCTGGCCCCCTGTTGGCGCTGACTCCCGGTCGTGTGGTGTTTCTATAGGGCCACAGGCCTAACAGTATAACCCCCGCACTATATTTTTTGTAATGGCCCCGGGTCATATGGGGCCGCCTGGGAACCAGGGCTATCCCTTATCCAATACTCCACCGAATCCGCGCCGACTGGTTACATGGAACGGTCGTATGTTGTATTGTATATTGCGCCGAGGGCTGGGGCTAAGCCCCGACCCTTTTCCCCGCCGCTTAAACTTTGACTCGAACATAAATACATTATATGTCACATATGTTATAAGAACCAATGGGCACCCGGGTGGTTAGCCCGGTCCTGCCAGTCCACTGCCCCGGAGGGAGGTCGCGGGTTCGACCCCCAGCCAAGCCATATAACTTTTAAACCAAAACCAACAGCCAATCATGGGGTGCCACATGGCAGCCCACGACTGGACCACGTGTCACCTAACCAACCAACCAAAAACTGCCACGTGTCGACTTCCAATTGGTCCACATGCCTGCCACATGTCAGAGCCGTACTTCCATGTCACCTTACCACGTCATTCCTGCCACGTCAGATGCTGACGTCATCCGTGCCACGTGTCACCCTTACAGTGGTGACACGTGTCACCTCTGGATTGGTCTAGCTGTCTTCTCGTACACCCAAATCTGTTTGACACGTGTCACCTCCTGGAGATGCCACGTGTCACCTTCTGGAACTGCCACGTCAGTTGTACGGACCGTACAGTCTGCACAGTCAGCATGCCACGTGGACTGTACGGACTGTACAGTCATCCCTTTTTTTACCTGTTTGGCTTTTCGGACAGAACGTGATATCTTTCTCATACGGAGCCCGTTTGACGAAGTAAATATACCGCCAGAATCAGGAAGATGAGACGGACGTAATGGTGTTGGTTTCGTCGCATTCCAAGCACTTTCATTTTTGATCATTTTTAAACCCTATCAGGCTTCTGGATCCGATTTCGGATCAAAGTGGTTCTCAAATGATAATCCATCATCCTCCTCGTCATCTATAAATAAGGTCACTTCCAAATACAATTACTAGTAGACACTTCTTCTAACATGACTGCCATTTCAACACTATTTTTTCCAAGTCTTGCAATAACATACTTTGTTTGTTTGCTCTATTCTATAGAAGGCATCAATTAGCTTCAAAATTGGCCACTGAGTGCTTTTCAAGTTTGGCTTTCTATAGTGTCTTGTGTAGTTATGATAATTGAAAGGTGTTCTCTTGAAACTTCTATCAAGACTTGGTGATTTGGCACCGATATATCCTTCCTTGCATTACCCAATGTCCATAACTCTAGTGCCAATGGATGAAGGTCCTGGGCATGGTATTTCCATGTGGTATATATGGTTTTTACTGGATCCATATCCATGTCAACCTTGTTTGGTTCTCTTACATTATAAGGAATCCTTTCTTGGAATTTAGCTTTTATCGATATACATTGATCCATCGGTGCCATAAAAAATGCCTTCCTCCTCAACACAAGGTATTCCTGAAGACTGTTTTGAGTTCTTGTATCCATTCTTGCTTTTGCTTGTTGTTTCATTATAGTTTTTAGAATTTTATGTCCAACATTTGGCTTGACACCTCAAAGTGTTTCTTCATTTCTTCAACCAATAACATGGTCTTGACTTGCAAGATGTTATACTCCTTGCATCTCATGTTCAACTCTCTTTGGATAGGTACCTTGACCAAACCATGGTGTGTGGTGTTTAATAAGCCTCAAGTATGTGCATGTGTACAGTAGAAAATGGTTCTTGTGGGTGCTTGGCCCTTATACTATAAGGCTTAAGCTATCACTTCACCTTTATAAAGTGAGGTGTTCACTTAATTAGTTTGTGCACCATGATAAATCTCTAACTTAAGTTATCCTTATGTCTAATGTTAAACTCTCTTTCAAGAGTCCCCTCAACTAAACCATGGTGCATAGTGTTGAATAATCCTAGGGTGCGTGTGTGCATAGTAGTAAAAATGGTTCTTCTAGGTGCTTGGCCCTTGTACTATAAGGTTTTACTTGACACTTCCCTTTATAAGGTGACGTGTTGGCTCAATTGGTTAGTGCGTCATGATAAGGATCTAACTTAAGTTATCCTTAAATCTCATGTTCAACTCGCTTTGGAGAGGTCCCTCAACCAAACCATGGTGTGTTGTGTTGTAGTAAGCATGGGTTGTGTGCATGTGTACTGGTAAAAATGGCTCTTGTGGGTGCTTGGCCCTTGCACTATAAGGTTTGAGTTGGAACTTCACTTTTATAAAATGAGGTGTTTACTCAGTTGGTTAGTGCACCCTAATAAGGCTCCAATTTAAATTATCCTTATGTTCTATGTTCAAATCCTTTTAAGGAGGCCCCTTGACCAAGCCATGGTGTGCAATGTTGAATAATCCTAGGGTGTGTGTACTAGTAAAAATGGCTCTTGTGGATGTTTGGCCCTTGTATTATAATGATCAAGCCAACACTTCACATTTATAAGATAAGGCATTGACCCAGTTGGTGAGTGCATCATGATAAGGTTCTCACTTAAGTTATCCTTACGTCTCATATTCATATTCAACTCAACTCAACATTTTGTCCATGAACAAACTTGTTTGTTGTGAATTACTGACACTACCATTGTGTCGAAAATTCTTGTCACTAGATCTAATGATGTCTTCATTCGAGATATGTTCCTATTCTTAATGCATTCCCTTTCTATGAGGACTACCGTTTCGATAATTGTCTCTCCCTTTGGGTTTCTTTGTGTAATTACGTAATTTCTTATTTTCGTTTTCCTAAAGAAATGCATGTGAGCATTCCCAAGTTCAAATATGGATAAAGTTGTCTCCATGGATTATTTATTAAAAACTATCAATATTGGCTATATTTGGTGGCTTTTTGAATGGTTAAATTATTTTTACACTTGGCTACCCAAACCTTAGTTGCACTAGTCTCGTGCTACTCATCAATTTCGATTTTCTAGTTGTTTCTTTGCCTTGCCATATCCCTTTGGTCTTTTTCCACTGCTTTTGTTTTTTCACTTTTCTCGACTCTCTTTTTGTGCTTTTACTTTACCATGGTCATTGTAGCTTACGTGGGTAAACACAGTTGGTTAAGAACCCAACAGATTCAAATTGGATATTTCTCTATCGACTATGGAAAGTCCTTTTTAATAGGAAATTCCTTTTTACACCGAAGGTGTTCTTTAATGCCTTCATCTTCTATATAGACCCAGTAAAAAATTGACATATGTCTATCAGTCATCAACCAATATTCTCTCCATCCACCTGGCTTCTCCTTCACCGACTCCAAACTGAGGTATTTTGACTGATCTCGATGGAACCAAGATGGATTTCATTTCTCTGTTATGTGCTCTTCCTGATATCGCCATTGAATGTACTTCTTTCAGCCTTTGAACCGATAACTTATCGATGACGTAGCATGTTGGTATGTGTTCTCTTTTAGAGTATCGATTCACCAAGATGGATTCCATAGCTTTTGTCTGTGCTCTGCCTCATATTGCCATTGAATGTACTCATTTCATCCTATGAACTGGTAACTTATCAATGACGTATCATGTTGGCATGTGTTCTCTTTTAGAGTATCGATTCAACAAGATGGATTACATAGTTCTTGTTTGTTCTCTCCTTGATATCACCATTGAATGTACTTGTTTCAACCTCTGAATCGGTAAATTATCGATGTCGTATCCTGTTGGTTTGTGTTCTCTTTTAGAGTATCGATTCAAACATATTGTAATATGTTAGGTCTAGGGTAAATTCACTATGGTACTGCACTGGGTGACTGATCTCATGCATTTCCCTTTGTTTTATCTTGATCTTTTTAACCCAAGTTAGAATTTCTCCCTAAATTTGTAGGACTCTGGATCTGGCCCTATCATGAAGAGATTAGTGTTGTTCAAACACTTAAAATTTATTTTGTTTGCATATGTTTTATGAGTCTTTTGACGAGTCATTCAAAGGGATATGGATTGTATCCAAAAAGGATGAATATAAAGGTTGGTTTTAGTTTTTGTGTGTTGTATTATCTGTAAAATTGTACTCGATATGTAGTCGTTTCATTTATGTTATATTCCTTATGTTGTATTGTCTATAAATTTGTACTCAGTATGCAACCGTTTCATTTATGTTATATTATTCATTCAGTGACATAATGTCCAGATACTTTTAAATTATGTTCATGTTCCTTTTAACAGTCTTTGAGATATACCCGGTGTATAGAAAAAATTAGTTTATGCTTTCTTTTAGTATCCTATGAATCTTACTTGGTTTAAAGAAAAATTTAGGGTATAATATTCGACATTCAATTAAAATTTTCTAAGTCTCAACATTTATACAAAATTGCTAAAGGCTAGAATCCCATCAACTTTAACTTGGAGCCCTATCAAACTTGTGTAAGCCGACAAGGTAGGGCTCTATGCCCCTTTGAGGTTTGAACCCACCTCTATTGTGTGATGACACCATGTCTCAATCACTAGAACACAACTTGACAAATGACCACATTTGATGTTTTTTCCCAGTACTAATATTTAGCATGGAATTCAAAATGAACATTTTTCCACATATGAGATTTTGAGAAAGATTTTCCAAGGCTTAATTTTGGTTCTTTAAGATTTTCCATGACTAGATAGGATCTTTTCTCCTAGAATATCAGATGGCCAAATTTAATATTTTTCCCATGACTGATATTTAGCATGTCTTCAAAATGAACATTTTCTCAAATTTGATATTTTGAGAAAGTTTTGCTAACGCTTAATTTTGGTTCTTTAATCTTTTTTTGTTACTCAATAGGATAATTTCTCTTAGAATCAATATGGAGGGTCAAATGGAACCAGATTAAGTCAAAATTTTCTTGGTTATTAATCACAATTTAATGATAATTTGAACAATGATTTGATCAAAGTTGTTATAATATACACCTTTTAATCGTATTTCTAGTCTTTTTCCCCTATGGTGAATGTAAAGTATAATTGATGCGGTTCTGAGTCTTTTTGAATGTGATTAAAAGTAACCTTCTGGAGAAAAACAAAATTGGAGAACAACACAAGGTACACAGCTTGAAATAAAATTGGAGAATCGTGTGAGGTACACAACTTGCCTGATACAGTTGGAAGACCATGTTAGAAGAAATGACCTTCACAAATTTTGACTACCAATGAAGTAAGAAACACAAAGCTAGAAGCTTAGTTACAATGCTTTAACAAGAGAGTCAATCAATACAAATAAGGAAAAAATAGCCTAAAACATAGTATAACTCAGAGAATTCATTCACTTTTAACAATAGCGTAGAACAAATGTGCGCATTGCCTAAAAATGAAACCCCCACAAACAATATCCCATCAGTAAATAATATTCAACTAACATAATTTGCAGCTTCCATCCAAACACAAAGAAGCAGTCAAATATGTAGGAAGAAACAAGATTACAAGAAATGTACTCACCATACTACTTCCTCAAAATCCATGTGGTATCTCGACATACTATTAAATGCATATCTACTTTTTTGCAGTCTTTCCTTTCTTGCTTGTTGCCTCTTTACCCGTCTTAGCTTTAGGTGGTTCCTGAAATAACACTAGTTGTAAGATAGAGTTCATAATTTAAATGATTCTAAAAATATTATTTCCATCAAAATCTAGAGTAACAACACCAAATTATCAACAACTCTTTTCTAACTAGAAAATATCACAACCATGTTCGTGAGAAAGTAAGATAATTACCTTCCATTTTCCTGGCACTGTTGTATCTACAACAGGCCTGAAAAATGATTCCAAGCTGTACATAAAATCTCAATTAGTAATCAAAACTACAACTCTGAGCCCCAAACCTCAATAAAACATTGTAGAAAAAGGCATATCCAAACATTATTGTCATGAGAGTTTTTTAATAGCCACTTAAAAATTATATATAGAGACGAACATTATAAGCATGTCACATAATTTATTACATAAAAATGATTATATACTATAATGATAATATACACCTCGAGGAATAGCTGCAAACCTACCAAGCGACAAATAAAGTGAATGTGGACTTATCAAGCTACGTTAAATGTTCTTAAACCTAGAAAAATAAAAAATAAAATTACATTTTTAAAAGTAGTAGTAAAAAAAAATTCAAGGCCTGTATTTAATATTATCCTTATAAGTTAATCTATTGAATTATATTATGAGTGCCACACCAACAAGATTATCAATGTTTCCAAGAGCCATGGTCGTAGGTTTTGTCAAAACTGACAAAGAATTTCAGGTCAAAGGTATACAAATATATGCCCGTAGATGTGCCATTAATATTTTGTTAGCTACATGTCTTGTATATTTTTACTAGAGGCACATCTTGTCATTCTCGTTCTGATATCTATTTGTTTTATCATAAAAAAGATGTCTTGAAAATCACAGTGGCATTTGTAGGTGATTCTTGTTGCATTCTTGAATCACCTAGAGGGTTGGTTTCTTTTTTAAGTGTTGATCACAGGGTTCTAATCACGGGCTTGAGGCCAATCTCTAAGAATAAAATTCTTGTCATGATGCAAAAAGAGCCATGATCTTGTGTTCTACATGAGTATTTTTATTCCTTTGGTAGGTTGATTGTGAAAACAAGTCTTACCTTAGCCAGCACCTTGTTTCAAGCTCTTTCTTTGTATTTATATATAGAATCCAAGAGATGCTTCTCTAATAGGAATTTTATGCACACCTATAGAAAGCAGTGTAGACAACCCTACTAAAAATGTCGTGGACTCATAGAAAGGGACTTTGGAGGGTATGGTTTCAACCCTACCCTCTGTCCAAATTTAAATTCTCCAAGACACACCCTCTGCCCAAATTTAAATTCTCCAAGAGGCAGCTCGGTTAGGTATGTTTTCAAACATCCTTCATGGCTTCTTTTTATCCTTAAGATGGCTTCTATGAGGTTGTCCTTTTTGTTTCTTGTTGGCATTCAGATCCATATGGGTAAATGCCTAGGTAATAGATTAACATTTTTGTAGATTTTACTGGACTTTGTGGTACTCTAGGCAAGTGGATGTCCACAAAATGGACATCACTAAATGCATCTCTATATATTTCTCCCTGAGATAAAGAGATACCAGTTTATTTTTCTTGGAAAATTAATATTATATCTTAAATGGAATAGAGTTGTTTTCTTTTCCAAACTGTAATTGTTCTCATGTTTTCAACACTTGTGAATTGTACAAAAAATATGAAACAAAATTCAAAGACAAAAGTCCATGATATTTAAATAACATAACCACTTTGATTCACTTCAGTGTTTCCTTTCCCCTACTTCAAGGGTATGCTAGTTAATAAATAAATTTTTATATTGGGGGAAGAAAAATATTTATGATGCATCTAACTGACCGCCAAATTTTGATAAATCCTAAACAATAATATGTTACAAAACTCAAGCCATAAACAACTTCTCTTAACCCTTCACTATAAAATTCCACTGACCCATCTTAGATAATAATTGTAGTGTTGAATTTCAACCCTTTTAAAATGTAACATCTATCCAAAAAAACTAGAATCTATCCCAAAACAACTAATAGAGTACATTATGCCTTCAAACGTAAAGGGAAAATATATCTACTTCCCTTGGTTTGATGTAATGTGTTACATTGAGATGAAGGATTTCCAATTGATTCATGTATTCTCTTTATTTTCCTACATGGGGAGTTCAGTTGCAACTACACCTTATCATTTTTTTATCATTTTCTCTACATAGTAGAGAGCACTGTTTCCTCCACTTTTATTTCGAGGTAGTCATTAATATTCTTCTTTAAATTTGCATTCTACTAATTTTCTACACTTTGTTTCTCATCATCATCTGACATTTGTTTCTCAAATGAATGTTGTTCTTTGGATTTTTGGTTATGCCATTTTTTCCATTTAGGCTATGCTTGTACTTGAGGACATGTATCCACGGGGGTTTCACCTTGTTGACCAATATCTTATCACGTTCATTCATAAAGGGGGTTTTAAAATTGTGACAAATAGAGTCAATATATTACAGGTATTGAGGGGGAGATATAGGATATGAGATGTATAAAAATAGGTATTTGGTAAAAATAGGGGATATTTAGTAAAAATAGGGGCTTTTTATATTATTGGAAAGATGCATTGGAAGGGTGTTTAACAAAAGGATTTTGGGAGGTATTGTCAATATATAGTGAAATTAGAGGTATTCTTTAATATCCCACAAACGAGTGTGTTATGTCACAGGTTCACTAAGTAGAGACCTTGTGCATGTACCCTTCAAATGTCCTAGTTGTTGTCAAATTCTATGCCATAATGTTGTATTTTAATAATCCAATTCTTGTGCCCATCTAGAGCCTTTCCTTTCTAGTAAAAGATTATCCAATAATCCCTTGCTAAGGTTAATCTCCAGGTAAATACAAGCAGAAAAACACCAAACTTAGACTAGTCTATATCTATTTTTAAATATTGGCCCAAAGTATTCCCAGTGTCTTAAAAAATTGATAGCTTCCGAAAATGGATTGCATTATTATGGAGATTTACCCACATATGTATTTTGGTTACAAATATATTAGATGGATTCAATTATAGAAACCATAGGGTAATAAAAATACATGCTTGATCCATGTGGACATCGGTGGTCGCCCAACTATTCCACTGGTTCAAATTACAGTTTCCATCTTGGTAGTTTTTCTACAGTTTTTTGAGTCCCAAACTTTCGAGGTAGTTTTGAGGCCCTAAATGACGGTTGTTTTTACTTGGAAACACCCAATAAATCCTTGTTGGGATGTATTGGACCATTCATAATGTGTACTCCTTGGATACACCTTTCTGATGGGGTATCGAGTACCCCAAACAGAGACTGTATGCAAAATTTGTGCCCTCGGGAAGTTGATGTATCAACTACCCCCATTGGGGCTCACAAACCTTTTTTCATTTCATCTTTCGAGGTTAGGGTTTTGGATGATAATGGTTTTCTCATTTATGATTTATGTTAAAAATTCCTTTGGAGCCTTATTGTAATCATCTTCTTACTAATGAGTGTAGTCAAAACATCTCTCTTCAGAGATAAGCTACCACCATTCTAGCTAACTTGTGTTATTTGCATTTTATAGTCTTTTCTATTCTAGACAATCATTAATAGAATCTGAGTTTTAATTTTTTATTGTATTGTTGTGTTCCATGAAATATCTCTATGTATCTCCTTGTTATATCTATGTTATATTTTTTCCTTCATGTGATTCTCAAAATAATCTGGATCAGTGGTATTACAACAGTCTACTCCTTGTCATTCTTAGTGCATGTCCTTGATGAGGTCAGGGTATAGAGAGTTGGGTCTTGACATTGTTTCTCTTGAGGACAAACATTCTCTTCCTCCCAAGAAACCTCCCATGGAGGAAGAAAATAGGGATGATGGAGCAAGAGATCCAATCAAAATGTTTCTCGAGGAATCCCTCACGCGACATAGGAACGATGTGATGGATAATTTCGCCCAGATCCTTCGATAGTTGTTGAAAGAAACAAAGGCACCTTCAACCAATAGTCACTTGATAGGTGTGACACCCTTTAAGGTACAAGTTAACTTTGATATTCCTTTATTTGAAGGCCAGATAGACATCGACGCTTTGGAAAAATGGTTAAGTCCAGTGGAGGGTTGTTTCTTTGTCCATTTTTTTTCCAACAGTGAAAAAATCACCTTCGCACTCCTTAAGGCCCTTCCCAATGTCAGATATTGGTGGGAGACTTACTATGAGCAACATGTCGAGCATGAGTCTACAATTTTTTGGGCGAGGACCCACTTGGGAAGATTTTGTTGATGCCCTCAAGGAATAATATTACGCTATTGGAAACTATGATGACTAGTACACGAGATGGACCACATTGCATCAAGAGAGGAGCCAAATAGTGTTGGAGTTCAAAAATACCTTCCATAGCTTGTGCACAATTTGGGTATCAAAGACTCCGAGTGACATTTTTTTCTAAAATACCGTGGGGTTCTACACAGGTACATCCAAACCAAAATGGAGTTTTTGGACATCTCATCAATGAGAGTTGCTTATTGATATGCTATCAAAATTGAGTAGAAATTTAAGAAGTAGAACAAGCGGGAGTTAGGGTCTACAAATCCACAATATTCAAAGTATGGTAAGGGTGTCCCTAACTCCTAGGGAAAAGGATAGGCAGTCCCAGTACAACCAGTCGAAGCCACTAGCAAATAATGGTGATGGGAAGTTGAAGAAGGACACTAGAAAGTGGTGTGAGTTCCACAAAATCCCTTAGCACAATATTGATGATTCTTGCTCTAAATAGTCATTTTTGGCTGAGATGAAAGCCTCGAGGTCAAATTGTGACTCCGACTATGATTCATAACCAAAAAAGGGAAAATGGATCATTAACGCAGAACCCAATGTCACCATCGGGGAGTGCCTCTTCCACTCACAGATGTGGGTGAAGGGGACCCCACTCCATTATATTGTTGACAGAGGTATCCAAAATAACCTAATCTCAACAGAGGTCATCAAGAGGTTGAACCTGACAATGATGTTGCATCCTCATTCATACACCATCGATTGGCTTAGACAGGGATGGGACATCTACATCAGCCAATAATGTCGCCTACACTACAACATCAAAACCTTCAAAGACGAGGTATTGTATGATGTTTCCCCCCTTAAATTTTTTGATGTTTCTTTAGGAAAACCATAAATGTGGAAGCGTCATGTTGTTTATTAATCTAGGCCCCGTAGTGTCATTATTACTTTAGGAGATCAACTCTACAAGGTACCGGAGGAAGTTCCAACTACTGCGATCTCTTTTATCTCTGCAAAGCAATGAAAAAAGTTGGTCTCTCACACCGAAAGATTCTTCCTCTTTATGGTTCCGTCGAAAGGTGAATAGAAGGTCACTACAACCGCCAAAACCCTTGCATGGGGTCTCTATACACAACAGTATTAGGTGAACAAGATAGTATAAGAGAACAAAGACATGTTTTCCTTCCCTACTGAGGTTCATGTGCATTTTCGGGTAAAGCACTCAATTTATTTGACACCCGGTGTTCCTTTGACTAACAGACCTATGTATAAGCGCTCTATTAAGGAGAATGAAGAAATCAAATGCCATATCCAAGAGATAATTCTGAAGGGACACATTAGGCCAAGCTCCTCACCTTATGGGAGCCCAATTATTTTGGTACAAAAGAAGGATGGGACATGGTGACTTTGTATTGATTACAGAGCCCTGAACAATATCGCAGTCAAGAATCGATACCCAATCCCCTGGATTGATGATCTTCTCAATCATCTCAAAGGAGCCAAGCTTTTGAGTAATATTGATTTGAAGTCAAGTTACCATTAGGTGTCGATTGAGAAAACTGATGTATGGAAGACAACCTTCAAGTCTAAAGAAGGTCTCTTTGATCGGTTGGTCATGCCTTCTGACTTGATTAATGCCTCGACCACATTCATGTAGATGATATATGACATATTGCAACCATTCATGAACTCCATTTTGGTATTATATCTGGATGACATCAGACATTGAGCACAGGAAAAATAGTTCCATACTTTCATCTCGAGGATGGATTGTTGTGGCATTTGAGCCATCTTTGTGTTCCTTCGAGCAAGTGTGAAATGTTGATCTGGGAAGCTCATTATAGCCGGATAGCAGGGCATTTTGGTGTAGACAAAACAATGGCAGTACTGCAAAATCATTTTTGATGGCCAAAGCTTTGACAAGATGTCTGCAAGTACATCAGATCTTGCACTTCTTGCACCATTTCCAAGCCCGCCATCAAGAAACTTGCACTATACACCCCTCTACCTACACCAGATAGGCCTTGGGAATTCATCTCCATGGATTACATGTCTAGTTTTCCTTCAACCAAGCAATGTGGGAATGATTGTCTTCGTGGTCGTTGATTGATTCTCTAAGATGGTCATTTTGATACCCTGCAAGAAGAGAATCATAGCCGAGGCCACCACCAAGCTCTTGTTTGAACATGTTTGGGTTCATTTTGGGCTCCCATGAACCATTATCTCAAATAGAGACAGTAGGTTCCTGAGCACTTTTTGGTCCAACCTATGGTTGATGATGGACTCCAAGATGACCAAATCGGTTTCCTTCCACTCACAGACTGATGTATAAACAGAGGTAGTCAATAAGATGATTGTCCATATCTTGAGGATGTACAATTCCAAATATCCACACACATGGGATGAAATCCTTATGTTAAACATAGCTACAACAGATCCCTCCACAACTCTATTGGCCACAACTCTCCTTTTTTGTGTGCTTGGGGTTCTAACCAATGGCCCCCATTGACGTAGTTTTTCTATTGCAGTTGCACAAGAAAAGTCCTCCCATGCTCAAACCGAGGTTGATCAAGTAGCAAAATTTTTTGAGCAAATCCAACGCATACAACAACAAGTTCACGATATTTTGCAGGAATCCAATGCCAAGCACAAGCAATTCCATGATCAACATCGAGTACCACACGAGTTTCATGTGGGAGATATGGTTTGGTTGCATTTGCATAAAGAGTTCCTCACAGGACCCCATCGAAAGATACTCCCACTCTGATATGGGCTTTACACCATCACTAAGGCTCTGGGTGAGAATGATTTTGAATCCAATATTCCTCCTTTCCTTGGTTTGCACCCAATATTTAATGTGGAACTGATTTGACCATATTTTCCACCTCTTCTAGACACTTTGGACACAGTCGAGCACTTGGCCCCTACATGACTCAATCCTGACTACATTGAAAATGAGACAATTTATTGGATCATGGATACCAAGATGAAGGACACTTTCTGGCAGAACATCCAACTCTATTGGGTCGTCAAAGTAGGTCGATTTCTTCATCAGGGAAAGTGGCTCACCAGGAGTTAGATTCAACAGAAGTTCCCCCATATGATGGATGAAATTGATGCAATGGAGACCATTTATTCCTAATGGGGGAGGAATTATCTAGGTGCACATCGATGGTCTCCCACCTATTCCATTGGCTCAAATTACAATTTCCATCTTGGTAGTTTTTCTACAAATTTTTGGGTCCCAAACTTTCGGGGCCGTTTTGAGGCCCTAAACAACTTTTTTTTTCCTTGGTATTGACCAATAGATCCATGTTGGGATGTATTGAGCCATTCTTGTAATCAAATTCTTTCGAATGAGTGTATTCACCACATCTCTCTTCAGAGATAAGCTACCACCATTTTAACTACCTTGCGTGCTTTGCATTTTACAGTTTTTTGTATTCCAGACAGTCATTAATAAAATATGAGTTTTATTGTTTTATTGTATTACTGTGTTCCTTCTAATATATTTGTGTATCTCCTTGTTATATATCTATTATATTTCCACCTTAATGTTGTTCTCAAAATAATTTGGATCACTGCTCTTCCCTAGAACCAAGGGCGCTCCTCAAAAACTTTCTAATAATAAACAACAGTGTGAAATTGAACAATAAAAAACCTTTGAAAACAAGATATACCTTGTAATCATTTATCTAGTTAGAAGAGATCCCATTGGTACGAATTTGATGTAGGAGGCCAAAATCCATTATACGGAAAAATCACCACCTTCAATTCATAGTATGAAAATGGGTGATCTGAAAATGGCCGAGCACTTTACGCAAGTTTTCAATTGTTTTCTGACGAATTATTTGCATAAGGATTAAAGAGCATATGAATTCATGATTAACCATGCTTTTTAAATAAGAATACATAACATACATGAAATCAAAATGGAATAAGCACATGAAAAGACAAGAGAGAGACAACCAATGTTGGTAATGGAATTCACCCCTCCTAAGCTATGTATCCGGACCCGCTTCAATTGGAATACATATCTCTTTCATTCCTTCTTCAAAATATGTTGGGACCTTCTCATAATTGATTACATAATATATGCCTTCTCCATCAATGAGGATTCAATAAGACTGCTCACACTCATACCTCTCCATACATCAAGAAGGATAATACTTGACATGAATAAGTCTCTCAATGCTTAGGTAACTCCACTCATCAACTCTTCATTACTCTCCCCGCTTACATAGGTCTCACATAATTTCTTATATAGTTTTCCCCACTCACTCCTAGATCCACAATAATAGGATCTAATTACAAAAGAGGAAAGACAAGATCCATGAATGTAGGATCTCAAACTATATTTAAGTACATAATGGGAAAAGTCTCAAAACCACCCAAAGACTCTTCATACATGTCCTTGATTCTCTCAACCTATAATTAAGAATAATGGAAAATTGGTGTGAGGTGGTTTCTCACATAAAAAACAATTTCCAAAATGATAATTTAATGATAAATGCGTGATTCTAATTTCCCTCACAAGTATTAATAATTTTACATCAATAATGAATAATAATGTATGAGTTTTTTTTTTTTTTTAACGAGAACGGTTATGTTGCATTAATCAACTTTCAGGCAGACCTGAATCAGAAAGTTACATATCTGAAGAAGGTTGGTGACCTCTAACAGTGCTGCCAACCTTCTTGTGAACGTCTTGGGAAACCCGTC
>ML791381.1:326924-344170 GCA_009831015.1 Picea engelmannii
TATCCTCCACTTACCATTTTTCTTGGGAACTATGACAAGTGGAGATACCCATTGACTATCTGAAATGGGGTATATGAGATTGGCTCGGAGGAGTTTTTGCAATTCCTCTTTTACAATATCTTTAAGGGCTCGATTCATCCTTCGTTGGGGCTGTCTGACTGGTCTGATTTGGTCATTAGTGTAGATATGATGTGTTCATGTGTCAGGGTGAATGCCTTTCATGTCTGCATAATCCCATGCAAAGGCATCAAATTGTCTTTGGAGCATTTCAATCACTTGTATCTTTTGTTCTGGTTCCAAACTAGAGTTGATATACAAGGGTTTTCCTAGGTTGATCTCAACAAGTTCAGTAGTTTCTTCCTTATCTGAGGGGGTTGGTGATAAAGTGTATAATTGAGTGATATCAGGGTGCCAAGTTTGTTGAAATTCGGAACTAAAAATATGTGACAATTCTGCAAAAGACCTTGGGTATTCAATGCAATTTGTGTCAGCCAAAAATAAGCTTAAGACTTGTTCATCTGATTGTTCTTGTATTCCTCTTACTTGTTCAAGTGTTAACAGAGGTCTGATGCAATCTTCCTCTCCATAAGGGTTTTCTAACCAAATAGGTATTTCTTGTGATGGTTGGGCAGGAGGGAAGAGAACAAGTTTTTGGCTATGTGTGCCATTGGATATAGTCATCTCACTAGACCGACAGCTGATAAAGGCATCTATTGTGGCCAGCCAAGGGTGGCCAAGAACCACAGGGTGTCCTGGTTTGGAGGATGATTTAGAATAGATGACTAAGAAGTCTACAGGATATTCCCAAGAAGCTAGGGTGACTGTGACATCATCTAGACTTCCTGCAGGGCTAATGACTGACTTATCTGCCAACTCGATCATGGTTTGGGTTGGTTTTAGCTTATTGATTTGGAGCTTCTTCATAGTGTCAAAAGGAATTACATTAATAGCTGCACCCAAATCAATGAGTGTGTTTGGTAGAGAAATTCCATTAATTTCAATAGTGACAACTGGGTTTCCAGGGTCATTATATTTGTATGGCATTTCAGAAATGAATTTAGATAATTGTCTCACTACCTAAACAAGAGGAGGTTCCTTCTTCTTCCTTTCTGGTTTCTTAATGCAAAGAGCCCTTATAATTTTGGTGTAAATAGGGATATCCTTAATAGCTTGTAGCAGAGGTATTTTTATGCACACATTTCGTAATTCATCTTCTATGTCTCTGTGCAAGGGTGGTTCAGATTTCTTCACTAACAGTCTTTCGGGGTAAGGTGGAAGATTAATTTGTTGGTGTACTCATACAGACTGAGAAGTGATTGGGATAGGAGGAGAGGCCTCTTCTTCTACAGGGGTGGTTTGAGTGTTTTCTTCCTCGGAATGATTATCATTTTCTTCCTGAATTATTACTGCAGGATTTGATTGGTTTACAACTTTCCTCGATCGTAGTTGAATTTCATAGGTGGGAAAGGTTTGAACTTCTATATTCTGCACAGGGTGGGTGGGTCGATTATTGGGGTTAGGGATTGGTTGGGCAGGAACTGTTGTTGGTCTCGGAGGATCGTGGGCAGCTTGGTTTTGTGGTTGTTGATTGGGATTTATAGATACTTGTTGCTGCTGATTAGGATTCAAGGGGATTGTAAATAGTTGTTGTATAGGAGGTGGGAGTAAAGCTTGCATCTGTGGTGGGTTGAATCCAGGTAATAATTGGAAAATATTTGCAAGGTACTGTGGATATGTAGGGTAAGAGGGATTTCCATACATAGGTCCCCTCCAAACTTGTTGCCAAGGCTGGGTTTGCTGAGGTGTCCATTGTGGATAAGTCATTGGGGAAGGACCCCATTGTTGTTGTTGATATTGTGTATTGGGATCATAAAATGTATTGGGATTTTGGGCTCTCCAAGGTCTTCTAGAAGGGTATGACTGTTCTTGTGAGACTCCTCCTCCCCTATACATGGCTTGTAGTTCAAGCAAGGTTGGACACTCAGATGTGGAGTGTTCTAGTGTACACAGACCGCAGATTTCTATGACATTTAATGGGCATTCTTTCTCGTTGTTGTGCTTCTTTCGGCATCTATGACAAAATATTGCTAAAGCATCTTCTTATTGTTTCTTTTTCAGTTTTAGAGTATCTAATTGGTTACTTATTTTGCTCAAGATGTATGTTTTAAAGTTCTCCAACAAGTTTCCTACCTCAGTTCTGGTGACAGTTCCTGAACTTTGTTTTGTATTTCTGCTAAAAGGATCTCTTGGTCCTTTGCCTGTTTTAGCTTATCCTCTTGAGTAACTTCTACAGTAATCTGCAATTTCTGTAAAAGGTTTTTGGTGTAAATCTCCTGAACTCAACAAGTTTAAAACTTCTATGCAATCATCCCTAAGACCTTTCAAGAATATAGTTCTTACTACAGCCGGGTCTGAGGTGAATAGTTTTGACTTTTGATAGTTGTATAAGAACCTTTCTAAGTAGTCTTCAGGACTTTCATCTTTTGTTTTATGAATTTTAAAAATTTCATTTTTAACATTATCCTTACAATAGTCTTGGTATTTTCGTAAAAATGTGTCTTTCATTTTATCCCAAGAAAGGATTGTATTTTCTCCTAAGCTCATGAACCATCTTAAGGCTGAATCTTTCTATGTAGCAGGAAAAATCTTAAGTTTTTGGGCATCGTCTGAGTAGTTATAGCTTCTACATAATATGTCAAACTTAAATAAAAATAAATCTGCATCTTCAGTTGACATACCTCTGAAAGTGGGTAACGATGATAGTGGGATATTCTTCATGCTGACGTTTCTGGAAATATCCAAGATTGGAAACCCAAAGGTCTTAGTCTCTGTAGCTGCATTTCCTTCTTCTTCTGCCATTCTACTAATGGATAGTTAAGAAACTGGATTTTCTCTGTCTCCTAAATGTTCAACAGACTCACGTTCTACCTGTCCCAATACTATTTCTTCCGTTTTAGGTTCTCCTTCTCGAGCCTCGTTGGCTCCCCTTGAATTTTCTGTTGGTGTAATTTTTCCTGCACCAGTGTCAGTTGGATTAGTGGGGGGTTTGTTTTTGAATCTTTGGAGCTTACAAATCTACCCTTGTTATCTCTATATCTATGCATAAAATGGAAATTTGATTATTTAGCTGAATTGAAATCATAATTCTATCTAGAAGGTAAGAAGGCAACCTGGCTTCGGAGAACCCCACTCTAGTGGCCACGTGGCTTTTCACTCACGTCTTAAACGTTTTATCCTCATCCCTCAAGAAGCCTTTTAAAACATTAAAATTTATGCAAACAATCTAAGCTAAAGATTACTTACTACCGTTTGCAACTCCCCGACAACGACGCCAAAATGTTGTGCTACTTATATGTCTAATATAATGCACTCATTAATTATCAATCTGGGATTCGTAATCAATAAAGTTACAAGACACCAGTAAGAAAGGTAATTCCTAATGTCACGAGTATAGAATTAAACTAGATTACGCAGGCTGGAAACAAATCAAAATAGCAAATTGCAATGTACTTTGGTTGTCTTTCACAGAGAGGCTATCTATTCCATTATGGCACATGCAAGTATGAGATGGAATTGGTTTGATAGATCAACTCCGATGTCTGACCCAGAAAACTAATTATGCAATCCACACTTTACATCAATTAGCATAGCATAGGTAGTTCAATAGTCAATATGTTGGTTCTGCTGTGGTTCACAATGAACTTCACTAGTTCTTCTCCAAGTAGTTTTGACTATTGCTACCAACATCTATGATCACGCAAGGAAATCAAATTCATGAGAACAGAAAATAGATCATATGCAAAAATAGAGAAAATAAAGATCTAAGCAATTGTAAAATGGAAAATCTTAATCTAAGCTACACTGCTATCATCTAATAGAGTTAAATATTTAGCCAATTCACTGTCTATACTACTAAAAACAAACACTAATGCTAATCTACAAAGAGGCTGACCTTTCTTGGGCGGTGGGCCCTTGCCGCTTCAACAGGTTAGCTGCTGAAGTCTATAGGAAGCCTGCTTTTAACACACACATTACTCTCACTCACACTTCAAAACATAAAATCAAAACTCTGTTTTAACCACTCAACTCATTCTTAATCATAGACAATCAAAATATGGAGATAAAATAACATTCCATTAATCTTCACCTAGAAATATTTTGTATTATCATACGCTGCTTACATATTGATAATATGCTAACTCTCCTCCTTTTTCTACCATCCTTGCCATGGCTATTTAATAGTCTGAATCGTGAAACACAAGGAGGCGAAGTGATTTGTAAATCAATCAGTTGTTTAAGTTTTATCATTCAGTTACATCTTCAGCTTCATCCTCATGACACGAAGTGCATGAGGATGAGGCAATTAACAAATTGTTCTTATCATAACCTTGCTAAATGAATAGGCATCCACCAATTGATTTAGGCGAGATCTGGCACTTAACTTAGTGCATTAGGCTCTTCCATACCAGTACCGGATCGTAACAGGAAGATGGTATCGGATCACGATAGGGTGCAAAAGGTGGTACTAGATCATGACAAAGCATGCCCATTGGTAACGGATCACCACAGGTAAGATTTAGTACTGGACGCGTTTGGTACCGGATCAGACAACATCAATCTTGGTGCGTAGGTATCGGATCACGATAGAGCTGATACAGGAACACTATTCATCTAGGGGTCAAAGATTCACATATGAAAAATCGAGCATTAGTACATGAAATATTTAATTCCTTAACTCAATAAACCACAAAATACATGAATTAACCATACTTTACCTTATGACCTTATTACTGGCAATTGGTAGCGTTCTTGTCATTCACTCAAGCTTTAGGTAGGTCCAAAAAGGTATAGGTGAAGAGTAAAATAGGGTAATGAGAATGTCAATTTCAAGTCTCAACAACAAGTTTGACCTTCTCTGAGAAAAACGATAGTGGTTCCTCTGACGAAAAAAATCATCCATGCTCCTGGTGGATGCCAATATAGCTACAGAAAATGTTAACTGACAGAAATATTTCAATTTTGCAGAAATAATAACCATTGCTTACTAATCCATTCAAATGTATGCTCCTTGTATAGTTGATCCTTTTGAAGAACTACTTTTGGTATTATTACCTTTGGACTAACTCCTTCATCTGCTTCCTCCTTCTTTGCAGGAGTTTGTACGACTCTCTTTCCATGTTTTGGAAGAAGATGAGGATGAACTTTCCAGCATTTCCCAATCCAATGGCCACTCATCTCACAATGAGTGCAATAGTTCATTTGCTTCTCCTTTAACATCTCCTTGTCACGAAGACACGAAAGGGGTTCTTTTTGTCTTGTCTCACTTCCCATGGTCGTGCTCGTCTTATTTACCCAAACCTTCTTTGTTTGACACTTGGCTACATCATGGTTAGGAGATATAATGCAAAAATCATTTTTCTTACATTCAATAAAATGATTTGAATGACTTTCATACCTTTTTGAATTGTCCTTGATGTAGATCTGACAAGGACTAGGACTAGATGATTTGTCTCCTCTCTTAGAACCTGATGATGTAGAAATGGGTTTTGATGTGGCTCTTCCTTCAACTGTAATATTCCAGATATAAAAAGTATGCAGAACAAAAATAAATAGCTAGAAATGGAAGATGAATAACAATATAACCAGAACAACACCACAATGATACCAAAATGATACCAGAATAACACCAAAAAGAGCACTTTGATTACTGAGAGCAATGTTCACTTGCCTCTTTGTTGGCCCTTGACCAATTTTTGAGGAAACCTTGGTCAATTTTGGACCACTTTTGGACTTCGACAGGCTGGCCGAAGATGGAGTTCCCAAGCGAAGCAGAGATCGCGGATCTCACCAATTTTCCGGGCTATGTGGACCTAGTAAGGGGTTCTCTAGGGTTTTTGTAATGGGTTTACGGGATGTCTGACCATGGGTTTTACCCATGATTAGGCCTTATTGTAAGGGATTGAAAAGTATAAATAAGTAAGAATGTATTGTAGAAGAGTAGTGGGTAGTGGCTAAGTGCAAGTAGTTTTGAGCTGCTTTGTGCAAAAAAATGTGTATGTATGAAGGCTTGGTGCTTGATAGAGAAGTTGGCTTGGTGCCTTGACCTAGTTTGGAAGGAGGATCTGGTGCTCAGTGCATAGATCTTTTGTCCTACACGAAGCTCGACTTTGTGGCTTATTTCACAGGAGTCACTGAATGTAAGAGATTGACGAATAATAAAGAAGATGAAGCAGTTGGTGGATGTAGCCCCACTCTGGGGTGAACCACGTATATCTTGTGTCTTTGGTTTTCTTTATGTTGTGTTATTTATGTTATGAATCTTCTTAGTGCTTTGTTTATTATGTATGATAGATAGATCTATTGATGCTTCGTGCTTTACTTGTGTTAAAGATAAATGAATGTTAGATCTAACTCAGTGGTATGTGCTAAATGGTTGAAGTGATTAATCTTTATTGTTACTGCGTTGATCTATTTTTGGGTATGTTTTGCGAGGTTACTAAGGTTAGGAAACTAATGCATCTCTCTCTCTCTAAGTGTTACTAGAATACTCTACGAAGTGTTGTTATCACAGATCTGTGTCCGAGCTCGGTTACAGACACATGTGTGTTGTAACCCCCCTTGCCTCTACCTCGGGTGAGACTTCGCCTGCTTCACAGGTGTTTCCGAAAGGGCCGATAGTTAGGGTTTTATTGGTGCGTTGTTGAAGCGTTGAACCCTGGGTATGCCCCTGTGCCAACAAATGGTTCCATTTTCGAGACCTGAAACTGTGATTTTTGGGAACTGAAGTAAAGAAAAGAAAAGCTTTGTCCATAGATCTGTTGCTAAAGTGCGCAGTAATCTACTTGACTTGCGAAGCTCTATGATAAGAAAGAAATCCAATCTGAAGAAAAGAGGTAAGATCTTAAAAGAGGTAAATCTTTGTGCTTAGATAAGAGTAAGATAAGTGAACATTTTTGTTTTGAAAGCATGAATTTAAGTATGTTTAATAGATTTTGTCCTAGTTTGAAGGCTAGGTTGCAGTTGCAAAAAAGAGTTGATCTGAGTAAATTTAATGGAAATGAAGAAAGACATGTTATTCCTATGCATAGAAAGAATTTTTGGACTGATAAATAGATGCAGGAACCTAGAAAGAATTTTTGCAGATTGCATGTACAGCACTGTGATCCTAGTGCATAGTATAAAAGAAGTTGGGGAACATACAAGAGAAAAAGAGGATTGACATTGTTCTATAATTGCAGAAGACCGGGACATATTGCTAAGGAGTGCCCTCGCGCAGGTCCTATTTGTCTTTGTTGTAAGATTGTTGGTCATGAGGTTGAGGATAGTCCAAAGATGATTCCTAAAGTTGAACGAATGAACATCGGACAAGAAAACTATGAAGGAAGTCAAGAGACTAAGGGCATGTTAGAGAATAATAAAGAGAAAGATTTAGAAAAATCTCAGACTACATTATTACAGTTGAAAGAAACGATGGATGCTCACAAAGATGTCAATTTATCAGAGATCTTGGAAGTAAAACAGTGCATAAGTACAAGAATAGAAGACTTTGACATAGGCTGTGTCTTGGATGAGGAAACACAAGTGAATATTATGACATAAGACACTTGGGAAATTTTGGGAAAGCCTACTCTAGTACCTTCATTGGGAAGGATAGGTTTGTTTAAAGGAAAGATGATAACCCTATGTGGAAGAGTTACTAATGTACCTATTCTTATTCATGGAAAATTGACTGAAGAACAATTTGAAGTTATTAAGTTTGTTGAGAATAGTGCCCCTTTCCCACTTTTTCTAGTTAAGACTTGGATTGAGAGGGATCAGATCAAAAGGAAAGCAGAGGAAGAAGCTACAGAAAATAAAAAGCAAGAAATAAGGGATTTCACAGCTAGAAAAATAGACCGACTAATAAAAGAACAAGATGATAAGTTGAAGCAACATAACAAAGTAAGAACGTAGAAGGGACAGAAGGCAAGAGAATTAGCTATCAAGGTTGAAAGAATGTAAGAAGGTTTGAAGGACCTATACATGTAAGAAAGAAGAATACCTACCCAGGAAGTATTAAGAGAACATATATTAACTTTAGACCCTTTGAAGGGACATCAGCAGTGCGAAGTCACTATGCTAGGGGAAGATAAGAATAAGAATGGAAAGAGGATTCCAGAAACAGTTAGAGAGACTCAGATCACAGGGAAGAAGGAAAGGAAGATCAATAAGAAGAAAGCTAAGTTGGAAAAGATGCAAGAAGCTACAAAGAACATATGGAAGACTTCTCAGACTGGAACCTCATAGGAGGTAGGTTCGTAGGATTTGAACCTCGTCGGAACAACAGGACTGCACAGAATGGGACTTCCCCCTGGCGAAGTTATAAGACCGTTGGAGGCGCCCCAACCGTTAGAATGACGCTTTGGAACGGTTAGAGAACTTATTTATGGGCTGATGGACCACTTTTGGATGTTGATACTGTGCCATAACGGACATATTTACATTGGTGGAGGCATCTCTTGGCCATTGGAAGAATCTGTTACGAGGCGCCGCTTATTTAACTTGTTGGTCGTTGCGCCAGGACCAATTTTCACTACCCGTGATTAACTGAGCTAGCAGAGAACTGTCTAAGTGTCGAGTTGTGTTATCTAAATCTAGACCTTGCCATATGTTTTTCTACCCTGCCTGTCCGTTCGTCTACCCCGACCTGCTTGTTTAAAAGTGAGAATGTCGGGAAAACCTATTGAATTAGAGAAGTCTGTCAAGGAGGTCCTCAAGAAGCTAATGGACGACATACCATTATTTGAAGGTGTTTAGGCATCATCGACTAGGGGACTACAGGATTCCCCTTCGACTGGATGTCGTTCTGGTCGTGTCAACCCCACGACTGAGCAATGAAGTAAGCATCGCAACAATCTGGCTAATGCGAAGCAAATCCCATCGATCCTACCAGAGTACATTCCACCTTTGGCTAGCACCGTTAAGGGCCACAACATCCCATGAGATTATGAGTACACTATGTTCACCACATACATTCCGAAGGGAATATGCGTAGTCAGGATCCAGTTAGGATAGATCCCGTTGTTGAAGAACAATGACTTCAATCTAGGATACAGGAAAAAATATGCTATGCTACCACCCCACCGCTACTTGAAAAAGTCAACTAGGAAGAAGACAAACCTTGTCTCCCATCCATGGATTAAGGGACTAGCATAGTCCACTGTGCTAAATGTGATGAAGATTCCCCATTTTGGCCACCACCAGGGGGTTAACGCTTGCGTTAAACTCCTCTTGTCGTGATATCATGGTGGATACATGTGGCTCGACTGGAGGATTACTGTGGATCTAGCATTGATCCACTAGATTACAGGCTTAAGCATGAAGGGACCTAACCCTCAACAATTTTATCCAGGGAAGGCCTCGGACCACTCCTTAGAACAACACATCAAGGAAGCTTACGACAAAGTTGAAAAAGGAAAGAGAGGTTACAAGGTAGCCTCTATATAGGATGGTGTAGTGTGCCTCGCTTGCCAATTCATAGCTGGAAAGATCGTAAGGAAGAACCACCCCACACAGGTCACCGGGTTCATGGTGGACCTTACAGGAAAATGTGTGGAGGGCATGCAGATGAACTGGGCAAGCTACCTCGTCAATGAACTAGAGAAAGATTGTTGCGAAGCTCAGGATTTGGGATACGAATTCCACTTCAGCTAGATGATCGTTTTGATCACATTTGTCGCTTGGAAAATGCCTGAAGGAGCCACCTTTACGGATATCGAACCATCGGAGTTGTTGGCCGCTAGGTTTTCCACCTTGTGGTACACCAACGACATGATTAAGAAGTGGCAGTCCAACGCTGTGTTCCATGCATATTATCAACAATTGAAGGTTTCCATCGAGTCATTTCTGTGCATGACACCGTGAGCCCTGCACCAGTACAAACCAATAGCCAAGTTCCATGTAGATCCGCATTTCATCTACATCACTATGTGCAGAGATGAGAACAAGGAAGAGTTACAGTCATACTACAAGCTAACAGATGAATACATGGAGCAGATTACAAAGGAATGGTCGGAGGAATTCCTTGTACCCATCACTAATGCAGAACTCTCTGACACTAACACCATAGGAAGCCCCATGGTCACCCGAGTTGAGCATGTTGGACAGTCCAGTGGTATGAAGAAGAAGAAGAAGCAGGAAGAATTCCAGGATCTAGAGACCGATGAGGAGAACAATGCCTCTAAAGAAAATGGATCTAGCTCGCTAGGAGGAAGAGGAGACGAAGAAGATGGAAAAGGAGGAGGGGATGGGTAAGGAGGAGGTGAAGCTACACTGCCGGAAGACCCCCCTACTGGGACAGTCACACTGCAGAAGAGGAAGGGTTCTCCACAGAGACCTTCAGCAAGAAATAAGACACGTGCTAGTAAGCCCCAGTTAGAAGCAATGCTCACGAAGGACGATATCAGTTTAGTTCACGGAGCTATGGAGGACTCTTCTAAGGATATCTTGCAGAGATATGGAGTGAAGAAGGAAGAGCTATATGGACGAATAGAGAAGGAATTAAAGGAAGTACAACAAGTTATTCGTTTGGTCCGCGCAGTACCTATTGCGCCCTCCTCGTCACAGATTGTAGAATTGGGGGATGAACCAGCCCAATTGAGAAGATTGGAAGATGTGACAGAAGCTTGACTTTAGAAAGTCTAGGAAGAGAAGGAGAAGGCTACAGAAGCCTTGAAACAAGATAAATATGAAGCCTTAGAATAATGATGAGTAGCGTGGTACAGCGTAGCCGCCTAGGAAAGTGAAAGAGAAGAGTTCCAGGCGATGCTCCAGCAGGAAAAATACCAACTACAAAGAGAAAAGGATCAACTGCTCACAGAACGGGCCGCATTCAAAGAGGTAGTGAGTAAACAATGTCATTTTGTTCCAGGCTTGGCACAGGAGGAACAGGAGTCGGTCGAGGCTCAAGTGGTGAAGCTCGCTAAGACCATCCAATAGCTTCAAGCCAGGATAACAGAGTTGGAGGCTCAAGAAGTGTCGAGCACACCACAGGAGGTTTATGACCAAAGGGAGGAAACCGCTAAGAACGTAGTAGGAAGGATACGAGCCCTCACCTCGAAGTGCAAACAACTAAGTGATATAAGTTCACAAACATACAAATGCCTCGCCAAGGACCCAGAGCTAATAAAGCTGGAAGTGTAGTTACAGGAGGCACAACAACAATAATTCTCTGTGAAGGCGCAGATGAAGTTGCTCACTGCAGTTGAAAGAATGAAAAGATCCTAGGAGTAAGGTGCATTACATCAACAGATTACTGCCATCCAGGGAAGGGTAATGGAAGTCACACAGAAGCTGCAACTTGTGTAGGATGAATCCTGCAACGTGTTTGAAGAGATTGATGGACAAGGCTCACAATTGGACCAAGTGGTTGCAATAGTAGAACAACGCCTGGAAGGGCATGTTACAGAACAAATGATCCAGGAGCTCGATGAGCAGGAGGCTCAGGTGAAGTAGCAAGTCAAGGCAGCTTGAGTTAAGCTCGAGGCCTTCAAAGTGGCATTGACCAGAACTGAGTGACTCGGGATGAGTCACAGGTGAGTGTTGGGGGCTTGTTGGCCCTCAACCAAATTTTGAGGAAACCTTGGTCAGGTTTGGACCACTTTTGGACTTCGACAGGTTGGCCAAAGATGGAACGCCCAGGTGGAGCTGAGATCACGGATCTCACCGATTTTGCGGGCTATGTGGACCCAGTAACGGGTTATCTAGGGATTTTGTAATGGGTTTATGGGATGTCAGCCCATGGGGTTTACCCATGATTAGGCCTTATTGTAAGGGATTGAAAAGTATAAATAAGTAGGAAGGTATCGTAGAAGAGTAGTGGCTAGTGGCCAAGTGCAAGAAGTTTTGAGTTGCTTTGTGCAACATAATGTGTATGTATGAAGGATCTATGCTCGATAGAGAAGTTGGCTTGGTGCCTTTACCTAGTTTGGAAGGAGGATCTAGTGCTCAGTGCGCAGATCTCCTATTCTACGCGAAGCTCGACTATGTGGCTTAATGCACATGAGTCACTGAATGTAAGAGATTGACGAATAATAAAGAATATGAAGCAGTTGGTGGACATAGCCCCACTCTCAAGTGAACCACATATATCTTGTGTCTTTGGTTTTCTTTGTGTTGTGTTGTTTATGTTATGAATCTACTCAGTGCTTTAGTTATTATGTATGATAGATAGATCTGTTGATTCTTAGTTCTTTACTTGTGTTAAAGATAAATGAATGTTAGATCTAACTCAGTGCTATGTGTTAAATGGTTGAAGTGCTTAATCTTTATTGTTACTACATAGATCTATATTTGGGTATGTTCTGTGAGGTTACTAAGGTTACGAAACTAATGCATCTCTCTCTCTAAGTGTTACTAGAATACTCTGTGAAGTGTTTTTATCACATATCTGTGTCCGATCTCGGTTACAGACACCTGCATCCTATAACCTCCCCTGCCTCTACCTCAGGTGATACTTCGCCTGCTCCACGGGTGTTGCTGAAAGGGTCGGTAGTTAGGGTTTTGTTGGTGGGATGTTGAAGTGTTGAACCCTAGGTCTGCCCTTGTTCCAAGACTCTTTGAGGGGGAAACCTCCAACAGAGAAGATCTCTATTACAATAATATCCAAGACACAAGTTCTCATACCCTTGACTATGTCTATCAAAAGATACTAAATATGTCTATCAAAAGATCCATCTAGAGGAAGATCCTTCTAGAAGCGAAAGCTTCTATTAGGTCTTCTTACATTGGACTTATTCTTCCTTATTGCTAGGCCTTATTAATATTGACCTTTATTACATCAGAATATATTATTCTACCTACGTGAGGGGTTAGGTCCCTAACATGTCCTCCCCCTTAAAAACAACCTTTTCCTTAAGGCTTGAGATGTGAAAATTGTTGCAGAATGCTAGTTGGTTCGCAAGTGGCATCTGCTGGAGTTGTATCTTTCCACTGGAATAACACTTCCTTGATGGTTCACTGATGTAGACGATGCTCACATTGGTCAAAAATTGCTTGTGGTTGTAGCCAAATGGATCCTTCTTCATCCAACTCTTGAAGGCTGGTTTGAGTTTGGCACTTAGTTCCAATCACCTTCTTTAAGCAGGAAGCATGAAAAATAGGATGGAGCTTAGAATGACTGGGAAAATCTAACTGATAGGCCACATGTCCCATAACGACCATAAAATTTGGGCGCCAGTTTCTGACAATGGTAGGCCTTGAGGGAATTTTGCTGGTAAGGTTGCACTCGAAGAAACACCTGATCCCCTTCTACAAATTGACGTTTAGAGCGACCTTGATCTACTTGTTTCTTCATTTTATTATGTGCCATGAAAAAATTCTCTTTGAGGGTACGAAGAATAGCCTCTCGAACTGTAATCATTTGGTCAACCGCCTGGACCTTCGAGACACTTGGAAAATATGAGAGAACTGAAGCTGTCTTTTGTCCATATACAGCTTCAAAAGGAGTCATGCGGGTAGTTGTATGGTATGAAGTGTTGTACCACCATTCAGCTAGTGGTAACCATTGAGCCCATTGATTTTTCCTTTCCGAGGAAAAACACCTCATATATGTTTCCAAAAACTTTTTGACAACTTCAGTTTGACCATCAGTCTGGGAATGATAAGTTGTGCTAAGATGCAATTGGGTGCCTTTAGCTTGAACATTTCTTGCCAAAACTTGCCAGTGAAAGTTGGGTCGCAATCAGAAACAATAGAATGCGGCATGCCATGAAGCTTGAAGACCTGATCCATAAAAAGTTGAGCCACAGTGGATGTTGTAAATGGGTGTGGAAGAGAACATAAATGAGCATACTTGGGAAGACGATCAACTACCACCATGATGACTGATTTATTTCCTGAATTAGGTAATCCTACAATAAAATCCATAGAGATATCCCGCCAAATAGCAAGGGGAATCAGAAGCGGTTTTAGTGTGATCATACAATAATATCCAAGAAAATTTTTATCATACCCTTGACTCCTATTTATACTAAATATGTCTATCAAAATAACCATCTAGAGGAAGATCCTTCTAGAAGTGGAAGCTTCTATTAGGTCTTCTTACATTGGACTTATTCTTCCTTATTCCTAGGCCTTATTAATATTGACCTTTATTACATCGGAATATATTATTCTACATATGTGAGGGGCTAGTTCCCTAACATCAATGAACTTTGAGAACTCTCCAATATCTTCTTGACAGTATCCCAAATCTGCAAATCATGTTCTTTGTACCACCTCTAATGGATGAGTGATTCCTTGGCCATGAATGTCAAGTCTACCTCCTTTTTATCCCATCTTTGTGAGGAGATTCATGCCCACGTTAGTTTCATAATGAGAAAACATTGAACATGAAGAAACATCATATACCTCGGTTTTAGTTTGTGCATCCACGGTAAGAGGCTCTTTGTCTTCCATTCGTTCACCATGTTGCAACTTAGCCAAGAGATCATCCTCGGCTTGCAATTCAAGTTGCAATTCTTCAATAATTCCATTGGGGACTTCTTCATGAAGCTGAGACCTCTCTTGAATCTCTTGCTTCTCTTCTTCTACAATCTGCAAAAGCCTCCTCAACTCTGCATTTTCATCTTGAATGTTGTGATTTATCTCTTCTAATTATTGAAGTATTTCTTCTTTCTTCGCTCCTTTGCCCATCCTACAAAGTAGTCAACCTAGCTCTAATGCCACATGATCTAAAAACGGGCGAGTACTTTACGCAAGTTTTCAATTGAGAATCGTTTTCTGACGAAGTATTTTCATAAGGATTAAAGAGCATATGAATTCATGATTAACCATGATTTTTAAACAATAATACATAGCATACATGAACTCAAAATGGAACAAGCACATGAAAAGACAAGAGAGAGACAACCAATGTTGGTAACGGAATTCATCCCTCCTGGGCTACGTCTCCGGACCTGCTTCAATTGGAATATGGATCGCTTTTATTCCTTATTCAAAATATGTTGGGACCTTCTCATAAGTGATTACATAAGACCTGCCTTCTCCTTCAATGAGGATTCAAGAAGACTACTCACACTCATACCTCTCCATACATCAAGAAGGATAATACCTTACATGAATAAGTCTCTCAATGCTTGGGAGTACTAGCACTATGGCTCTCTAACTCCACTCATTAACTCTTCATTACTCTCTCCCCTTACATAGGGCTCACATAAGGTCTTATATAGTTTTCCTCACTTACTCCTAGATCCACAATAATAGGATCTAATTACAAAAGAGGAAAGAAAAGATCCATGAATGTAGGATCTCAAACTATCTTCAAGTACATAATGGGAAAAGTCTCAAAACCACCCAAAGACTCTTCATCCATGTCCTTGATTTTCTCAACCTATAATTGAGAATAATGGCAAATTGGTGTGAGGTGGTTTCTCACATAAAAACCAATTTCCAAAATCATAATTTAATGATAAATACGTGAGTCTAATTTCCCTCACAAGTATTAATCATTTTACATCAATAATGAATAATAATGTATGAGTTTTTCAAAATCTCATAAAGCATAAATAATATGCATGCGCATCTCATAAAGCATAAGAATGCATGAGACCCTTTCCTCACAAAGAATTAATAACATGCATGAGAAATATAAAACTCAAAACATATAAGTTCACCATCTTCACCATTCTGTAGATTAACTTGGTGAACACATTAAAGTTCTTCCATGTGTGAAAATTCATCTAGATCAATGGGTTAGAAACTATCTCCTCCATTACCTCCAGAGATGGAATCTCCTCTAATTTTTCCACAATATAAACATTGGGTGAATGAATTGGCATAATTATAGAGGGTTTTCTATTGACTACATCCTTAAAATAGTGAGCCTTAGACTAGGAGGGTACTCTAGTGTTAGTTCCCACCACTTCTCCATGCAATCACAAAAGGATAGTGAGAGGTCTTTTCATATGCTCTAATCAAACTAGAAAGAAAGGTCATCTAGTTGCATGCCTTAAAAAATAAGTTGTTGTTGGCTCGCAGGGATCATCTACGTGTGCTCCAATTCATTCTTTATACTAGCCACATAATCATTAGATGTCGCCCACAAAAGTAATTTTTTTTCCCATGAGAGACCTTGCCATAATATAAAAGTGTGCTTTAATATCAAAACCCTCTCAGAAAAGTGCCTCCCTACCATTACCATTTAGGGAATTGTTTTTATCAAACACTTTTTGTACAATAATGTCATCAAACTTTTGGCATGCAATCTTTGCTACCATGATATTTTTTGCAACCAAGAAAAACTGTTTGGGATTTTCTTCAAACACTTAGCTTGGGGTATTTCAATGAACACTAGACTTGCATCAAAGACCATCCCTCCAAGTTTAAGAATATCATGCCTTTCATTAATTTGATTTCATGAAAGCATAATTATGGTCATTATAAGTAGGAAGACCATAATACTTTGGCACATGGCAATTTACATTTAGTAAAGTATCTTAACTCCAACAATAATCTCCTTGATTAACTCCAACACAATATGAAACACCACATTGTTAGTAGAAACTGAATCATGCACCTTATTGATCTTGGTAAACTCTTTCTCAACCTTGACTCCTTCATGGATTAGAAGGGTAGTGTTGCCACCATCATTGACAAATAGATCAAGGCCACCACCCAGGCCCCAGTCTATATCCCTCTTGAGACACCACTAGTATTCTTATAGTGTTTCCCCCTTATAGATGAACATTTTTGCACTTTCATGGGAAATTGCAATCATGACATGGTTGTAAGTGTATAATAGGTTACAAAAGCACCATATCACCTTGACCCCAAGGGTGATTTGGGTCTTGTTGAGCACAACGATTTGGAGTGCCATTTGGAGAAAACCCATGATTAGAGCATCCTTGAAGGGATGGATGAGGCCAAAATGAACTCAATAGGCCATCAATCTAGGCATTGTTGGTCACTATAATTGCTTAATTAATTTCAAACAACCAAGTGAAACATAAATTATCAACCCAGGGAAGTCTTTTGTTTCAAAGATAGTTGCGCACTATGTATGCTCGATTCCAAAAACACTTAGTGTTGTAGTAAAGAAATCATTCTATCTAACTTGCTGAAATTAACTGAAGCTCTGAATTGTATCACAGGAAAGAGATCTCCCTATTGCAATTCTTTATAATTCAATCTAAGAATCCTGGATTACATTTTAAAATATCATTGCAATGGGTGAGAACAACTATCTTGCAATCAGAGAACAGGACCCT
>ML791382.1:12865-25273 GCA_009831015.1 Picea engelmannii
TTATACCTCCTAGTCTCCTATATATACCAAGGAGACATTTTCATTTTGAATCATCTTGTACTTGAACATTTAAGTGGGGTAAAAGGAGGTTTCCCCCTCGAAGAGGCTTATTATCTGAAATTATCTCTATTTCAAGACGTTGAGTACTTTTTCTGAGGTTTTTCCATGCTATATTGATGTTTGGTTCTTAACATCCAAAGCATCCAATGCTGGCTTTTTTCACTTCCTGAGTCATCCTCGGTCCCTCTTCCTTGTTGATCTGTCATCCTCGATCTCCTCATCCAACGGATTTATTTTTTGCACTTCGCTCCATATTTTTTGTTCTTTTTCTTACTTTGACCCAGTGACAGTCAATGTGTCTCCCGCAAAGCTCGCTTTTTACCTTTTCTTCCTCATTCTTTGCTTCCTTCCATAACCAAGGGCCAACAACATTTCACTTGCGCTCGTCGATACTTCTTGTGAACTGCAAAGTATGTGTTGCAGATGACATCATAATACTTATCATGGCATAGATGAATAAATAGCTCGGGATATTTGTTTGGTAAACATATCAAGAGCACAATGTATGAATATTTACCTTTGGCCTTGTCATTCTGTTGATGTTTATGATGATTGACTACTCATGCCCATGTCACTAGTCCAACGTTTTTTGATGCAAGCATGTGTACATGAACATCACAAGGACTGAATAGGCATATGCATTGTATATTGTCCCTAATTGTTTTGAATGTCACATACAGGCTCGAAGGAGATGGAATATGAAATAGGGTGTCAAGGGATACTTAGGAAACATGAGGAACTGACGGTCAAATTGTATGCCTCAAAATTGTTGACTGCAAAAATGTGTAACATATAACATGGCACGATGGGGGAGTCTTGTGGCCAATCTACATATCATAGAACCCCTAGAGCTAGAGGCGCAATTTTGAGCCCGCCAACCCGAGAACCCACGATAAAAAAAGCGGCTAAGTATGGAATGAGGAAGTCGTCGTTCAGACTCGTGATATAGAAGCATGATTATAAATGTGAACCCGCGAGTCCACCAACCTGTGCACCTAGACATTTTCAGAAAAATGACTAAGCAAAGTAACCAGAAAGAAAAAGTAGAGGGGAAAAAGAAAGGGGAATTCAGTTAAGTATAGAAGAGGAAAGAAAAGGACAATAGAGAGTGGGAAAATAGAAATGGGGAGGGAAATGTTCAGAAGCGGGAAGTCTCAACAAAGGCCCATTGTTTCCAAATCATCGTTTTCTAGTCCAATATTTTATCCACCTACTCGTTTTGTGTGTTTGATTTACCATCACAATTGGTATACCTTTTCGAAGATTGTACTTCAGCTTCCTTTGCTGTGGCATATATGATTTCATCCTCTTGTCCAACTAATATGTTTCTTTCAATGTAGAAATGTCGAAAATACAGTGGACATGAAGGTAAGTTGGTATGTAGAAAGACATGTAAAAAAATAAATACAGTTCTATGTATTTCAATGTAGCAGCACAAAGAATACAATTGACATGAAGATAAGTTATTATGTAGGAAGATACATAGTATCTACATACAATAAATTAGGTGAAAAACAATAGAACAAATATACAAACAATAAATGAAATACAAAACAATGGAATATGCAATAAGAGTATAAGCATGCACCTTTGTATCTCCTCTTCTACATTTGTGGTAAAGAGTCCTTGGTCTTCTCTAGTTATTTTCTTTGTTTCAATGTGGGAATGCACAAAATACAATGAACATGAATGTAAGATGGTATGCAAGGGAAAACAAGTAATATGTACATACAGTAACAGAGAATCAAAGGAATATAATAAAAGAGAGTTAGACACATGAACCTTTATTTTTCTTGATCCATGGTTGTGATTATATAGAATTTTTCATGGCCAAAATATATTACAAGCCAGAAAATATTAAGAAGTCGGATGGTCATAGCTAAATGATTTGGTTTTGTGCAACAAAGTATCGAGATATTCTTTGAGACATGGAAATACAATTTTGTAATATCTTTGATGTATATTTCATAATTCAAGTAGAAGACAAATTGCATCGAGGTCAAACTAGTCTGTGTATAAGATAAATAGGTTGTATTGTGATATGGGCACATTTCACCATATATGGTCAATAAGTGTGTTTTGTACATGTTTTATCTTAACCAAAAGAAAGAGGACATTGTAATTGCACATGTAGTTTTCCAATTTTTTTGTTATGGCACTATTTTGTAGCATGTCAACACTAAAGTATCCTAGAATGATAATGGTTTCGTCCAGATGTAAATGGTGTGGTGCATTTGAGAAAATATTCATTATGTTAGCGATGTTGCACGTGGAGCGGCATAGATATTGAATATTGAAATTTGAAATCCATGGAATACTGCTCTTACTAGCACCATCTCAGCATCTTTTTTCTTATACAAGAACATTTTGCAAAGGCATGTAGGTATGGTTCAGAGTTTGGAGAAAAAAATGGAGAAAAATTTAAGAGCAAGAGTGAAAGATATGCCAAGTTTGTGCAATTTTGGTGCAGCCTAGGCACTGTTGTACCATACCTAGACCTTCGACACCTACCTATAGTTTTCTTCTACAATAACATCCTACAAAGGCAACAAACTTGACATCGCATTTTTCATGCGAAAGACATGGGTTCAATTCTTGTATGGGATAGGCGTTAGATTTCCACTTCGTCACACATGGAAAAGGACCGGGATTTGCAATGTTAGAAAAAATGACAGTCGAAGTTGTGCACACGACATTGGCATGCACATGGTGCAGAGCCTCGGGAAAAAATCGGAGGAAAATTTAAGAGCGGGATAAAAAGATATGCCAACCTCTATAGAAATTCTATAGGATAAGAATGATGAATAAATACTTAAACATTCTTACTTGAAAAATACCAACAATGAATAGTGAACAACGAATATGAATGAAAGTATGCTATTGAAACTTACTCATTAATGATGAATGACAGAACATCGGGTCCACTTGCGGGTGCAGTACTTGAACCCTGCAAAGTGAAAAAAACATCTCCAACTGTCAGTGCAGGACCCCAACCTTGCAGAGTCGAAGCAAAGAAAAGAAAGCAGCAAGCAAAAAACCAGTGAGAAAGCACAAACTGTTGATTAATTGGGTTGGTTTTCATTGATGTCAACCCTTGAAGAAATTTCGATAGTGAATTCCGATAGCACAAAGGTTTGGGTAATGGACCCAATTTTGTTTGATGTATAATGGTATGATTTTTGATATATTTGTAGGTAAGACTATTCTATATGGACAATACATGTCATGTCATTTCTGGTGGTATGTGGTATGTGGTATGTGGTATGTCATGTCATTGCGAGTTATGTCCTTACGAAGTTGGACGACCCTCGTTTGTTGGCTTGAAGCCCCAAAAGGTCACAGAATTCAAAGTGTTTGCAAAGAAGAAATTATTTAAATAATAAAGTGAAGTGACAAAGTGAAAGAGGATTATTTAAATAATAAAGTGAAGTGACAAATCCAAAAAGGATTATTTAAATAATAAAGTGAAGTGACAAAGTCAAAGATGGTTATTTAAATAATAAAGTGAAGTGACAAAGTCAAAGAGGATTATTTAAATAATAAAGTGAAGTGACAAAGTCAAAGAGGATTATTTAAATAATAAAGTGAAGTGACAAAGTCAAGGAGGATTATTTAAATAATAAAGTAAATGGAGAACTTTCTAATTATGGAAAGTGGTTAGAAGTGGGTTAGCCCTCAAATAATAAAATTGGGTTAAGATGGTTAAAAGGTAACCCCTTGGGGAAGCTACATGAAAGTATAAATAAGAGGCAAGGCTCTCTCATTTTAAACACACTTGAGAATAATGAATATATATAGGTGACTGAGGTAACCAAACGATTTCTAAGCCAAATTTCAGAGGGAAGTTGAAGTGTTATAGAAAGATTTGCCTCACCATTGCTATCTTTCACAGAGGGCCTTTTTCCATTTCCCTATGCAGACTTATCAACCCCCTTTTTTAGAAATCTAGAGCCAAATTATATATTTTTCCATATATACGCTTCCTAATTGCTTTGCAAGATGCGTATATGCTTGTTGCTCCACTACAGCTCACGTATATGGGGATTTGTGCCAGAAAATACAAAATGAGGTCGGGTTTCCATGTCACGACAAATGATCTCTGATATTTGGCCTTCCATATACTGGAAATTTTATGGCTCAGCCCTTTAGTTGCATTCTGGAGGCTATAAGAGCGCAATTTTGAGCTATGGAAAAAGGGAGAGAAAGAATTCAACTTTGAGAGAAAAGTTACTCTGGAGAAATCACTTCATATTGAGTCTGCATCCCTTTGTCCCTCAAGTCTGAACACAGTGTTCAGCCCCCAATCTCTTCCTTTATTGTCAAGAGGATCTCATTATCTCTTTTCTATGAGCTTGCCTTTGGTGGAGGATTGAAGTGGTGGAGACCCAGTTGGAAGAAACTTGGTTTCTTGGTTTCGAACCATGTTGACACGGAAGTCTGTAATGTTGATACTTCTGTTGATCAATTATTAATAGAAATACTCATTTCCCATCTTATCGATATCTTGCAAATATATGATTATTATCCATGGGCATGTTTGTAATGTTTATTAATGGATTGTGTTATCTTATGTGATAACTCATTTTATATGATGTCACTATATACTTGCATCGCTTGTTTGTTGAGAACTTCTTGCAGGTGTAAAGCTTTGGGTCAAAGTGCTAAACGGTGGAACAACATCAAACGATTGGATCGAGGTAGGCTTCTTCCTCGTATTGCACATTAGTTTATATAGCACATGTTGGAATTGAGTTGATTTTTGCAGTCATACCTGTCTGTTATGGTTTACCCTTGGCCATAGAGAGTTTTTCCCCTGTAACAGAATTGGCGAATCCATTGGGGATAGTTCTTCCTTCTAAGGGTTGAATTATTTTTCCTTCTTAAATTTATCTTTTGCCTTTGTATTTCTTGTCGTATCACAGTTGGACAGATTCTGTTCACTCTGGGTCTGAGTTTTCAACCTTTTTAACCTTTCCTAGCCTTGTTTTAAAAGATATACGGCCTATTTTCCCTAACAGATGCGTGTATACACTTGTTGTCCCACTACAAGAGGCGTATATACGCCATTTTCTCTTGAACAGGAGCTTATACCACTTCCCCCTTTCTTGCTTTCTTGGTTTAGTGACTGTTGGGTAGGTTTTGAACACCATTGAGCCATCTTAGGTCTATGTGGTACCTGTTGAGATTATCTGGGATGACAGGAAACCTTTTTGGAGTTGAATTTTTGGGTGGCATATTTCTCTTTGTTATTTGTTTTTTATTTTTCCTTGGTAGTTGGGTTGTCTGCTTAGTTGCTTGGTATTCTGCTTGAGTGATTTCTTTTATACACAGTAGAAGTTATATATCAATTCGCTTATCATTCCATGCATTTTCTTTTTAAATACATTGAAAATACAAAAAATAGGCATCTTGCATTGGTTGGTATTTGTGTCTTTGAACCTTTATCATTATCTTAGCACATTTAGCGAAAGATTTCATTTTACTTCTAAGTTGCAGAGTTAAAATTGAAAATTGCATTGTTTTTATTTAGCATATCATTCACTAAAAAGTTAAGGTTAGGCTTTGCATTATATTTATTTTTATTTTCATGCAGAGTCATAACACTATGAATTTCATTTCCATACCTCTTTGAGTAATCACGGCCAATAAAATTTACACTTTAAACTAAAATTGATTAGTCACAATTTTATTTTTTAGGTTGCACAAACTAGCCTAGGATTTAGTGTCTTGGAATAAGATTTTGTGAGTAAACTTCTCCAAGGAAATTAAATCAACTTATGTGTCTGAGACAAGGAGTTGAGAAATCCATTGTATAATTGGTAATATCAGGAATCTCCGCTCACACCGGAGTTAATCACGAGGTCACATGAAGTTAGTTGAAGGGATAACCCTTGGATACTCACCTAGCATCAGAAATATTTCTGTGGATTTATTCATATTTGGGGATCTTTCTAGTGCCCATACCTCTATGAGAGGCAGTGGTTTCAAGGTTTCTAGCTTTTCTACCCTACCCATACGGTGATCTGGACTTACGACTGCTCACCTGTGCATCGGTTATACAATGGTTTATTAGTTTCTTGACTTAGGTTTCTCATAGGTTACTTGCAGGGGTTATTCTGCTTGTATTTTGAGTCAGATAGGGGTCAGACAACACACAACCTTTATGGAGGATTACCTCTCCGAGGGGGTCTGACTGACTAGTTGTTAAGCCTACGAGGGCCCTTATAACTAATTTTTTTACCTCCAAACTTTAGCAGGGACTCTCAGGTCCCTCTTGGATGAGGAATACCTTCTTTAGTGAGGGAGGTCACTCAGCCACTTTAGCTCGTTTGCATGCATATTGGTCATTTTACTTTTTGGTATTCTCTTTGATTACTAGTTGGCCCGGTTTTTGGTTTCATTATCATGAATAGTGGAGTGTCTTTTACTCCTCCATTCACCGCTACCCCCCCCATGATGCCTCCTCATTTCATAGGGGCAGACCCTTCTATTTTTTACAATGGTATGCACGATTACAATGCTCAATCCACACCTTGGGTCTCTAGTCATTTTTCTATTGATATGCCTTCCCACGTGCAATCCCCTCCCTGGTCTACTTATATGAATCCTAGCATTGGACCCAGGGGCACCATTGCTCCCATGCCCACTTCATCATTTTATATGAATCGTTTTCCCATGGGAGGTTGGAACCTTCCACCTTATGGATCTAATCCTATCTATGCTGTTTCAGGATCTAGTGCTCATATGGGTGCTTATTACACCCCTCCCATGTATCTTTCATCTGCCATGTCGGTCCCTTTAAACATGTTTTATGTACTAGGTCCTCAAGTACCCCCGGGTCTTCCGTATGGGGAGAATCAATCTTATAATTCGGGCTACCCTCCTTATGGGACACCCTCACAAGGGGGAAACATATATCCTCACTTGAATAATTCGTATCCTACCTCGGTCTCTTTGCATACCTCAGTGATGATGCCCATCCACACCTCTTTAGACCACCTTGGCATAAGCCACCATGTTTCTGGGCCAGGAGAGGAAATATATCGGGATCCTTTATGGCCTGCAATGTTTCAGAATCAATATTTTCCAGGACCTTGGACTCAAATACCACAATCTGTCACTAGCCACACCAGTGCATCATCACCCACCCCTGCTAGTCACGTCAGAGATGAGTCGACACCCTCAACAAATCATGATGAAAGTTTGCTTCCAACCTCTATCAATTATGTTTGGGGCACCCTCCTTTTCACCCCGTATCATAGTTGTGTCACATATACGACTCCTATTCATCATACAGGAGACGACTCTCTTTCCTTGGATAGTCCCATCGAGAAACCCAAACGTCTCATACATAATCCTAAATTCATTTGCAGGACTTGTGAAGGAAGCCATCTTACTCACTTGTGCCCAGTGACTACCAAGATACCAGAGGCATGGGACTTGCCCAAAAGCCCTTCAGAATCCAAGACACCCATGATTCCTCATCACACCACTTCACCTTTAGTGATCCCAGCAGTCTCACTGCCGAGATTTTACTCTAACCTCACCCCCTCCACGGAGAGTGAAGTGTCTCCTGCCCCCGTTACCATGCATCCTCTTCAACATATAATTGAAGAAGTGACCATGTCGGTTCCTTTTATGGTCAAACCGACTCTCCCTGAAAAGAGTGATGCACCCTCCAGTCATGTCATAAACATTCCAAGTCTTCCCCCTTCTGAACAAGAGAGATTCATTCTTCCTCCAAATACTCTCTCTCTGAAATCTGACGAGGTCCCCTTCAACTCGGACGACCTGACAAGACATCCCATACCCCCACCTATGTCTATTCCAATAAGAGACATTATTTGAACCATAAAAGAGACTATGTACTTCGTTATCACTTTCTCCTCCTCGACTTGGAAAGCTTTGGTATTTCCAAATCTTTTGTCAGCAATCTGCAGGATACTAACTTTCGGCAGAAGGTCGGGTTGGGAACCTTGGCCTCCCCCTTTAAATGTTGATTAGACAAAAAACACGAGTCTTAGTTAATCTCTTTTCTGACTCGTTACTAAAAATTAAAAAGATCACCGAGTAATTTGTCCCTTTCACACTCATTAAAATTGGATTTGAAAGATCACGAGTCTTAGTTAAGCTCTTTTCCGACTCCCTATCAAAAATGGAAAAGATCGTTGAGTGAACTTGTCTTCTTCACACTCGTAAATTGGATTTGAAAAGACGTTTATTTGGCCCAAGTTACCCCTTTTTCACACCAAGTAGACTAAAAGATATAAAAAAGGACATTTTTTGGCTTTAAATTGTGATTGGATCACATGCCCTTGCTTGCAGTATTGAGCCTTTAGTCGGTTCTCACTTTGCGTTATAAACCATGGCCCAAGAAGTTTGCATCCTTAACCAAGAAGAGCCTTGTCTATATCCTTTGCAATTTGACACCCTATACCCTGGAGGGAACATCACCCCGAGTGTCCATCTCTCTCATGCATTTCCTTGCATTGAGCATAGGTATGTTCCACTGCTGGAACTAGTTTTTCTTACTTGCGACACTTGTTCCCTCCTCTGTATCATAGCATTCACTTGTTATGAAAAACAAAAAAAGACGGGTGGGAAGGGAGTACTATACTGTAATTGGAAGCAATCATGTCACCTTTGAACAAAGCACAAATTTATTGAGTCCTTGCATCATCATAATTTTGGGTTTAGCATGGCCTTAGGAAGTTGATCTCGTTACAAAATTTTCTCTACCGACTAGTTAATCTTCCAGCCACTATAGAGAACATTATGGATGTCTCCTGCATCTAATTGTCAAATCATTAAGTCTATGTTGCCAGAGTCCACCATATGTCTCATGCTCTTGTTCAAAGGAATTCTATCAACCTGTGTCAGCCACTCCTCAGAAATCTTGACTTCGCATGTCGACCATACCCTCAATTTGTCTCATAATCACATGATACTTTGGTCTTATGATGCACCCTGGCCCTACTTTCATCATTGGTAGATCACCTTGAACCCAACAATTGACATTTCATCATGGGTTGTTGACTGGGTGGTTTCCCTTGTGTTCGACGGTAAGACATCTATTCACACTTTGGGATTCGTGCAGTTTCTTGGATGTCATTGGCCTTATTGGTGGTTTCCTCGCCTTTGTCAGCAGTTTTCATCACTGGCTTCTATTCAGAGGGTCTTTTTCATGTACCACTTGCATTTGGCACACACGAAAGACACACAGGGTCATTGGTTCGTGAACATGTTCTTCATCCGATCTCCACCAAATCATGAAGCTCTTGCTTTGTTCCTCGTGCTGATTGATGAGAGATGCCTTAATGCTCTCCTTTCAACAGGTCTCTTTCCATCAACTTTAGCTCATGTATTATGGATATGAGACTTATAGTTTTATGAGTACCTTGAGGTTTGCAGTCATTAGTGGCAGGCTCTCTCACCATTGACAGATGAGAATACATCAATGTCTCATGATCAATGGATCTCTCAAATGTTCGACACCAGCTCCTTTATTCACCTTTGTAGAGATGTACTCAGTGCCTTGATACCTACTTTCATCATTGGTAGGATGTCTCGCGTTTGTTAATGGTATACCTCAATGACCGGTAATCAAACGATGTCTCATCGTGTTCGACCTCAACTCATTTATTCACATGATGTAGACTTGCACCATTGGTGGATTGTATTGAAGACTTGAATACATCACTTTCTAGAACAACTTTCCTGAGTTGTTGCTTCCATTTCATCAGACCAGTACCTATTTGACTTCAGCGATCATGGGAGATTAGATTGTACTCCATGGTATACGGATATCTTCAGATTGATTTTGAGACTGGTTTCACTGGGCCTTGTTCATGACTATGACAACTATTGGCATGTAACCGCATTTATATCTGCCTACTCATGGCCATGAACACTTGTTGGTATATTTTCCACATGGATCTGCATTGTATTTTTGGAATCCATGTATTCAAAGTCAGTACATAATGTAATGAGCAATTGAGTTCGTCCAGCTGGTTCTCTACCACTCCACTTCTGGGTTATTTATAATGTATTTCAGCCATCGCAGATACTCCTCTGATCTTACACATTAGGGGGAATCTGTTATAGCAAGATTTTCCTCACCATTGATATCTTGCACAGAGGGCCTTTTTCCATTTCCCTATGCAGACTTATCAACCCCCTTTTTGATAAATCTAGAGCCAATTTATATATTTTTCCACATATACGCTTCCTAACTTCTTTGCAAGATGCGTATACGCTTGTTCCTCCACTACATCTTGCATATATCGAGATTTGTGCCAGAAAAAACAAAATGAGGTCAGGTTTCCATGTCATGAAAAACGATCTCTAATATTTGGCCTTCCATATACTGGAAACGTTCCGACTCAGCCCTTCAGCTGCATTCTGGAGGCTATAAGAGAACAATTTTGAGCTATGGAAAAAGGGAGAGAAATCATTCAACTTTGAGAGCAAAGTTACTCTGGAGAAATCACTTCATATTGAGTTTGCATCCCTTTGTTCCTCAAGTCTGAACACAGTGTTCATCCCCCAAGATCTTCCCTTATTGTCAAGAGGATCTTATTATCTCTTTGTTATGAGCTTGCCTTTGGTGGAGGATTGAAGTGGTGGAGACCCAGTTGGAAGGAACTTGGTTTCTTGGTTTCGAACCATGCCGACATGGAAGTCTGTGATGCTGATACTTTTGTTGATCAATTATTAATAGAAATACTCCTTTCCCATCCTATCGATGTCTTACAAATATATGATTATTATCCATGGGAATGTTTATAATGTTTATTAATGGATTGTGCTATCTGATGTGCTAAATCATTTTATATAATGCCACTATACACTTGCATCGCTTGTTTTTTGAGTACTTATTGCAGGTGCAAATCTTTGGGTCAAAGTGTTCAACGGTGGAACGACATCAAACAATTGGATCGAGGTAGGCTTCTTCCTCATATTGCACATTAGTTTATATAGCACATGTTGGGATTGAGTTGATTTCTGCAGTCATACCTATCTGTTGTGGTTTACCCTTGGCCATAGAGAGATTTTCCCTTGTAACATGAAGTAAAAAAGGCCGAAATCCAAGGGAGGATAAATTATTTTGATGATTCTTTCTAAGATATGTTATTTACAGGTCATCTCACCATTTTTGCAATAAAAAAATTTCTAGAATGATTCATACTGTAAACTTGGGAGGCCATTGCGAAAACATATCGAAGTAGATGTGGTACGAATTTCAGCTTGTGGGTCATTGTAGTTTTGGAGTTACACTCTATGGAAAATAGGGTTTGTGGCTAGTCCTGAAACTAGTCTAACACAAGTGTTTGGGGTAAAAACATCATAAATTATTCATAACATATCCTAATTCAGTAAGACCAAATGTTTTGGTTAGAGTACAATCGGTAGTATTATGTGTAACATTTTCATATCCAAACAACAAAAATTCCATGCAGGGCACGCTCTAGAAGTTCTCTCTCTAGAATAAGCCAGAATTCAACAAGGTATGCCATTTTTTCTATAACTTCTTTTCTGAGATGTTCCAAGTAGTGACACCCGGAAGAATTGCATAAAACACACTGAAGAACATTTTGTACTATTTTCAGATCTTTATTCATTATAGGTACATAGTTATGATTATTTCAAGTTAGGGTTGTTGACTAATCCAAAACTAGTCATGTTAGACTAAAGTAAAGTTTGATGAAAATGATAGTCTCTTGTTGTTAAAGTTAAGGAAGGTTTGTAGGTTGAGGTACAGGTTGGTGCATGGTTGATGCACATTTTTATGGTACAAGTTGATTACAGGTTGTTTGGTATAGTTTGGTGCATGGTTGATGCACTTGTTCATGGTACAGGTTGATTACAGGTTGATGAATGGTTGATGCATGGTTTAGGTTATTGGTGAAGGTTGTTTGGTGCAGGTTGATTGGTACAGGTTTACAACAATATATCTCATAGTGATAGTGTAACAGTGGTTCCATTATTCTAAGTATACGTCAGGGAGGTTGGACGGGGCAAGGACAGGTGGTTGTATCCACCTTCTGGTTGTAGATGGAGAACATAGGGGGTTGTAGCCTCCTTCCGGTTGTAGCCAGGGAATTGGGGAGTTGGAGCTTCCCTCAGTTTGTAGCCTAATAAACTAAGGGGTTGGAGCCTCCTTCCAGTTGCAGTTGGAAACAAAGGAAGTTGGTGCTTCCAATTAATTTAATTCTTCAAGACATGTAATAAAAAGAATTATGTGGTTTTCTCCCGCTTTGGGTTTCCACTTAAAAACACTAGTGTATTGTGTATGTGTTTGATTGTTAATTTTCTCATTGTTTATTTACTCTGCAAATATTGGATGAT
>ML791382.1:25291-51936 GCA_009831015.1 Picea engelmannii
CAATAATCCAACAATTGGTATCAGAGTGGCTTCCTTCAGGAAATAGTTTAACCACTAGAAGGAGATCATGGATTATTCTGAGAATGGAGTACCAATGTTTAATGGTCAGAATGGTTTAAAGTATGATATGTGGAGCATAAGGACAAAATTATTTTTACAGGCACATGGACATTATATTTGGCTATCAATTGTTACAAGATATGATAGTTCAAAAAGGGAAAAGACTATAGCCAAGAAGGAATTGAAGAAGAATAATAAAATAGCAATGGATTTCATCTGGGAAGGATTACCTAATCCAATAAGAGAAAAGGTTGGTAAATGTTCATCAGCCAAAGAACTTTGGGATAAGTTACATAATGTATATTCTTCACCCATCACAGAATCAGAAAATGCCAAAGAAGATGCAGGTACAAAACAAGAATAAAGATGCTCATCATGTTAGACAAATTCAGAAGAGGAAGAGTATGAAGAAGCAGAAGTTGATTACAAAGAAAAATTGATCAGTGCAATTGAATATCTAAATAAAGAAAGAGAAGAAAACAAGTCATCCAAGAAAGAATTGATGAAGCAAAAGGAAAGTGTTCAAGGTTTCGAAAAATCTCAGCAAATCATCAAGAATTTAAGAACTCATCTAGAAGAGGCCAAAAGAATTGAAGAAACACTAGAATATCAAAAGAAATGTTTAGAAGCCAACATAAAAGCACAGAAGGAAGAATCAAAAAAGAAAGAAAATATAATGACAGAACATCTCAAGGAAAGAACCAATGAAGCAAAGAGAACAGAAGAGGTCATGAAGTCTCAAATAATGAAGAAAGAAGAAGAGGTTGAGAAACTTGAAGAAGAAGTTGTCACACTAAGAGTCAAAGTAGTCAAGCTCAACAAGAATTTTGAAGAGACAGAAACATCCACATCAGTTATAGAGAATGAAGAGAAGCACTCAAGGTTGCTAGAAAAGAAGAATGAAGAAAATAGAAAGAGTTATGCAGAAGTAATCAAAGGAAGGAATCATGGTGAACCAGAATCTAAGAAAACTATTGAAGATGCATCTTCAAGAAGACCAATCATGTTCAAGCCACAGAGAATATTCAATCATGATCATGATCATTCAAGGCATAAATTCATAAGGACTACATCACAAAGAAGATCGTTTCGTCCCAGGTATGCAAATTTCCTTTATGGTCATTGTTTTTATTATACTAATTTTGGACATAAGGTTGCAAATTGCAGGGATTATAAAAGAAATGTTCAAGCAAGAAGTGCATATGTGGCACCACGTAACATTGAATGTTACAAATGTCATAAATATGGACACATAGCTACTGATTGTAGAAGCATGATCGATACTTTCATGAAAGAGAACACCGATATCAGATATAATAAATTATGGATAAGAAAACACGAAGAACAGGTGAAAAAATACCATGTCCTAGAGATCACAAGATTGGCAATAAAACGAGATGAAGAAAATTATACAGAGAAAAAGAAAGATGTCAGATATAGAAAGGTTTTGAAAATAAATGAAAGAAAATAAGGACAGGTAAATAAGGAACAGGTTCAAGAGATTGTACTTTTAGGCATTGTAGTGAAAGATGAATCCATAGACAGAAAGATAGAAGTCAGAGCTCAGAGAGATGATGAATCTACCAATGAAGATGATGATGAATACACATCAGAGCAGGAATTTCTCTAATCCATCCGGCTTACAGACTCCCAGGTAATATGAATATTAGACAGGGGGAGTCTATGCGATAGTTTTGATAGACCAAAGAACCATCCTTCGAGAAGCTTGCAGAGTTTGAGAAGACAAATCCAGAGCAGTCAGTTAGCAGAAGTACAATTTGATGGATTAATCAAGACTTCATGATAGTATAGTGATAAATGGGTCAGCATTATGGATAGTTGTGCAAGTAGACTCTTGGACAGTATGGATGAGAGAATGGATTCATAGATTGGTTCAAAGAGTGGTTCAAAGACAAAGAAAAATTATCATAATGGATGATAATTACATAGGAAATGGCTCAAACAATGTTAATGGATTCCAAATCGAAAGATATTTTTTGGACACATGCAGTGCATACAACAGTTCACATTTAAAACAGAGTAATGCTCAGAAACAACAATGACAAAACTCCCTACAAACTATGGAAATGAAGCACAAACAACAACATATACATCAAGGTAACTCAAGGTAGTATCTTATTAATTGAAATTTATGTTAATGATATTGTTTTTGGAAGTACTAATGCCAGGATAAGCCATAAATTTCAAAAGGACATGCAGAATGAATTTGAAATGTCATTACTTGGAGAATTATCCTTCTTTCTGGGTCTTCATACATGTCAAGGCAACCAAGGAATTTTTATTTCTCAAACCAAGTATATTAGAAAAATGATAAAGAGGTTTGGAATGGAAGATTGCAAACCAGTTATCACTCCCATGCAAACTAGTTGCAAGTTGAGAAAAGATGATGATTCAAAGTCTATAGATCAGAGGAAATACAGATCAATGATTGGTATCCTACTATATGTGACAACATCCATACCAGATGTAATGCAGGAAGTTGGGCAGGTGGCACGATGACAAGCAGCACCAAAGGAATCACATGTATTAGCAGTGAAGAGGATTTTCAAATATCTCAAAGGAACAGAAGTCAAAGTGCCTGCAAAGAAGAAATTATTTAAATAATAAAGTGAAGTGACAAAGTCAAAGAGGATTATTTAAATAATAAAGTGAAGTGACAAATTCAAAAAGGATTATTTAAATAATAAAGTGAAGTGACAAAGTCAAAGAGGATTATTTAAATAATAAAGTGAAGTGACAAAGTCAAAGAGGATTATTTAAATAATATGAAGTGACAAAGTCAAGGAGGATTATTTAAATAATAAAGTAAATGGAAAACTTTCTAATTATGGAAAGTGGTTAGAAGTGGGTTTGCACTAAAATCAGGAAATTGGGTTAAGATGGTTAAAAGGTAACCCTTTGAGGAAGCTACATGAAAGTATAAATAAGAGGCAAGGCTCTCTCATTTTAAACACACTTGAGAATATTGAATATCTACAGGTGATTGAGGTAACCAAAGGATATCTGAGTTGAATTTCAGAGGGAAGGTGAAGTAAAGAAGGCCGAAATTCAAGGGAGGCTAAATTCTTTTGATAATGCTTTCTAAGGTATGGTATTTACAGGTCATCTCACCATTTTCGCAATAACATTGTTTATAGAATGATTCAGACTGTAAAATTGGGAGGCAATTGCGAAAACATATCCAAGTAGTTGTGGTACAAATTTCATCTTGTGGGCCATTGTAGGTTTGGAGTTACACTCTATTGAAAATAGGGTTTGTGGCTAGTCCTGAAACTAGTCTAAAACAGGTGTTTCGGGTAAAAACGTCATAACTTCTTCATAACAGATCCTAATTCACTAAGACAAAATTTGTTGGTTATATTACATTTGGTAGTATTCTGTGTAACATTTTCAGATCCATACAACAAATATTCTGTGTAGGGCACGCTCTACAAATTCGCTCTCTAGAATAAGCCAGAATTCAACAAGGTATGCCATTTTTTCTATAACTCATTTTCTGAGAGGTTCCAAGTAGTGACCCCTGGAGGAATTGCATAAAACACACTGAATAACATTGTGTACTATTTTCATATCTTTATTCATTACAGGTACATAGTTATGATTATTTCAAGTTAAGGTTTTTGACTAATCCAAAACTAGTCATGTGAGACTAAAGTAAAGTTTGTTGAAAATGCTAGTCTCTTGTTGTTAAAGTTAAGGAAGGTTTGTAGGTTGAGGTACAGGTTGGCACATGGTTGATACACCTATTTATGGTACAATTTAATTACAGGTTGTTTGGTACAGGTTGGTGCATCGTTGATGCACTTGTTTATGGTACAAGTTGATTACAGGTTGAGGTACAGGTTGATGCATGGTTCAGGTTTTTGGTACAGGTTGTTTGGTGCAGGTTGAATGGTACATGTTTATAGAATTATATATCATAGTGATAGTGTGACAGTGGTTCCATCATTTTACTTATACATCAGAGAGGTTGGACGGGGCAAGGACAGGTGGTTGTAGGCACTTTCCGGTTGTATCCAGAGAACATAGGGGGTTTAAGCTTCCTACTAGTTGTAGCCAGAGAATTAGGGATTTTGAGATTCCCTCAGGTTGTAGCCTGAGAAACTATGGGGTTGGAGCCTCCTTCCAATTGTAGCTGGAAAATAAAGGAATTTGGTGCTTCCAATGAATGTAATTCTTCAAGAAATATAAGAAAAAACATTATGTGGTTTTCTCCCGCTTTGGGTTTCCACGTAAAAACACTGGTGTATTGTGTATGTGTATGATTTTTCATTTGTTAATTGTTTATTTACTCTGCAAATATTGGATGATAATGCTACATTGACATAACACTTGCATTATATGGCTCAAAATCATTAGATTGCTCTATTACTTATTCAACCCCACTCTCAGTAATCCAACACCAACAGGTCGAAGTGCAGGAGCAAGACCTCAAACTTGCAAAGTTGAACCAAACAACAACAAGAAGCAACCAATGAACCAACGAACCAGTGAACATGCAACACCAGTGAACAGTAAACAATATGTGTATCTTCAAAGATGACCAAATTGCATTCCAAGCATAGAACAAATCTGAAACATATGATGACCATGCGAGTGGAAATACTTAAACATTCTTACATGCAAACTGCAAACAATAAACAACAAAGAATGAATATGAATGAAACAATGGTATCGAAACTTACTCGGCAAGAATGAATGACAGAAGCGCAGGTCGAATTGTGGGTGCAGGACTTGAACCCTGCAAAGTGAAGAAATATCTCCAACTGCGGGTGCAGGACCCCAACCTTTGCAAAGTTGAAGCACACAAAACAAAGCAACAAGAACCAACAGGTCCAACTGCAGGTGCAGGACCTCAACCTTGCAAAGTTGAACCAAACAACAACAAGCAGCAACCGACGAACCAATGAACCAACAAACAAGAAGTAACCAATAAAAAATATGTGTACCTTCAATGATGACTAAATTGCATTCCAAGCATAGAAGAATTATGAAACATATGATGGCTATGTGAGTGGCGGTGGACAACAAAATTGTCCAAATTCACTACAACATTGTATGGAAAAAATCGAGGAAAAATGTACTATGAGAAGCCTATTTAAGTAAACATTTAAGGCGGGCAGACTTCTTTAAGGGCCTCGTGCTATGCAAACATTTAAGTTTTCGGGCATGTTTAAGGGCCTCGCGCTATGTAAATTGTTAAGATGACAAACATGTTCAAGTACCTCAAAAAGAGTGTCAATGCTCAAAACTTTCGGTGTGTAAACATTTCAATACAAATAGAAATAATAAAAACATTAAAAAAGAGCATCGATGCTCAAAACTTTGGATAATTAAACATTTACAACATTGGGAATAGTGAAGTTGGAAATAAGACTTCCAATCTATTCTCCAATGAGATGATGACATATAAGGTTTTTTTTATTATATAAAAAATAATGTTTTATTTCTATAGTTCGAACAATAGAGATGATGCGAAAATTTATAGTCAAAGGACATATTAATATGAAGTCAACTAATTATCGATCGCTATAGTCCCTCTATGCCTTCGACAGGGACTAATAAGTCTTTCTACACTATATTGAATATATTTATAAGTTTATGAATATTGTTTGTTATATTAATTTTATTAAACATATAAACCACATATCAAATAAGTAAATTATTAATGAATATATTAACTATATTCTTATATATAAAAAATCATATTATACCAAATTTATTTAAGAAAAACAAATATATAGATATGTCAATATATTAACTTCATATAAAACATAAATAAATAAATTAAAAATCATAATAAATTAATCCAATGTTTATATATGTGTAAATATAATCTTAAGGGGTAGTTCAAGTGATTATGTGACATCTCTTCTAAGTTTGGGAGGTTACAAGTTTCATTCTCTTTTTCCTCGTTTTGATTATAAGGAAATAACTAGCACAACCACATTATTAAAGGTGATTGATATAAGTTGATTGATGTCATTCTCCACCTTCTTAAATTAATGGCATTGATTAATCTATATCAACCACCTTTAATAATGTGAGTGTGCTATTATTATCTACTAATATAACCCACCACCTATGAGGAGTTGGGACACCGTGTTATATTTATGAGGCATGCAGTTGTCTGACCCGACATAATGATTCAACCAATAATCAACACCCCAATTGAGAGAGCATGTCAATCACTTTGTTTAGGAAATGAACCACAATATGGATTATAACATCACCCTACTTTCATAGGCCTGATTCACCTTTGGTAGCAAATAATATTATTTAGTGAACATTACAAATACAAATATTGTTTTAGATCTAAACTTTTATGGTTAGTGTTAATGTTATGGAATCTTTCACATACATCGCATTCGTTTTTTACTCAATGTAAACCAATGTGGTACATCATCAAAATAGAAAATACAATCATTTGTTTGTAATAATATACTCTCTCTCTCTCAAATTAAGAAAGTTGGTCAACATAAATTTATATTTATTTTAATTTTAATTTTTTTATCTATCTTTATTCATTTTTAATTCATATTTATATAAATACATTTATTTATTGATCCTTAATTCTTAATTTGGTAAAGATTAATATGAGTCACCATGAGACTTACCTACTTGGTTAATTCTAGAATGTAGTTCTTATTGATATTTCAACCATCATCTTGATTTATGTTATTGCGATGATTATCAATTTCAATAGTGTTTTTTAACTTTGTTTCTGAGTAACATACAATTTTGGTTGAGACCTTGGTATATTCAATGCAAATTTGGTGCTTAGTCTTATCTAAGTGTTGTGCCAAAGAAAATGATAAAATTTGATTATAGTTAATATAAGTCACATGCTCTTTCATTTTGTCTATGATGAAACAACCAATTTCACCAATATAAGGTTACCCACATGAACGAGAAACCATGTACACACCCGTTTTTGGGTGGGATCCTTATAAGACTTAAGGGAGTTCCTAATTATTGTTAGGGGTTTAAAATTTTCCCTTGTATCCTTCTTTCTAAGTACCTAGCAATTCTATCAGCAACCCATTGAACATAGGGCATGAAAACCTTGGTGATATCTTGAGTTCAATCTTTATTGCTCTTTAGAATCATTTTGGGAAGCATTGACAACTTGATGTTGTGTGTAACCATTATCCCTAAAGACTTTAAAAACATGGAGTTTCTCTACTTTTGATGTTCTTCATCCAATAGCCTAAGGGCCCTTGTTTCTTAAGTGTTGAGGACCCCCAACTTCCACAATGGATGGTGATGTGATTTGGAATCCAATATTGTTTAGTGTGAGTTCCTAAACACCTTGTGTGCCAAGAAACCATCATGTTTTCTTTCACTTAAGACATCAAGAAAGGGAAGGGTCCCATTATATTTAACCTTAATGGTAAATCTTATATGTTTTGATTATTTATTGAGGTGTTCTACAAACTTATCCAAATTTCCCCAACCATTGGGCCATATGATAAAGGTATCATCCACAAATATTATCCATAAATTAGTTGAACATGAAAGGAATTAAGGGCATTTTCCTCAAAATGTTCCATGAATAAATTAGCCACAATGGGGAAGAGTGGAGAACTGATTGTCGTTTTTTCATATATATCTCCTTAGAATATAAAAAAAAAAATGTTTTTAGCATGAGTGTATGAAGTTGGTGGATGAAAAAGCGGCAAGGGGGTGAGTGGGAATGCATGCGTGTTCCTAGGAATGTGCATGAGTTCCTGATGTTATAGGTTCAGAAAAAACCGAACTTCCACTCGATGTGCCACATAGGCACGTTGGAAGGAATGCATACGCATTCCTAGGAACATGCACACGTTCCTAGGAATGCACATGTGTTCCTATTGTTCCCTTTTTTAAGGGACATCGGACATGATTTCTGCCCTTTTTCACTCAGTGCATCTCATTTTCCTTTCATTGAGCAAGTAAAGAGGAGGAGAGTAGCACATGATCTTGCTACCATGTCCAACTCAAGTTAGGGATGCTTGATTTTTTATGCTTGCATGAAAAATTGGACTGTCTTCAACATGTAACAAAAAGTGAGGATGTTGTTTATCCACTAAACCAAGGGATTGGTCCATATATATTTATTCATGGATATTCCCAATGAACAATGTATTCTTAACATGTATTTTTTGAATATGTCAGTTAAGACTTGAAGCAAGATAAATAATTATTTGAATAGTATTCATTTTTTGTTTGAATTTCTCTATGGCCCCATTTGAATTAAATATTTTCTTATAGAACCATATGGAAGCTATAACATTTATTCATTTAGGACATGGAACAAGCTCCCATTTTTTTTTTCTTCATCATTGCATCATATTCTACATTCATGGGTTGTTTCCAATCTTTCTTTCATCTAGTTTCTTCAAATGAAATTGGTGTTTGCAATACCTTTGTCATAAGTGAACTTCCATATCTTTTATTTTCGTGTTCATAAATTTTACTAATACTCTTCATTTTTTGTCTACAAGGAGAACATCATTGTGTTTTATGCCTCGCTCAACTCTTCTCTAAATAACATCACAATTTTCCTTCATGTATTTAACCATGCTTAGGAACTTTGCAAACACTAGAAACACTTCTCTAGGGTATTCATCCTTCAATGGAAATAATTGCATTGTTTCATCATCCTTGTTGATGGTATAAGCATTTTTTCTTCTATCATATATTCTTCATGTGTCAAATTGTCATAGTGTTCACAACAGCAAATGGAAATCTATTATCAATATAAAATAATGCATGCGTGTGCATGTGATTATTGTTATTATTATTTAATTTCTTAAAAAAAGTATTTGCATGTTTTTTGTAATTTTGTATTTTAATTTTAAAAATCGACCTAATTTGTATGGCATGCCTTATTAAATTGCAGCAAATATTATTAAGATGGAACCTAGAGACAATGAAAACTGCATGCAAGCAGACCAAGGTGCATAAAACCCCAACCCACCATAGCCACCAAACATAAATGCACATATTGATGAGGGGTTTGACACCTTGAGATCACTTTTCCATGAATTAAGGGGCACAAGAGAACCTAGTCGATTGTCTTTGGTCACTTCATTGGATGCCATTGTATATTTCATTGCAAGTTCCCAAGGGAAATTAACTACTATTTATGAATACAGAGCTAGTATATTCAAGTTTTACAGGACTAGACTCGATAGAAACCAAGTTAGAGACTTGGGTATTTCAAAACAAGATTTGATATTTATTTTTATTGATCCTGGAACTAGACAACAACCACCTGTCAACAAGAAACACATTTGTATGGACTAATGAATCCACCCATAATTTGTTTAAAATTGGATGGATAGGTGGTTCATGGTCTTTGATAAACCTCCTTGCAATAATAGGGAGGTGCCTTTATATTTTTTGATAAAATTATGGCAAGAATTTATTTTGGGTCACCATGTGAGCTACTTCAATATTGGTGATTTCAAGGGGGTGCATCGAAGGTCCACACAGAACCAAGAGCATGTTATGTGTGATCCCATGTTAGGTCTTTGTCCCCCCAAGTGAAGGCCTAACCCCCCTACCCAACATCCTCATGTTGCAGAGCACTTGCAGTTGGCACAATTAGCTTTATCAACCTTGAACCAAAGTCTAGTGCAACATGGTAGTTTTGTTGCACTATCTCAGCAGGAAGTACCTACTGGTGACATTAATAGAGGGTTCGGACCTTCAACCCCTAGAGTAGAGTGCAATGAGGAGAGAGCAAATGGAAAGAGTAGTTGTTCATGTGAGCCTCATAGATGCTCAAGTTGCAGGAAGACTTGCTATGGGCCTATGGAGGCTAGTGGACACTAGAGCTTCATGGAGGAGCTTAGTATCTTAACCATCTCTATGTTATTCGTAGTTATATATTTATATAATATTTTTTGTATTTATTTCGATATTTTATTGTATGATGTTTTGCAGTTGTTACGCCCCTATAGCAGAACATCTACGCCAATAGATGCAACAGTGTATGTCTCCGTCATTGATGCAGCACTAGAGGCATCATTCTCATTCGGTGTACTGAATACACAAGTATGTGTCACATTTGATAAATTCACTATAGTGTTTTCTTTATTTTCTGGCATCTTTAAATTTATAACGTTCTTTTGTTTCTACAAATTATGGGACCAAGCAGTGTTTAGAAATGTCCACCTGGGATGGACAAGTCACTTTCTTCACATGTATCATCTTTTGAGTTAAATTGGTACAACCCCGCTCTCACAGCAGTCGGTCGCTCCTCCAGGACCTTCAACAACGCGGCCCGAAGAGTCAACAACTCTTCTGACTCCCTCGGGAGTCTTTTACCCATAGTGCTCTTCTCCGCGATCTCCCCCTTCACTAGTCGGGAAATCGGGTTTCGCGGACTCGCGAACCTTGTGTGCACCTCCCGTGCAATATGAAACTCCGAATCTCGATCCCCGATATCAACAGTCAACACCTCTGTGTATCGGAGATTTCCCTATCGGGAAATCGGCAGGTGAAAGGTCGTGATCCCCTTACCTTTCAAAACCCCGAACGTCGATGTGTGATGCCACGTGTTGTCCTCCACTCCGCTCCGTGGGACCCGTCGCAACTCGGGGCTTCATTGTTTCTCCATGCTCCCTTCGACTTTGAAAACGCCGAAGTGTCGAGTCCCGATGTCTCGAGATCTCGTGCCACCTGTCCCTCCGATGATCGACAGTCTCGATTAAATCGGGAAATCACGACTCGCGATTTCGACGTGCATGCAACTCTTGCACTCACCAAACCCGATATGCCGATGTTCGATGACGACGGATTCTACCGTGCACCTGCGAGTTAACACACTCGCAACTTCTCTGCGATCTGACGGTCCGCAGGATTTCGTGACTCTGCCCCGCGAATCCTGGTCGTCTGTTCTACTCCTTAGAGACTTCTCCGGCTCCAAGCCCGTTTCTGCTCGAGCTCCTCCTGGGTCTGTTCCACGACGTTCACAACGGAACTATCCGTCCTGAGCTTAATTTCTTCATTCCTTCAACGGAAGGTTGGCGCACAAAACGCTATCGGTCCTGGAATTCTCCTGTAGCTTTGACCTCTACAGAAGCTCAGTTCTTTTTCTCTTTCTCCTGCGGATGGAGAATACAATGCCCCCTAGCAGTCTTCCCACTCAAGCAACTTATTGCTGAGTACTCTGGGTATTCAGTAACCCAGTAAAATCTCCCTCAATGGACGCTTCCTTCAGATGATAAAACTCAAAGAGTTCCTTCCTCCTAGCTATCTGCGCACTCTCTCAACGCCCTCCTGGCGGAGTATCCCTTCCACAGAACACGCAACAGTTCGTCTTTCCCTGTTCACTCACGCACTTCGCTCGATGCCCTCCAGGCAGAGCTTCTCAGAATCCTCAGCCGAATTCTGGTCTTCTCAACTGTGTCTCAACTACACAGTCTGGCCTCCTGAGGTATTCAGCAACCTCACAGGTCTTCCTTCTCCCGAGTTGTTGATCTCAGTTCTGTGCCTCCGCACGTCTCTGTCTGACTCCCCACGAGTTCATAAGTGCCTCCTCTGTGCACCGGTATTCAGAGTCTCAATACTCTGTCACGCCCTCATCGCATGAAACCTCAAAGACCTTTCAAACCTGAAATGAAACACACTCCCGGCAATGGCATACTCACAATATACAATTGCAGCATAAAATGAACACACCCACAGACATGCATATAATGACAGGAAATGCAGGAAAACTGCTCTGTATTAATAATGGCAAATGCCTGTATATTTTACAAGGTGTTCCTTGAGCTCTCTCTCGTCTCTCTCTCTCCTGCTCCACCTACATACTTCCTTCTCAAAATGAGATCTGAATATCTCTTTTACCTGAGGTGCTCATCGAGTGCTTCCCTCCAGGATTTACCTACTCTAATTAATTTACAATCAATGGATGTCTAGTCTGCTATCCAGAACTAGATCTCAGCAGATCTACAATAAATGCCTATCTTATCTACAGCCTGCGCAAAGGCATGGCTTTCCTGGCTCACCAGCCTAAGACATTAAATTTACATTGAATTTCAAATTCAAAATGAGGCTGCGCCTCCCTTCAGCTTTTAAATGTGTGTGCGCTGACGTGGCTGGCTGGCTGCATGGAGAGATGCTCATGCATCATACTCCATAGCTGCAAAAATCATGAGCTCCTGCTCATGAGCTTCCCCTGTAGCAGTTGGAATCCTCCTGGGTCCCAAACAAGTCTTTGGAGCTTTCCATCTGCTCCATTTTGTTGTTGCTGCTACTGTTTCCGCTGTGCTACTGTTGCTGCTCTCCTTTTGTCCAGATGCTCCTTGCTGGCAGTATCTGCTGACTTCAACATCAGCTCCATGATCTTCATGATCACCTCATCCAGCTGCTCCAGTGGCTGGGTTTGTTGTTGCAGTCTCCTCAGCTGCAAAAATTTTGGGCCATTGGGAAGATCATCATGATCCCCCACGCCTTCCTCATATGTTTCCAACCTCACCTGTTGGATGTGCAAGCCCTGCACTTTCACCCTGTCTTCTAGTGCTTCAATCTGCTCCCATAGATCAGCAAAGCATATGCTATCTGTCTCTTCCCCTTCTGCTTCTGCTTCTGAAACCTCCTCTGTTGCAGTGTTTTCAGCTTCCTGGCTGAAAATATCGAGCCATTCCTCAGAATGCTCACCATCTTCCTCTTCTTCTTCTTCTTCTTCTGCTGTCAGCTTCAGTGCGGCAGCTCTCTCAGCTTCCTGGGTGAAATTATTGAGACATTCCTCGAAATGCTCATTCTCTTCACCTTCTGCTGCAAACTCCCCTGTTGCAGTCTCTTCAGCTATAATGCTGAATATGTCGAGCCATTCCTCGGAATGCTCGTTTCCTCCTTCTATTTCCTTTTCTGTCAGCTCAAATGCTGCAGCTCGCTCAGCTTGCTGGCTGAATTTGTTGAGCTGTTCCTCAGAACACTCATTCTTCTCTTCATCTGGTTGGGCAGTCTCAAATGCTTGCTCCAACTCTTTTTCTCCTTTGACAATCATAATCAATTGTGATTGTTCCCCTGTTGTTGTTGCATTTTGAACAGAATTTTCTGCCTCCTCCTAGGCAGATGGTAGGAATAATTGTATTCCCCCAATCATCAAGATATCATCCTGATGTTCTTTCACCTCTGTCAGCTGCACCTGCTGATCCAAGTTCACTTCTGAATTTATGAGACTATCAGACAGTCTCATTTGCTCTATCAGCTCCTCTGGCTGATCCAAATTCATTTGTCCATCCCTGCCCACCTGGAAATATGGGATGCTTCCGATGCTGCTTCCCTGGCAGATCATGAGATCAACCGATCCCATATTCATCAGCAACCCCTGCTGAGTCGAACTATCCCTTGAGTCCATGAGACCTTCAGACAGCCTCAATTTTTGATCTCTGCCCACCTGGCAGTTTAGCACGCTTCCGCTGCCCTCCTGGCAGTCTTCGAGATGCCGCAGCGATCTCTGATCATCGCCCAGCTGGCAATGTAAAATTTCTTGACCATACTCATGAAAATCCATGAGATATTCAGTCGATCCCATTTTTGTTTCCTCACTCTCTTGGCAAATTGGAAACCTTTTACTGCCCTCCTGGCAGTCTTCGAGATCCTGCAGTGATCTATGATCATCGCCCAGCTGGCAATGTAAAATTCCTTTACTGTCCTCATGACAGTCTTTGAGATCTTCAGCTGATCTCATTTCTGTTCCCTTGCCCATCTGGCAATATGGAAACATTCCACTACCCTCTTGGTAGTCTATGAGATCCCTCTGCGGTCTCTCATCATTGTCCAATTGACAATTTGAAATTCCCTGGCTGTCCTCACGACAGTCTTTGAGATCCTCAGCTGATCTCAATCTGTTGCCCTCTTGGCAAGCTGGAATTTCCTCTTCTTTGCCTTCATGGCAATCCCTGAGATCATCAGACGATCCCAATTCATCCTCATCATCATCATCAAGACCCCTTCCAGTCTCTGGCTCGCATACCTGAAAACCAATTCTTCATTCTTCCGCATCCGCAGTTCCAGCTTTTCTATCTCTGCTCGTATATCTGCGAGCTCTCTATCCATTTATGCAAGCTTTTATGCCTTGCTTTTCTTCCTACTGCCTTCAGTAGCCATCCTGCAACCTCTATCTGCCTTCATGGCAGATCTGCTGCTGTCACTCCTCGTCAAGAGTGTTTCCCGCTTCATCCTTACAGTCTTGTCGACTGTCTCCTTGATTCCTGCCTACTTGCAAACAGTTATTACAGAGTCTTCAGCAACTCTATCTTCCTCTTTTTCCCTTCTCTCTTCACCTGCAGTCTACAGATGAAATTCAAGCTCTGATACCACTTGGTACAACCCCGCTCTCACAGCAGTCGGTCGCTCCTCCAGGACCTTCAACAACACGGCCCGAAGAGTCAACAACTCTTCTGACTCCCTCGGGAGTCTTTTATCCACAGTGCTCTTCTCCGCGATCTCCCCCTTCACTAGTCGGGAAATCGGGTTTTGCGGACTCGCGAACCTTGTGTGCACCTCCCGTGCAATATGAAACTCTGAATCTCGATCCCCGATATCAACAGTCAACACCCCTGTGTATCAGAGATTTCCCTATCGGGAAATCGACAGGTGAAAGGTCGTGATCCCCTTACCTTTCAAAACCCCAAACGCCGATGTACGATGCCACGTGTTGTCCTCCACTCCGCTCCGTGGGACCCGTCACAACTCGGGGCTTCACTGTTTCTCCATGCTCCCTTCGACTTTGAAAACGCCGAAGTGCCGAGTCCCGATGTCTCGGGATCTCGTGCCACCTGTCCCTCCGATGATCGACAGTCCCGATTAAATCAGGAAATCGCGACTCGCGATTTCGACGTGCATGCAACTCTTGCACTCACCAAACCCGATATGTCAATGTTCGATGACGACGGATTCTGCCGTGCATCTGCGAGTTAACACACTCGCAACTTCTCCGCGATCTGACGGTTCGCGGGATTTCATGACTCTGCCCCGCGAATCCTGGCCGTCTGTTCTACTCCTTAGAGACTTCTCCGGCTCCAAGCTCGTTTCTGCTCGAGCTCCTCTTGGGTCTGTTCCACGACGTTCACAACGGAACTATCCCTCCTGAGCTTAATTTCTTCATTCCTTCAACGGAAGTTTGGCGCACAAAACGCTATCTGTCCTGGACTTCTCCTGTAGCTTTGACCTCTACAGAAGCTCAGTTCTTTTTCTCTTTCTCCTGCGGATGGAGAATACAATGCCCCCTGGCAGTCTTCCCACTCAAGCAACTTATTGCTGAGTACTCTGGGTATTCAGTAACCCAGTAAAATCTCCCTCAGTGGACGCTTCCTTCAGATGATAAAACTCAAAGAGTTCCTTCCTCCTGGCTATCTGCGCACTCTCTCAACGCCCTCCTAGCGGAGTATCCCTTCCACAGAACACGCAACAGTTCTTCTTTCCCTGTGCACTCACGCACTTCGCTCGATTCCCTCCAGGCGGAGCTTCTCAGAATCCTCAGCCGAATTCTGGTCTTCTCAACTGTGTCTCAACTACACAGTCTGGCCTCCTGAGGTATTCAGCAACCTCACAGGTCTTCCTTCTCCCGAGTTGTTGATCTCAGTTCTGTGCCTCCGCACGTCTCTGTCTGACTCCCCACGAGTTCAGAAGTGCCTCCTCTGTGCACCGGTATTCAGAGTCTCAATACTCTGTCACGCTCTCATGGCATGAAACCTCAAAGACCTTTCAAACCTGAAATCAAACACACTCCCGGCAATGGCATACTCACAATATACAATTGCAGCATAAAATGAACACACACACAGACATGCATATAATGACAGAAAATGCAGGAAAACTGCTCTGTATTAATAATGGCAAATGCCTGTATATTTTACAAGGTGTTCCTCGAGCTCTCTCTCGGCTCTCTCTCTCCTTCTCCACCTACATACTTCCTTCTCAAAATGAGATCTGAATATCTCTTTTACCTGAGGTGCTCATCGATCGCTTCCCTCCAGGATTTACCTACTCTAATTAATTTACAATCAATGGTTGTCTAGTCTGCTATCCATAACTAGATCTCAGCAGATCTACAATAAATGCCTATCTTATCTACAGCCTGCGCAAAGGCATGGCTTTCCTGGCTCACCAGCCTAAGACATTAAATTTACATTGAATTTCAAATTCAAAATGAGGTTGCGCCTCCCTTCAGCTTTTAAATGTGTGTGCGCTGACGTGGCTGGTTGGCTGCATGGAGAGATGCTCCTGCATCATGCCATTAAAATCTCAAATTTGTTGTAATTATGTTGTTGAATTTTACTACTTGGTACTGATAAAAATATTATTAATATGTATGCGGGTTGTTGATATTTTCTCCAATTACAGTACTAGTCCAATCCTTGGGCACCCTGCCACGGATTTTGGGTTACATGTTTCTAGGCTAGGTGTTATTCCATCACTTGTATATCCCATGGGGGTTCATCATCACCCACCCCCACCATATTTCATAATCTATGCATCATCAGTGGCTGCACCCGCAGGCCACCCACCTACACCACCTCTTCCATCACATCCATCCACAGTGGATGCACCCATATTCCACCCAGGCCCACCACCATTTTTATATATGTCATCCACCTAGGCTGCCATAGTAGATGTTTCCTTGGAGCATGTTATACATCCAAGTGCTCCACCTGCCAATGAATCTCCATCGATGCATGAGATATTCATGGTGAGATAATGTGTTGATGATCAATATTTATGTATCGTGAATGGAATTGATTTTATGCGTATTTATCTAAATTTCATGATTTGATCCTTGTAACTAATGCAGGATGGCATCGCGGAGAGATTAGGGTCGCAAAGGAGTGTAACATTGCAACATCATTTTCTAATGAGCACACTTATATTGACTTATTCTTTGAGGACACTTACGTGCAAGTGATCTGGTTATGGTACATTATGATTTCGTTTTGATTATGAATTATATATGATGATGATGATGATGTGTTGCGACTTATGGTTATTTTGGTGTATATGTATTGGGAGATGTTATTGATGAGTTTTCCTGAGTGTGAAAGAGACATGATAGGTTATGGATGTTGATGGAATCAATGGACTTCCTTGGACTCCAGATTGATTCAGGAAGTGGATTGTATTTGTTTGAGTATTTTATTTTACGCACATGTGACAATTGATTTATTACAGTATGATTTATCTATATGGATTAATGACATTGTTTTGTCAATGGATGTAGGATTGACGATGCTTGCTAATCCAACTCACATAAATAATAAAGAGGTCATGCACAGAAACCAGACATTGAGGGAGAGGTGTGGAAGGTTCCCTGTCACAGCCGACTATCACTCTCGTAGTGACTTGAACTGTAGGTTAACTATTATCTAGTTCGAGATGTCCACAATGTCATGAGGGAGGATTGAGACAGTTGCTCACGAATATTTCTAAGGGGTGCGCAATAAGGCAGAGTCATTTTTCCTTAGAAACCCTTAGTCTCTCACAAGGTCAACCTAATGGAATGTTGACTCCAAGAGTCGTACAAACTTCCAAAACTAGTCTAAGGCAAGTGGCACCCTTGGAGCATGGAGGTGCATCTTGAAGGGTATGTCACATAAATAACACATGAGTCAATAAATATAGGTGGCCTAGAAAACATTTAAATTGTTAGACCTTGTTAGGATAAAATAATTAATTTAAATGGTTAGACCTTGTTAGAATATAATAATAATTTATAAAGCCTAAAAAAAGTCTAATCCTAAGTCTAAGTCTAAAATTTAAATAAATGACTAAGTGAACTAAGACATAAGTTAAAAGAATTGAGATAAATTCAAACTCTATAAAAAATGGGGAATAAAATTTAAAGGGTGGATAAAATGCACATGTGAGTATGAATTTAATAAAATGGATTTTAAAAAAAATAGAAGAAATAATAATATGAGAGAATAAGAGTACACATGGAAAAGAATATTAAGTCAACCTACCACTAGTCTAACTAGAAGAAGACTCATAATCCAACTCTAACTAAGATATAGTTAGGAGACACTCATTTAATGAAGATTTTGGGAACAAAGGGACAACTAAGAGCAAAAATAGGAACACATTGGGAGAATGTGAGGGACATTGGCTTTTTAAGTAAAATAAAAATGGTAAATACTTGTGCAACTTGGGGAAGGTGTGACAAGTGTGTGGGTGAATAATTAATTGTCCATGAGGACATGTGTCATTGGGGATTTTTCTATAAATAAAATGTGGTAGAAGGAGAATGTATATCACTTATTCTTGGTAATGTTATGCTGCCAAAATTTTATTGACTGTGTTTTACTTGTGAAAGTTGGAATATCAAGCTTGTGCAAAGAGTGGAAGCTTTTCATTGCGAGCTATTGGTTGTTGTTTTCTTTTGTGTGGCTCATTTGTGGCTCAGGGGGTTAAGGGGGAAGAAGAATACCCCTAGTATTAGCTGGGAGGTACCGGTGAAATATTTCTATTAGAAAGGAAAAGGAGGAAGATTGTGCAAGACCTGGATTGAAGGTTATCTATAACGACACCAAAACACTAGTTATGGACACCAAAACACTAGTTATGGTATTTAATTTAAATTACTTACTTGAATCATAGAAATCAATGTACCTCAATGTAAACGGATATATAAATTTTGGATTGATATTCCAATACAAGGTTGCGTTTAATTTAGATTATATATGTTTCTTATATCTATTGTATGGAAAATATTCTTCCCGTAGTATTCCATCGCAGACTGTGGATTAAATCACAGGTTAAAATGTATGGAAATTTCTCAAGCTGTATATTTAATGGCAGTCCTTCGTGTGCTTACCGCATTGTATGTTGTGTAATTTTTAGATTTTGGTATGTGTCCAAGGGTTATTGAGAAAATAAAATCTTCAACTATAGTGAACTATTAATAGACTAGTTATGATACAGAAATCTGTAATAATTGTAGCCTTTAAAATATTATCTAGTAATGCCAGATAATTGTAGCATGATACTTTACTCAACGTAAACATCTGGGTATAGTAGCTTGGCACCTATAGAATCCCTATACACTTGTAACTTTGCACACTCGGATTGACATCTAATTGTTTATTTCAACTTACAGAAGTTGTTGAATTATCCAATCGACTATTTTCTCATGCTTGGTATTATAATAACATTACGGTATTTATATATAAATGCTACACGATTAGATTGAAATGGATGTCAAGACAAAATTAATATGTTATCATTCTTCTTAATTCCTAATTAAATTGATTAAAAGAACATTTTCAAAGTCCCATTTTTGGTTGAACTATTTTTAATAGTGTTAGCAATTAAAGGGTGGATGAAATCTCCTTAGGAATGGAATTTAATAATATAAACTTTTGTTAGATAAAATAAAATTTGATTAGTAAAGGAATGGTATTAATGATTAAACATTATTGAGTTATTAATGTATTCAATATTGTTTTTTATTGACATTATTGTGGCATTAAGAAATTATTGATCTTGGGTCCTGATGACATTTGGAAATGATTATTGAATATTCGCAAATGAATCACCTACGCCTTTAATATTGTTTAAAGTTCGAGTTGGGCAAATATTTCTAGTGGGTGGGATGAATTTTTCTTGTAGTTTATGTTATGTCACTGGTAGATCTTTAGACTCATTATGGTATGTTTAGTAGATAGTAATATATTAAATTGTTCTATTCTTGAGCAGGTAATTCATTTTTAATCATTCAACATTGAATCCTAGGATTGATTGTTAGACTAGGATTGGATAAGAGAATTAGATACCTCATTTTTCCTCAGAACAGTTGCCAGTCCTGAAACCTTAAATGGTCAAAATCAATCTGATGAATCCTGGAATTGAGTGTTGATTATGTGTCTTGGAGTTCCTAATCTTGCAGGGTCGGTTTGCGGGTAGGTATATTTTTTATCTTTATGTGTAATGATTGAGTTATTAGTAACAATGATGATGTGTTTAATTCTTATTGTATAATGATGTGGATGAGAACAGAATGTGTATATATTGATGTATGTTATTGTCTCTTATAAATTTTTCTAATTGTTGTTGTTATAGAAAAAAATTACCACTATTGTACTCACTTAGATTGATGGTGTAATGGAGATGCCGATGCATATGTTATCAGAGCAGGTTTAACCCTGTGACATTGGACCGTTGCACCTTCCACTATGTTAAAATTAAATGATTAAATATGTATTACTAATTAATTTTGAAATTTTCCATGCAGGTAATCATGGTTAGAGGACGTAGGGGAAGTAGATGTCATGGTGTGGGAGGAAGAGGTGTTCCTCCTCCAAAAGTATCCACACTAGAGGGATCTAACCCTCAAGGAGATGAGCAAACAACTGAGAAGGAGAAGGTTGTTGTGGAATATGTGGTAGGTATGATGAGATCCTTCCAGAGGATGTCAGAGGCATTGATCAACCTCATATATCAATATGAGGGAAGAGAATATGTTCCCAATGAGGGGTCGCAACGTGCTCCAGTTGGTAGTAGTAGTATACACAGAGACTTGAGAAGGTGAAATTTCCTGAGTTTTGTGGTGTGACAGATGTCTTATCTACCAAGACATGGTTGGAGAACATGGTGATGTGCTTTGTACTTCATGATTACACCTCCAACATGAAGTTCTTCATGGCAGTATTTCATTTGAAGGGGAGTGCTCTAATTTGGTGGAAGACACTCCTACCTCAACTAAACATGGTCATCGAAGACGTGTCATGGGAATTGTTCGAGGAACGATTTCGGGAGAGGTACTTTTCGGATGAATTTATTGAGCGTCAACTTAATGAGTTGAACACCTTGCAATAGGGTAGTCGTACGGTGCCAAAGTATGAGGCCAGATTCATGGAGCTACTTAGGTATGCTCCACATCTGAACAAGGAGAGGTTAAAGGTCAACAAGTTTGTGTTTGTCCTTAACTTCAACATTCATGCAAAGGTGAGGATATTAATGCCTCAAACTTTACACGATGCAGTTCAAAAGGACCTCATATATGAGAAAGAGTTGAACAGTGGAGGTCAGGGTAGGACTCCTTCTAGACCTACTGGACAGACGACATCAAGAGCACAACAACATCAGACATCAACCAGAAATAACTCTGGGCATCACAATACGCCCAGATGACCTATGTTCTCGACACCGTGACAACAGACTCCTTAACATAGGACTCCTTACAGAGGATCGTAGAAGCAACAACAACGTCGTTCGTAGAAACAACAAAATTTTAGGCATGCTCAACAGAACAAACCAGGATCACGGACTATTAGGCCAACAACTTCTACTTCAAGGACCAAGAGCACTGGACCGAAGATTGGATGTTAGACATGTAGAGATCCAAATTACCAGCGAGATTATTCGATTAAGAAGGCCAGAGAAGACGGATCATCAAGACACACTATGGTTGGAGATTCGGGAAATGCCCACAAGATACATGCGGCGATGAACAACGACCAAGCCGAGCACCAGTCCATTGTGCTCGAGACATAGGGTATGATCATCAATCAAAATTTTAGTATCTTAATAAATCCAAGAGATACAAAGATATTTATCTGCATTGCATTGCATTGCTAAAGAGAATTAAGGTAAAGACAGTCGAGCAGGACAAGTTCAGATACGTAGAAATGGCATCTGGTGCCAAACATAAAGTTGAAGAAAAGGTTACGGATTGTAGCATTAACTTGGTATATTTTGTAATGAATTCCAACGTATACATCAAATCTTAGGATCTTATGACATATTGATTGGCATGGACTGGTTGGAATCGCATGATGCGATACTTAACTGTAAGACAAAATGGTTAAATTTGACCAGTGATTTGGAGCGGAGTAGAGTGAATGTAGGAAGAAACCAAGGGGTGTCTCTGAGGTTTATTTCTTCCCTGCAATTGCATAAGAGTATGCGCAAAGGATGCAAGATTTATGCAATCTTAACTCTAAACGAAAAAGGTGAGGTAGAAGAACTAAAAGACCTTCCTATAGTACAAGAGTTTGTAGACGTATTTATAGAAGAGTTGTCAGGTTTGTCGCCTGAAAGAAAGTTGGAGTTTACAATAGACTTGAAACCTAGAACTGAACTGATAGCGAGAACGCCTTACTAGATGTCAACCCCTAAATTGTAGGATTTGAAAATGCAATTAAAGGAGTTGTTGGATTTGGGACTTATATGTCTAAGCGTATCATTGTGGGGTGCGTAAGTGATTTTTGTTAGAAAGAAGGATGGGTTGTGCAGGATTTGTATTGACTATCATCAATTGAACAAAGCTACGATCAAGAACCAGTATCCGTTTCCAAGGATAGATGATTTGTTTGATCAGATGAAAAGAGAAACAGTGTTTTCGAAGATTGATTTGAGATCAAGATATCATCAATTACGGATCAAGGAGGAAGATATCCCTAAGACCACATTTAAGACGAGGTTCGAACACTATGAGATTATAGTTTTACCTTTCGGTTTGATGAATTCCCTGGGGGTATTCATGAGTTTGATGAATGGTGTGTTCCGTGAATACTTGGACAAGTTTGTTCAAGTATTTATTGATGACATATTGATTTATTCCAGGACAAAAGAAGAGCATGATGAACACCTAATATTGGTTCTACGATGTCTAAGAGAAAACAGATTGTAGGGGAAGCTATCAAAATGTTACTTTTACCAATCGAAGATTCATTACTTGGGACATATCATATATGGTTAAGGTATCGTTGTGGATCCAGTGAAAGTAGTGTATATCATGGAATGGCTAGCATCGACTAACGTACAATAATTATGTATCTTTATGGGTTTAGAAGGATATTATCAATGGGTCGTCGAAGGTTTTTCAAATATAGCAAATCCAATCATGGAATTGTAGAAGAAGAACAAGAATTTTGTATGGACTGAGAAATGTGCGGAAGCATTTCAAAGGATTAAAGAGTTGTTAACAACAATGCTAATATTGAAGGTCCTCGACATGGAAAAAGAACTCTTGGTATGCACAGATGCATCCAAGAAAGGTTTAGGTAGAGTTTTGATGCAAGACAGTCGAGTGATCGCTTACATTTCCAGGAAATTGAGAAAGCATGAGGAGAACTATGTTACACACAACTTGAAGTTATTAGAAATTGTATATGCCTTGAGATGGAGACATTATCTGATTGGATGAATATTCGAATTAAAGACAGATCATTGTGGATTGCAGCATATATTTACACAAAGTGACTTGAATGCGCGACAGAGGCGTTGGTCAGAACTACTTAGCAAATAAGACTTTGATATTACTTACATTAAAGGAACGATGAATAGAGTGGAAGATGCGTTGAGTCAGAGACCACACATATCCTCAGTAATACCTCTTAAGACAAATCTGCTTGAAAATATTCTAACTCTACTGATCGACGATGATTGGTACAAGGAAGTTAAGGCTTATACTAGAGAAGATACCATGATGGTACCGAAGTTTGAAAGTTATTCTTTGGATAACAATGGATTTTTGAGATATCACGAAAAAATCTACGTACTTCCTAACGATGAATTAAGAATCTTGATCTTAAACGAAGCTCATCAAGCAATGAACATGGCTCATCCAGGAGTCATGAAGATGAAGGCAGACCTTAAGCCCTAATTCTTTTGTAAACGAATGAAAGTATACATAGTTAGTTACATGGAAAGATGTCTAGAATCTCAGCAAGAGAAGGATGAACATAGACATCTAGCAAGATTGTTATAGCCACATGTATTAATGAATCAAAATGGGAGGTCATTACAATGGATTTTATTGTTGGATTTCCACTGACGAAAAGGAGACATTGATTTCATTGTACCTCAATGTAAACAAATATATAAATTTTGGGTTGATATTCTAGTAGAAGTTTGTGTTTAATTTAGATTATACATGTTTGAATATTATATCTATTGTATGGACAAGATTCACCCCGTAGTATGCCATCACAGACTGAGGATTAAATCGCAGGTTAAAATGTATGGAAATTTCTCAAACTGTATATTTAATGGCAGCCCTTCTTGTGCTTACCACATTGCATGTTGTGTAATTTGTAGATTTTGGTATGCGTCCAAGGGTTATTGAGAAAATAAAATTTGCAACTATAGTGAACTATTAGTAGACTACTTATGATATAACAGTGTGTGATATTAATCGTAGCCTTTAAAACAAAAAATATGTGATATAACTATTAGTAATGCTATAACATCGGGATAGAATCGATAGAGAAAACAAAAAATAGTATGTGCACGGTTACCTCATTACCGTGAATCTCAGATATATATGATCTGCATACAATATTCATTCAATCATTATCCATTCATTCATTGAATGATTAAACGAGTACCTATGTAATTAAAATATTACTAAGAATTGAAATTCTTTACTCAACGTAAACAGATGGGTATGGTAGCTTGGAACCTCTAGAATCCCTAGACACTTGTAACTTTGCGTGCTCGGATTGACATCTAATTTGTTTATTTCAACTTACGAAAGTTGTGGAATTATCCCATCTGCTATTTACTCATGCTCAATATTATAATAACTTATGGTATTTATATATAAATGCTACACGATTAGATTGAAATGGATGTCAGGCCAAAATTTATATGTTATCGTTCTTCTTAATTCCTAATTAAATTGATTAAAATCACATTGTCAAAGCCTCCTTCTTTTCGGTTGAACTATGTTGAATAGTGTTAGCAATTAAAGGGTGGATGAAATATCCTTAGGAATGGAATTTAATAATATAATTTTTTGTTAAATAAAATAAAAATTGATTAGTAAAGGAATGGTATTAATGATTAAACATTATTGAGTTATTAATGTATTCGGTATTGTTTTTTATTGACATTATTGCGGCATTAATAAATTATTGATCTTAGATCCTGGCGATATTTGGAAATGATTATTGAATATTCGGAAATGAATCACCTATGCGTCTAATATTGTTTAAAGTTTGAGTTAATATTGTTTAAAGTTTGAGTTGCGAAAATATTTCTAGTGGGTGTGATGAATTTTGCTTGTAGTTTATGTTATGTCACCGGTATATTTTTAGATTCATTATGGTATGTTAAGTAGATCATAATATATTAAATTGTTCGATTCTTGATAAGGTAATTCATTTTTAATCATTTAACATTGAATTCTAGGATTGAGTGTTTGACTAGGATTGGATAAGGGAATTAGATACCTCATTGTTTCTCATAACAGTCGCTAGTCCTGAGACTTAAATGGTCAAAATCAATCAGATGAATCTTGGAATTGAGCACTGATTATGTGTCTTGGAGGTCCTAACCTTGCAGGGTAGGTATCTTTGTTATCTTTATGTGATATGATTGAGTTATTAGTAACAGTGATGATGTGTCTAATTCTTATTGTATAATGATGTGGATGATAATAGAATGTGTATATGTTGATGTATGTTATTGTCACTTATCACTTGTTCTAACTGTTGTTGTTATAAAAAAACAATTGTCACTACTATACTCACTTACATTGATGTCATAACAGAGGGGTCATTACAAACACCCTCATGATTGTCAGTACCATCTACACTGATTTGTCTTATGCTAAATTACAAAGTATCATTTTGTAACTATTTTAATTCATTGTGGAAAAAAACGTATAACAATGTTTTTATTTGTGCAGTCTCCAGAGCGACAAACCACTCCCATGCACAAAACCATTTGAGGTGCTTCTTCGATAAAGAGAAGAAATATTGATTCCTAGGATGCTCTTGAGGGTGGCGAGGGTGGAAGTGGTCAATGATTGACCAATGACTGTCATTTTGTATCTAGGCCACCATATGGCATTTTTTTATGTTAGGGAATTTGTTGTCGACGATATATATATATATATATATATATATATATATATATATATATATATATATATATCATGGAATGTTTTTTATGAAACTCATTGTTTCTGCATTTTATGTTGATGAATGTATGAATTTCAAAGTGTTTGGATTTCCACTCTTTTTTGTTATATATGAAATTGCAAGAAATAAATCTAATCTAAATGGATTCAAAGAAATCTATTCTCAAAAGATACCTCTCAAAAATATGAAATAGAAACAACTTTGTATCTCTATTCTTCTAAGAACTAATTCCACATAAAAATACCACTACAAGGATATTCCTAGGAAATATACATTTACATTGTTTTATAAAGGGAGAAATCTACATGAACATCATGAACATGAACATGAGCAAAATAATCTATGAGTTGAAATCAATGCACACTTTGGGATTATGGATGGAATTGGGATAATGAAGACATGATGAGAAGATGAAATGTCAAATTCAAAATCTCCTATAACCTTCAATTTAAGATCTCTTAGTATGATAAGTTGAATATTGGTTTTCAATGGTTGGAAGGAGAAACTCATACATCGAAAGATAGAAGGATCACTTAACACATCTATATAGATTTTGATGAGTTTGTAGATTCAATAACTTACATTTAACTAATAGAAACTACAATTACCTTTACAATATTCAATAAATCCACTTATTATAGGAGATGTTTGTTGAAGACTATACAAAGATATTTTAGGTTCTAGCAACTATTTCACAAA
>ML791382.1:51986-75034 GCA_009831015.1 Picea engelmannii
CAAATTCTCCATTAATCTTGCCAGAATGTTGTACAATGTCACCCAAGAGGAGAGCTCCTAAATCCCAAAATTGTCCACCCTTTACAATGGAGAGAGAGAGGGAGAGATCTTATTTATAGAGTGAGTATCTTCTCTTATAAAATAAAATATTATTTTTTTCTAACTAACTCCATGAAAAGTCAAATAAATATTATAATAATGGATTAGTTAGATCTCTCCTCAATCCATGGTTGACCATGTTACAACATGTGGACATTAGTCTCTCTAAAGAAATTTTCCCTTATCCAAAACTTTTCGTAGTATGCACCAAATAATTCTCATGAAGGGGACACACAACCAAAAATAGGCATCAATCCCATTCAAATGCCAAGTGTCCACGTGGAATGTTCCCTCCAAGAATTGCATGCATGCAACCACTCCCCATGTGTGAATTCCAAGGTAGACAACTCCATGGATGAATGTGCAAGATGCCAAGTGGATGGAGCTTCCACAACAAAGTATGTGATCAACTCCCCAAAATAGAAATTAGATCATCTCTCAACAAGTGTGCCTTTCCATTCTTGCCTAGCCTTTCCTAGCCTTGTCTTTCCTTTCATTTACTTTCCTTGCTTGCATATCCTTTCCTTGCCTTTGCTTGTCTTGCCTTGCCTTGTCTTGCCTTGCCTTACAGTGCCTTGCCTTTCCTTCCCTTGCGTTGACATGACTTACCTTGCCTTGACTTCCCATGACATGCCTTTCCTTTCCATGTCATGCCTTGCCTTGACTTGACTTGTCATTCCATGTCTTGCCTTGCCATGTCTTACCTTTCCTTACCATGACTTGCCTTACCATACCTAGACCTGTACCTAGACCTTTCCTAGTCATGCCTTGCCTTACCATTTTTATCCTTGCCTTTCCTTGCATTGCCCCGCCTTGCCTTAACTTTCCATTCCATGCCTTTCCTTTCCATGTCATTCCTTGCCTTGCCATTCCATGTCATGTCATTCCTTGCACTTTCTTTCCTTGCATTGTCTTTCTTTTCCTTGCCTTTCCTTGCCATGCCATGCCTTGCATTGCTATGTCATGTATTTCCTTAGCTTGACTTTCCATGTCATGCCTTTACTTGTTATTCCTTGTCTTGATTTTCCATGCATTGCATTGCCTTGCCTTTCCTTCCCATACCTAGACCTAGACCTATACTTAGACCTTTTCTTGCCATGCCTTGCCTTTCCTTTCCATGTCTAGTCTTTCCTTTCCTTGCATTATCGTGTCTTTCCTTGTTGTACCATGTCATTCCTTGCCTTTCCAATACATTCCTTTCCTTTCCATGGCATTCCATGCCATGCCTTGCATTTCCTTTTGTTTTATTCCCTTGCCTTGCATTTCCTTGCATTTCCTTTCCTTCCCTTTCCTTGTCATGCCATGCCCTACCATGCCTTGCCTTGCCTTGACTTGACTTGTGTTTCCTTGCCTCGGATTTCCTTTACATACCATGCCTTTCCTTTACATGTCTCTCCTTTCCATGTCATGCCATGCCATGCCATGCCTTGCCTTGTCATGCCTTGCCTTGCGTTGACATGCCTTGCATTTCTTTGCCTTTCCTTTCCATACCTAGGCCTTGCCTTGCATTTCCTTGCCTTTCCTTTCCATACCTAGGCATTGCCTTGGCATTCCTTTCCATGCCTTTCCTTTCCTTGCAATGTCTAGACTTGCATTTCCTTTCCATACCTAGGCCTTGCCTTGGCATTCCTTTCCATGCCTTTCCTTGCCTTGCAATGTCTAGACTTGTCTTTCCTTTCCATGCCATGACATTCCTTGCCTTTCGTTTCCATGTCATTCCTTTCCTTTCCATGCCATGCCTTGCATTTCATTGCCTTGTCTTGCATTGCATTGCCTTTCATTTACATGCCATGCCATGTCATGCCTTCCATTTCCTTTCCTTGTCTTGCCTTGTCATGTCATGACATGACATTCCTTTCCTTTTCATGCCATGTGATGCCTTTACATACCATTATGTGTCTTTCTTTCCATGCATTGCCTTGCCTTTCCATGCCTTACATTTCTTTTCCATACCTAGACTTAGACTTATACCTAGACCTTGCCTTGCCATGGCTTGCCTTTCCATGCCATGCATTTCCTTGCCTTTCCATTCCATGCATTTCATTTCCATGCCTTGCATTGTCTTTGCTTGCATTGGCTTGCCTTTCCATACCCAGACCTTGCATTTCCATGCCTTTCCTTTTCATGCCTTGCCTTGCCTTACCATGTCTAGTTTTTCCTTGCCATGTCTTTCCTTGCCATCTCATGTCATTCCTTTCCTTCACATGCCATGCATTTCCTTTCCATGCCATGTCATGCTATGCCTTAAATTACCTTGCATTGCATTGTCTTTCCTTGGTTTGCCTTGCCTTGTCATGCCATTCCATGCCATGCCATACCATGCCTTTCCTTATCATGTCATGTCATTCATTTCCTTTCCATGTCATGTCTTTCCTTGCCATGCCATGTCTTGCATTGTCTTGTGTTGCATTGTCTTGCCTTTCCATGCCATGCCTTGCATTGCCTTGTCATTCCATGCCATGCCATGCCTTGCATTTCATTGCCTTGCCATGCCATGCCTTGCCTTGTGATGCCTAGCCTTGCCATTCCATTCCATGCCTTGTCTTTCCATTCCATGCATTTCCTTGCCTTGAGTTTCCATGTCATGCCTTGCCTTGCCATGGCATGCCTTATCTTTCCATGCCATGCCTTGCATTTCATTTCCTTGCCTTTATTGATTCCACCTCTATTTATTGATTCATTTCACATGATTAAAATTCATACAAAACCAAAATGATGATTAGCATCAAAGTGTTTGAATAGGTAAACAATGGCTTGAGCCGGAACACAATATAACATATGATATCTATACAAAATATTCAAATGATTCTAGTAACCATATATATTCTTATTCAAGTAAATATTGAAGTAAATAATAATATCTCTAATTCAGGGAAAAGCATTTGTATATAACCAAATATAACAATATATATCCTTAGATTAGGGGTGGGAATATTTTGGATTAATGGTATCCTACTTTAAAAAAAGTTGTCATGTGTGGCTAAATACAATATATATTTGTAAATGGAAGACGACATGAAAAGATGCATTTATGTATAGTTAAATATTTTTTATTTTTGAAAATGGAAAATAAGATGAAAAATAGAAAAGTGTTGAAAAATTCAAGTGTCAGATCATCTTACTAATAAGAAGGTGAGAAATTAGAATACACCTTGAATTAATTATTTAATTAGAATAATTTTATTAAAATTAAATTTTGGAAAATTAGTTAACACCTTGAATGATTTTGGAGCCTTATTCTTGTGGGATGCATGGATGCTAGGGAAAGATCATGGAGAGCCTAGGTTGATGAATGTTGATCATCTTACTAATAAGAAGGTGAGAAATTAGAATACACCTTGAATTAATTATTTTATTAGAATAATTTTATTAAAATTAAATTTTGGAAAATTAGTTAACACCTTGAATGATTTTGGAGCCTTATTCTTGTGGGATGCATGGATGCTAGGGAAAGATCATGGAGAGCCTAGGTTGATGAATGTTGAGCTCAATGAAATGTCTTGCTTGGAAGAAGACTTGGTCATTGTATTCTCGATGTTCAATGGAAGAATGGGTGTTTGTGTTGATGCAAGAGTTGAATACCTAGGGTTTGAATTTTGGAAAATTAGTTAAAACCTTGCATGATTTTGGAGCCTTATTCTTGTGGGATGCATGGATGCTAGGGAAAGATCATGGAGAGCCTAGGTTGATGAATGTTGAGCTCAATGCAATGTCTTGCTTGGAAGAAGACTCGGTCATTGTATTCTTGATGTTCAATGGAAGAATGGGTGTTTGTGTTGATGCAAGAGTTGAATACCTAGGGTTTGAGGACTCAAACCCTAGGATGGACATGTAGACTTGGATGTTAGCAGTAAAGTTGTCTTTCCATGTAACTATGTGATGCAATATGGATAGGATTTGTAAATTCTAAGGATGACAAGAGCACTAGTGTGAATATCTTATGTGATACAAACTTGGCATATGTGCCAAGGAAGACTCCTTAGTGTTGATGCTATCATATTCAAGATAGTTGTTGGAGTGATGAACTATAGTTGGGAGTGAGTCCTAGATAAGAGGAGTTGGTGGCTAGGGTTTCTTGTGATTTCGCCACCTAAGGTTTTGAGAGCTTGAATTGTACTATTTGTGATAAATTTATGGTATGTACTTGTACTTCATTATATATATATATATATATATATATATATATATATATATATCAAACTATCCAAATATTGTGTACTTGTAGATTTGATTTTAAACTTATGTTATCTTCATGATTTAGTAGATTTCAGTGTTTGTTGTTCATGTTGATTTGACATAACATATAGCTTAACTGCTTAACTGATTTAACACATACTCCAAAGATAAAGGAGCATATTTGTTGTTGTTTTAATCTATTGTAATGAGACATTTTATATTTTTATATGCCTTGAAAAGTGTTCCCTAAGGGTTGTATCATTATCGTATTGAAGTACACTCATATGGTATTTATTCCCTTATGTTGACATGTGAAATCAGGTTGAAGGGAAGTGAAATAGTATTGCCATAATTTATATTTTAGATCATCCTTAAGGTTGAAAGTTCACATAAAATAGATCAGGGAAACTTCATGTTCGAAGTGAAATTTTGCAAGTTGCATTAATTGTTCAGTTCTCAAAATTTCTACAATGCTAGTGTGGTCAACTTGTTATCCCATCTATCTTAGATCAACATAATTGCATGAAATTTTCAATGTCATTACATAATCTCTCTTTATTCCTATATCTTAGGCATCTTCATAGTTGTCATGGTCTTATGTGTCTTCTATTTCATGGTCTAGTTCATGGTCTAGGTCAAGGTCGTGGTCTAGGTCAAGGTCATGGTCTAGGTCTAGGTCTTGGTCTTGGTCTAATTTGTGGTTTAGGTCTAGGTCTAGGTCTATGTCACGATCATGTTTTAGTTCTAGGTCTAGGTCTATGTCACGATCATGGTTTACATCTAGGACTATTTCCAACATGTCCCTGAATGGATTCAGGAGGTGAGTTGCAACTTGTGATAAAACTCTAAATGGGCCTTGGATGGACAAACTGTTGGTTGCATTGGATTTGAGGCATCGGTTTTTAGCTAGTGGAGCCCCTCCGTTGTCATTATGTTTCCCAAAAATTTGTTTGTTGAAGGATCTTTGGAACTAGAGTTTTGGTGAATGAGGCACAGTGCAATTTCTGAACAAGAGCCTCGATTTTTTATAACACTATGTCGAGTGATTATGGGTAGAATTGTGAGATCTTATGAAACTCCATTATGCCACTCGGTTTGGATTGTATTCCCCCGAACCAAACTCCCAACATGTCCCTAAATGACTTGAGGAGGCGAGTCGCAAATCGTGATAAAAATTTAACCAGACCTCAAATGGACTAACCGCCGATTGAATTGGATTTGGTCCATTGGGTTTCAGCTAGTGAGANGTTGCCCAAAAAAACATTTTTTGGAGGATCTCTGGAACTAGGGTTTTTCTTAGTGAGGCAAAGTGCAATTTCTAAACAAGAGCATCAATTTTCAAGAAAATTATGTCGAGCGATTGTGGGTAGCATTGTTGTGTGGGCCTTCACCAAAAATATGTGTGGGGGCTTATGGAACTCCATTATGTCACTCAGTTTGGATTTTATGCCCCTAGAAAAAACTACCAACATGTCCTTGAATGGATTGAGGAGGTGAGTTTCAAATTGTGATAAAAATCTAACCATACCTCGGATAGATGAACCGTTGGTTGAATTGGATTTAGGGAACTATGTTTTAGTTAGTCAGGCCCCTCCATTGTCATTTTGTTTCTCAGAAAAGTGTTTGTTGGAGGATATTCGCAACTAGGGTTTTTCTTAGTGAGGCATAGTGCAATTTATGAACAAGATGTCGATTTTCAAGAACATTGTGCTAGGAGATTGTGGGTAGTGTGGTCACATGGGCCTTGGAAAAAAAGACATGACAGAGCTCATGGAAATTTTTTATGTCACCTAGTTTGTATTTTATTCCCCCAGACCAAACTGTCAACATGTCCCTAAATGGCTTGAGGAGGTAAGTTGCAACTCATGATAAAAATCTAATCGAGCCTCAAATGGACGAACCATCAATTGCATTGGATTTAAGGCACTGGTTTTCAACTAGTGGGGCCCCTCCATTGTCATTTTGTTTCCCAAAAAAAGAATTTGTTGGAGTATCTCTGGAACTAGGGTTTTGCTTAGTGAGGCACAATGCAATTTCTGAACAAGAGGTTGATTTTCAAGAACACTATATCAGGAGATTGTGGGTAGCGTGGTCATGTGGGCCTTGTCCAAATATATGTGCAAGAGCTTATGAAACTCTTTTATTCCACTCGGTTTGAATTTTATGCCACTGGACCAAACTGCCAACATGTCCCTGAATGACTTGAGGAGGTGAATTGCAACTCACGATAAAAATATAATTGAGCCTCGTATGGATGAACCATCGATTTCATTGGATTCAGGTCACTGGGTTTCAGCTAGTGGGGCCCCTCCGCTATCATTTCATTGCCCGGAAAAAAATTTGTTGGAGTATCTCCAGAACTAGGGTTTTTCTCAGTGAGGCACAATGCAATTTATGAACAAGAGGTATATTTTCAATAACATTGTGCCAGTTAATTGTGGGTAGCTTTGTTAATTGGGCCTTATCCAAATTGACGTGTGAGATCTTATGAAACTTCGTTATGCTGCTCGATTTGGATTTTATGCCCCTAGACCAAATTGTCAACATGTCCCTGAATGGCTTGAGGAGGCAAGTTGCAACTCACGATAAAACTCTAATCAGGCCTCAAATGGACGAACAGACGATTGTATTGCATTCGGGGCACCAGGTTTCAGCCAATGAGGCCCCTCCATTATTATTTTGTTTCCCGCAAAATTATTTTTTGGAGGATCTATAGAACTAAGGTTTTTCTCAATGAGGCACAATGTAATTTCTGAACAAGAGGTCAATTTTCAAGAACATTATGTTAGGTGATTTTGGGTAGTGTGGTCATGTGGGAACTTGGCCAAATAGACATGTGAGAGCTTACAAAACTCTGTTATGTCGCTTGTTTTGGATTTTATGCCCCCGAACCAAATTTCTAACATGTCCTCGAATGGCTTGAGAAGGCAAGTTACAACTCGTGATAAAAATCTAATTGATCCTCGAATGGATGAACCATCGGTTGCATTGTATTTGGGTCACTAGGTTTCATCTAGTTGGGCCCCTCCAATGTCATTTCATTCCCTAGAAAAGTGTTTTTTGGAGGATCTATGGAACTAGGATTTTTCTCAGTGAGGCATAATGAAATTTATGAATAAGAGGTCAAGCAAGACAAGGAAAGGCATGGAAATATAAGGCTATTCAAGGTAAGGAAAGTAAATCCAAGCCAAGAAAAGATAGGGAAAGGAAATACAAGACTAGGAAAGTAAGGTAAGGCAAGGCTAGACATGGCAAGACAAGACATGGCATGGAAAGACTAGGAAATACAAAAAAAAAACAAGAAAATCCAAGCCAAGCCAAGACAAGGTATGGAAAGGAAAGGCAAGGCAAGGCAAGGAAAGAAAAAGAAAGGAAAGAAAAAAAAATCCAAGGAAAGGAAAGGCAAGAAAAGGAAAGACAAGGCAAGGCTAAGCAGGGGAAGGCAAGTTAAGGCACGAAAAGGCAAGGAAAGGCTAGGCAAGCAAGGAAATAAAAGGTAAGGCAAGGCTAGACATGGCAAGGAAAGTCAAAGCAAGGCAAGGGAAGGTGAGGTATGGCAAGGAAATGCATGACATGTCAATTCAAGGAAATGTAGGGAAAGGCAAGGCTAGACATGGCAAGGAAAGGCATGGCATGGCAAGCAAGGAAAGGAATTGAAAGACAAGGCAAGGAAAGGTAAGGCAAGGCAATGAAATACAAGCAAAGGCAAGGCAAGTCTAGGTAAGTAGGGCAAGAAAAGGTAAGTCAAGGCAAGGCAAGGCTAGGCAAGAAAGGCAAGGCACGCTTGTGGAGAGATGATATACTTTCAATTTTAGGGAGTTGATCACATACTTTTTTGTGAAATATCCATCCACTTGGAATCTTGCACATTCATCCATGGAGTCGGATACCTTGGAATTCACACATGTGGAGTGGTTTCATGAATGCACATTCTTGGAGGGAACATTCCATGTGGACACTTGGCATTTGAATTGACTTGATTTTGTATTAAGAAACCCTTGTAGCATGTTTTTATTGCCATTATAATGAACCATGGTCCATTTTGGATAGAGTAATGTGAGGCTTCAACCCTCTTATTTATTATGTGATTATGTTAACCTACCATATAATAAACCCAATTTTGTAGCAAGGAAAGGAAAGGTAAGACATGGCAAGGCAAGGAAAGGTAAGGAAATCCAAGCCAAGTCAAGCCAATACAAGGCAAGGTAATACATGGCAAGACAAGGCAAGGTAAGGCAAGCCACACCGAGCCAAGCAAAGAAAAGGTAGGGAAAGGAAAGGTAAGGCTAGGAAAGCAAGGAAAGGCAAGGTAATGCATGGCAAGGGAAGGCAAGGTAAGACAAGGAAAGGCAAGCCAAAACAATACAAGGTAGGGAAAGGCAAGGAAATGCTAGGCGTGTAAGGAAATGCAAGGTAATACATGGCAAGGTAAGGAAATTCAAGCCAAGCCAAGCCAATACAAGGTAGGGAAAGGCAAGGCAAGGCTAAGCAAGGAAAGATAATACACAAAAACGTAAGACAAGGCAAGAAAATTCAAGGCAAGGTAAGGCAAGGCAAGCCAAGAAAAGGTAGGGAAAGTAAATTCAAGGCTATGCAAGCAAGGAAAGGCTACACAAGCAAGGCAAGGCAAGGAAAGACATGGAAAGTCAAGGCAAGGTAATGCAAGGAAAGGTAAGGCAAGGCACACCAAGCCAAGCCAATTCAAGGTAGGGAAAGGCAAGTGTAGACAAGCAAGATAAGGCAAGGAAAGGCAAGGTAAGACATGGCAAGCCAAGCCAAGACAAGACAAGGTAGGTAAAGGCAAGGAAATAAAGGCAAGGCAAGGCAAGGTAATACATGGCAAGGAAAGGAAAGGTAAGGAAAGGAAAGAAAATCCAAGCCAAGACAAGGTAGGGAAAGGCAAGGAAAGGCTATGAAATACAAGGCAAGGAAAGGCAAGGTAATACAAGGAAAGGTAAGGCAAGCCAATCCAAGCCAAGACAAGACAAGACAAGGTAGGAAAAGGAAATGCAAGGCAAGTAAAATCTAGGCAAGGTAAGACATGGCAAGGTAATGTCGGTAATACATGGCAAGGAAAGGAAAGAAGGGGCAAGCCAAGAAAATAAAAGGTAGGGAAAGTAAAGGCAAGGCTAGGTAGGAAAGATAAGGTGAGGAAAGGTAAGGTAAGGCAAGGAAAGGTAAGGCAAGCCAAGACAAGCCAAGACAAGACAATTTAGGTAAAGGCAAGGAAATACTAGGAAAGCAAGGCAAGGCAAGGAAAGGAAATACATGGAAAGGTAAGGCAAGGAAAAAACAAGCCAAGACAAGACAATGTAGGGAATGACAAGGCAAGGCAAGGAAAGGTAAGACATGGAAAGTCAAGGAAAGGTAAGCCAAGGAAATCCAATCCAAGAAAAGATAAAATGGGGAAAGGAAAGGCAAGGTAAGTGTTGACGGGTCCAAATGGATTGTCAAGAAGGTAATGGAGAATGCTCGATGGAAGGTCACAATTAGACCTACTCTCATTTGGTTTAGCGTTTCTGATTAGTATGTGGACTTTATTTCCACTAAGAATTAAAAGAATAAAAAGGGGAAATACAAAGAGATTCCCCCCAAATAGTTATAATTAATTCTAAACCTAATCTAAACTGAAAGTACCTATTCTAACCTAACTATTGCTAACCTATCCTGAGATAAAAACTAAAAGAATGAGTACAGTGAAATATAATATCATCATAACTAGAAATAATTCATGTATGCTAATGATAAGTGATAACAACAATGCTACAAACACATAAAAAATTAGTTGTACAATGCATTCATAAAATTATTTGTGTACTCATAAGGAAACATATGACAACCTGAGCAGATAGAATAGAGTGAAGAAATAGTTCATATAAAAAAATTATATGCTACTCAAGAAGAAAAATGTTGCTCAAAAACCGTCGATCATGTATGTGGGTGAATTTGGGTCGTTGATCCTTGACCTGCAAAACTAAAAATCCCACATGCATAAGAGAATCCAACACTTAGTGGTTCAAAATAGTCTTCAAAGTAAAATATTAAAATAGTGTATGGTGGAATGGTTGGTCATCAGGGTCTTATGGTAAAGGAAGTGATATGTGTTATGATTTCTCTGATGATGAAGGCTTGTTCACACTCCCAATGACACACTCTTTGTAAAATCTACCATGACCTAAGCTTTCGACGACAAAGACTATAATATAATATTGAAGTAATATACCTCATCCCTTTTTGAGTGCATGCTTTCCCATAATATTATTAAAATAATGCGTATTTCAATGGGTGGGTGAAAATTCTTCAATATATATTAAATTTAATTCTCCATAATGTATTGCATGGTTGTCGAGGTTGGTTGGTAGGGAGGTGAGGTAGTAATAACCCTGGGTAACTTCCGACAATGAAGAATCCCATGAAAAACATTAATATAATAATATAATCTTCCTCATGAGGATTGACTCCATAAATATTCAGATGGATCATCCCGATGACCACTCCCATTGGGCCATTTAAATAATAATATAATAAGGTGTTGACACTTGAAACTGTTAGGACCGAAATGGAAACCTCACAAGGATGTAAATCCCCCTGCGTTTTTATAGAGGTGGTACTCCTCTTTAGATTTTCTTGGGATTTCTATATATTCAAAATGTGGGACTTGAAAGAAGTTTGTCATAGTAATTCAAAGAAACAAAAATATTGTGAGAAGAAAGTTCCCTTTTTTTTTTCTTTTTTTTTTAAGTTCCTGAGAAAGGATCAAGAATCACACACTTCACACATTTAAAAAAAATACGAAAAAATTTCTCACATCCATCATAGTTTAAGATAAAGATTTATGATCACATAAAACAAAAAAGAAGATGATCCACATGCATAAGAGAACTTTAACAAAGTCGACACATGGGAAGCTTGAATAAATATAATGATAGATCAACCTCAAATACTTTATATTCTGAAAATAGGGTTACAAAGCACGGTCAAGATTGTTCCCAAAGTAGTTCTCCTGAAATTTCTAAAACATATATATAGTATGTTACATATTCTTTGAAATTTTAATTGTGTTTGTCTTAAAGACTGGGATTGGGGCTCCCGCAGACAATAAAGAAGATAAATACAAGAAATAATATTTTAGAAGGAAGACGGTGGGCGGTATAAGAACAACAAGACCTGGTAAGAAGAAAAGAGGAGTTATCAGTATTCGGTTAAACCTTTCTAGTGAAAGAGGTGGAATAATTGGATGAAGGACTTGATAAACAAAAAGAAGGATGTGATCAACATAAACTTACTATGGTGGTATCTCTCTCTTTACTTGTATTTTGATTTTCTTTTTATCATTTTCATCAACGGTTACAGGAACCGTTTCAACTGCTTATTTCCCTTCATTGGTCAGTTTATCAATAGATTTATTGAACCATTCTTAGATGTAACTTTTCATTGGTGCCACGTTGATTTCATGCCAGATTTTGATGTTGAAAATCTCACCCTCCAAGTCTCTCAGATCAAGGGAAATTCCATGTATTGCTTCTTCAATATCCTAATTTTTCACGGAGTAGTACACTAGCCAATTGTTTATGTCATCCTCATTATATTCAAGTATGCCATAGAAATTTTCAATGGACAACCCTTTAAAGATATCAACTTTCTCATCAAACTTGGGATCTTGGAATTCGTTAGTGCTTTCGGCTAAGTCTACCTCTGTGAGTATTTTGAATAGTTCCTCCCTCCTTTATATGGCTTGGTTGCACGTTTGAACAATGTTATTTAAGTTTTTTATCTTTTCTTTCCAGCATGTGTTCAACTGTTTAATCCGACTCGAAGATGAAAGATCCTCCTCTCTTCTCCTTAGCTCTGTCATGTTGGAAAATTTAACACCAAAGGGTACCATAGCATCAAGGTAAAAATATTATTCATTTTTTATCTCGTCTTGCAAATACTAATGAAAGGCATGCGCCCTTGAGCCAAAATAAATTATTTTCTTTGAAATTTCCCAAGCTTATGTGATCAATGCCATTATTTTCTTGATATTATTCTCCACATAGCTCCTGTATGATGTAAGTAATCTTGGGGATCCTTTTAATTTATAAGTGGGCGTGGTGGGTCCAACAGTTTCCAGAGGGATGGAAAGGAGTGGAAGAAGCATTAAGGTCTCTTACAGTTCCTTAATCCTCTCCTTTAACTTTGTATTTTCCACTTTGATACCACCAATGGAGTCTTCCAATGCATCTTTGGTTTCTCTATGGATTCTGGAAATCTGGGAAGGTCACATATTTCTTAGGTTAAACTCTGAACGTGATTTCCATTTTTTATTCTTCACATTACTCTTCTCAATAATTAATTTCTTAGATTCTCTGTCAAAGACAGTGCTCTGAAATACAAATGACTCTTCTCCATCGAAGGTCTCATTCTCAATAATTTTCAACGACATATTTTGGTGGGACGTGCCTCCTTGATAGTAAAATATAAGATACAAAGAATCATACGGGAAATACTGGTAGTATTTTCTTGGCTTGTCACTCTGGTGAATAACCAAGAAATTTCCCGAAAGGGGTTTTTGAACGAGTTGACCTGCAACCTGGTAATATCTTCAAGGATGGTCGCAAGATTCTCCAAGAACTCGGGAAAGAGGTTCAGGCCGTTGTCATTCTTTTTTAGGAAATCCCTGCAATCCTCCCCTTTGAAAGTAAGTGTCGTCTTGGGGAGCTTCAACATTTTACGGAACACTTGAGGTGAAAGAGAGGCGGGAGAATGGTCTTGAAGTTGAATAATCCATTGACTTGGTATATATTTCTCAGCACACTAGGAAACCATTTCCTTGTAGTCAAAAACCTCAGGAACACATCCTGCATGAGAAATTTTGGATGTCCAGATCACTTCCTTCTGAGTAGACGGGGATGAATAATAAGAATACACTCTAGACCACTGAAATTTTTGGTCATCTCGGGTAGCTTCAACATTTTACGAAACACTTGAGGTGAAAGAGAGGCGGGAGAATGGTCTTGAAGTTGAATAATCCACTAACTTGGTATATATTTCTCAGCACACCAGGAAACCATTTCCTTGTAGTCAAAAACCTTAGGAACACATCTTGCATGAGAAATTCTGGATGTCCAGATCACTTCCTTTTGAGAAGACGGGGATGAATAATAAGAATACGATCTAGACCACTGAAATTTTTGGTCCTCACGTCCAAAAATATTCAAAGTATCTCCGCAAAACTGTTGTTGAGCTGCTATTGCCATATGTTGATGAGATTGTTCTTTTAATCCAGATAATATTTGAAATGAGCGCTTGAGAGAGATAATATAATATTCAACAAATCGTGCTTTAATGTGGTTTAATAAGAAATATCCTCAATCCCTTCACTTATTAATGACAATCTTTATGGAATTTGCGTGATGATTTATTAGCATTAAACCATACTAAATGCATATTGGGAAAAGTGTGAAGGTGGCGGGGACAGACGAGAGCAATTAGGATTTGGGATTTTTGTGAACCTGTGAACCCACCGTTGTGAAAGGTTGAAAATTGGATAATTGTTGTAACACGGTCGGTCGGAATCAATAAAGGAGAAATGAGATACTTAGGAGCTTGGGGATTCCAATGGTCAAAATGTAGATCGCGGATCGCTTGGGTGAAAAATGTATATCACAGAACATGCGATATGAAATATTGAACATGGAAACCCATGACTACAGAAACAGATAAGTATAGGATAATGTGGCGGTTGGTCAGACTCATGATATGGGAGTATGGATGGAGATGAGGATTCACGAGTCCTCCAACCCATGAACCCGTTGTTTTAGGGGAAATGACTAAGTATAGTAACTAGAAAGGGAGAATAGAAGGGAGAAAAGAAAAGGGGAATTCGGGTAAGTATAGAAGAGGGAAAATAAATGGAAAAAATAAATTGGGAAAATAGAAAAGGGGAGGGAAATTTCAAAAGAGGGAATTGATATCAACAACTGGCTCCAACTATGGGATAATAACCCCCTATGGGTTGTCAATAATCCATAATCTTTATGACCAGGTGCTTCCATCCATTAGGCTATGGAGTCAAAGGTAAGAATATACAAACTGAAAAAATAAATTTATGTACAAGGAAAATGAAAAATTTATTTGGGAGAAGAAACCTTTCAAATGTTGCCCATTGATAGGCAACATTAGTCTTTTACCCTTTATGTCTTGGAGCATATAGGAATTTAAACCCAAGATTTTTTCGACGACATATGGTCTGATCTAGAGCGATTCGAACTTTGTATGAATTGATGGTTTCTCCTTAGCCTTGTTCCAAAGTAACACCAACTCTCCTTTCTAGAAATTCTTTACAGTCGTGCTCTGATCAAAATATATTTTGACACATTGTTGCCTTTGAGAGGTTTTATTCAAGGATTTTCTTCATTCTTATTCCAATTTTAACAATTGGTTAATCCTCCTTTGGATTGGTGAAATCTCTTCTATATATTTGGTATTAGCCACAGAAGTCAATGCATTGAGCTTGAGGTTAATCGGAATTTTGCTTATTTCCCATAAACCAATGTATAAGGGGACATCCCAATGTTGTCCTTTGGATTCATTCTAGTTTCCCACAACGCATCAATCAGCTTCAGATGCCAATTCATTTAGTTCTTGTCAATGGTTTTCTTCAGTATATGAACAAGTGTTTTATTTGTGGATTCAGCAAGGCCATTACCTTATAGATAATAATTCGATGATTGACCCATGATAATTCCATATTCTCCACAAAACTCTGTAAACTTCTACCCGATGAAAATAGAACCATTATCTATGATAAATTTATCTGGGACACCAAATCTCGTTAGAATATTATCTTTTAGGAACTTAATTAGCTCTTCAGAATCATCCTTATTTAATGCCACTGCTTCTGGACATTTCGTGAAATAATTCATATCCATGAGAATATACATATGTCCCTTCCTAAACTTGGGATTAATTGGCCTGACAACATCAAGCCCCCATTGGGAGAATGGTTGTTCTACAATTATGGGTTGTAAAGGCATCACGAATCTCTTCATTTTTCCTAAAAAATAATAGCATGATACACACGTCCTTATTGTGTCATATGAGTCTCTGAAAATTGATGGCCAATAGAATCCAACTCTTATTATCTTGTGGGTGGTGGCGGTAGGTGCAAATTTTCCACCGCATATTCCTTCATGGAATTCGCTCATTAGTTATTGAGCTTGATTTACATCAATGCATATGAGTAGTGTGCCATCATAATTCCTCCTGAACAGTATATCAGCGATCAACACATATTGATTTTCCTTCATCTTCAATTTTCTTTGCTCCTTGGGGTTCATGGTGACAGGAAATTTCTCGGATATAAAGTAGAATACAATGTCTCTGTACCATTCTGAATCAGCCAATGGTTCTCCTATTGAAATTGAAATCATTCCATCCACAGAATCACAATTCACGATGATCTTTCATAAACCTTGTCCTTTGATAGCCTTTAAAGGTGTAATCTCGATATCATATTCTTTTATCTTTTCCAACCAGTTATCCCATTTTCCTTCTCTCAATTGTTGATTCAGAAGCATCTTCACTGGCAATGAGGGAACATAGGCAATAACATGGGAGTTCAATATGTACGTCTGAAAATGAGCTACCTCTTTTACAAGAGCCAAGGATTGATTTTCTAGTTTTGAATACCTCAACTCATAGTCATGTAGGGTTTTCCTCATGAAACTTATTGGGAGTTCTTCACCTTTGGTATTCTTTTGAGTAAGAACAGATGCAAGAACTATCTCTATAGCAAATGAATAGATGATGAAATCTCTTTGAAAATCTGGACTAATGAGGATTGGAGTTGTGGTGATTGTTCCTTTTATATTATTGATATCCTCTTGAGTATTGGTTGTCCATTCAAACCTATGCACCTTTTTTAGCAACAAATTGATCGTTTTACGATACTTTCATAGTCAAGAAAAAACCTTCACAAAAAATTGATCTTGCCAAAAAATGATTGGATTCCCTTCTTGGATGTCGGGGGGCTGAGCTCATTTATTGATTTAACACCTTTCAGATCTATGTAAATCCCTTCCCTGAACACAATGTGGCTCAACAGTTTTCCTTGAGTTACAGCGAACAAGCATTTCTTTGGATTTAGAGAGACACCATATAATCTACATCTTTCAAAAACTTTTCTCAAATGATGGATATGATCACCCCTAGTTTTTTAATGCACTTTCAAGTCATATTGATAGTCTTCCATAAATTTTCATATCAAACCACTAAACGCATGATCCATGGCCCTCTAGAATGTTTCTCCAACATTCTTCAACCCAAAGGGAATTCTAGCATATGCATATGTCTCCCAAGGTGTGATAAACTTCGCCTTTTCCCTATCTTTCTCATCCACCAAGAGTTGGTTATATCCATAAAAACAATCCAACATGGACATACAAGTTTATCCAGTGACTTGATAGAGAAGGACCTCCATATTAGGTAAAGGAAAGTTATCCTTTATGATTGCTTTGTTAAGATCTCTAAAGTCAACACACATCTGGATTTACCTAGTATTTTTTCTTACAATCACAGGATTTGAAATCCAGTTGGAGTGTCTAATGGGATAAATTGTTCCTTCCTTCTTCAATTTCTCCAATTCAATATTTACCAGAATTTTCATTTTGGGATTCATCATCCTTATTTTTTTCTTTACAGGCTTTGCTTCTTCCCTCAAAGGAATGATATGTCGGAATATAGATTTATCGTAAGATTTCAAATCATCATAGGTCCAAGAGAACACATCAATGTATTCTTTGAACAATGCAACATATTGATCAACTTCCTTAGTGGTGCAATCAACTCCCAAGTTGACATATTTTGGGGAACTGTCAGTTCCAATATTGACTTTTCTTGTCTCTTGCACTTTTCGAATTGAAACATCTTCAAGGAGATTCTTAGCATGATCATATTTCGTAAAAAGAGATTCATATTGTATACAATATTTGGGGACAATAGACGAGTGATCGTCTTCATCACCATCATTTTTCAACAAACATTTTCCAGTTGTTCATCATTCTCAAATACTTGCAAATATTTAATGTTATCGAGAACTGACGGTTGGAAAGATCTTTCTACTTGGAAATACGTTTTTCTTTGGATATCGTCTCAGTTTGAAAATGAGCCCATGAAGGCTAATGAATCTGTCTTGTAATTCTTGTCCCTTGGAATGAAAGAAATGGTTAAGGAAATGAAAGATTCAATCAATTCGTTAACTCTTTTGAAGTATAACTTAAGTATTTACTTTTCTTTTTTTTATATACCTATGGGTAACCTGATTGATCACCAACTCTGAATCTCTAGTTACAATTAGATGCTCTATTTTAATTTCTTGTGCAAGGATCATCCCCTGAATCAAGGCTTCATACTCTACCTCATTATTAGTGCATGAAAAAACCATTATAATCGCATGTGGATGCATAATCTTACTTGGACTCATACTCAAATTTCCAACTCCATTCCTAGATCTTGAACAAGCTCCATCGAATGCCATCCTCCAATAGCCTTCAAACAAACATTCTTGATTCTTCATTTCTTACACTTGCTCTAGTATTTCACTATGTTCCATGTCTAGGATAGCATAGTTTCTAATCCTGGCATCTATATAATCTTCCATTAATCCATTATCCTTATTCTTGAAAGAGAAGGGTTTTATGGGTTCACAGGGGACTTTAATCATTGCTCCTTCCTTGCCTAGTAGCATCATACAACTTCCATCGTTCATTTATATCCCCCGATCATATATGTCCAATATCTTCCTAGCACAACTCCATATGTTGGAGGAAGTTCTACCACAACAATATTGAAAATTGTAATGATATGGGGGGTTATCGTAATCAAAGCATAAAATTCCTTAATTTCTCCATAAGCTGGAACCTTTCTAGAATCAATTACATATATACTTTCACCAGTTTCATAATAATTGGTTCAACTCATGCCAAATGCCTCCATGACCGCCAGTGGCATGATATTATTTGTCACGCCAGTGTCAACTAAACAATTATGTAGTGCAACATCATGATTTTCAATAGAAATGTAAAAGGGAGGAATTTTACCTCTCTTCTTGGTAGTTGATTGGCTCGGCATTTGTTTTGGATTGGTAACAACAGCTTCTACTCTTTCATATGGATCATCCAACAATTTCAAAATGTTCTCTCTTTGTTGGGGAATCTTCACCACTTCCGTAAAGGGAAGGGTTATCCTTAATTTACTCAAATCCTCTACGACATTATATGTCATTTGAGTGGAGTTTGACGTCATGTTTTTCCTTTTACTTCCAACGCTCTCCGTCACTTTCTCATTTTCTCTTTTCTCATTTGTTTTTTTCTTTTTCTTTTTCTTTCTGGTTATCTTTATCAGAAACAACTTTATTTTTTGTCTATTTACAAATCCTCTTGTCTAGGCGATGTTTTCTTGCGAGTTGGGATCATTGTCTCCCTCTTAAAATATATACATGGATGTCTTGCATCCGTCCATCTGCACAGTTTCAGAGCTTTCATCAGGTGAGTAATAATTCTCTTGGTCAATTAATTTCTCGTCATACAAATCACCTAAAACAACCGCATTAGGAGTAGGTTGTCTTGGAACCATTCGTATTTGCGGATTATCTATGTTCTCAAACCTCACTCTATTTTCTTGGGGAGGGTTCCTTCTTTGCTATGGGATTGGAATTCTTGGATTTTCCATGTAATTATCTCCCCTTCTTAGTCTATTTATCTCGTTCTGCATTTGCTTGATATTTCTATTCCTCTGTGCAATTTCGATTATTTTATTAGTTTCATGTGTCACCACAAGGTCAAACTTTACATCAGGTATGGTTCCCTTGAAAAATCCTCCTCCCATTGTTTGGTTTTGAGTCAGTCGAGTCTTGAATTCTTCATTATTTCTTAAACTAGAAGCTCCTTGATTATCAGTATTTAATCCTCCCAGCTTCCTTTGTACTCTTCTTAGTATAATGTCAGGGTCAGCACCTATTTCAATCAAAATGTCTTCCATCTCAGTGGCTTTACTCATTGCCTCCGCCAAGGTATCCATTTGGGATGTTCTGATAGTATAGTTCACATTCGAGGGAATTGCATTCTTATTACAACCGAGGACGACTAGGTCATTTGGTATTTTATCTTTTGGAATCCCACTCAAGGTTTTATTGAACCCGAGATTAATATCTTGTATATCTCGTATCCTTTCATTCTTCCTCAAACCAATCTGGGTGAAATCGGTGAGAAGGGTATGATAAGAAATTGGAGGGGAGAACATAGTCAGGAACATAGCTTCTAGGCCATTAAATGAGTGAATTTATCTACTGGGCAATGTTGTATACCATTCATACACTCTTCCTGATAAGGTTTCCAAAAACAAACTTACCATGACATCGTCATACTCAACACGGTGAAAATCACAAACATCAAGAAATAAGTGTAGATGCCTCTTTGCATCGATTTCTCCATCTTTGGAAAATTCCTTGAGGGTTCCCTTAGGTAGGACAGGGAAATCGTGTTGCTCACCTATAATATTTATAGGGGAATCTCTTACCCTCCTTTGATTTTCAAATCCTCGGTTTCCTTGATTTCTTGCAGCATATCTTCCACCTCCTTGCCTCTCCTCATGATGCTTGTCTCAGGGTTGTTCATTTCTTTCTGCCATGTCTAGATATATTCTAGGGATAGGATTTTCAATTCTAAGAATAAAGAGTTACTTGATTTTACTTCTGGTAATGGATCCCTTGTATTCATCCAGCTTCAATCTCGACCTTGATATTGTGCTTCTCTAGCTAGCCTTTGATTTCTTCGGTCTTGTTGCTCTTCTCTCCTCTGTCTTCATAGGATTTCTCCTTCTATTCTTGAATTAAGATCTACCATGACCTTTCTAAATCTTCTTGGGTCTCAGTTGTAGTTATTACCAGATTTTATAACTGATGTAAGATGCTTCGTTGATTTTTCAATCCAATTATTAAGTGAGGTTGATCAGCCTGGGAAAACATTCATCATAGTAATTCAAAGAAACATAAATATTGCGAGAAGATACAAAGGAAAATGTTTTTTTTTAAAGAAAGGACCAGGAATCACACACTTCAGACATTTAAAGAAAATAAGAAAAATTTCCTCACATCCATCATAGTTTAAGATAAATATTTATGATCACATAAAATAAAAAAGAAGATGATCTGCATGCATAAGAGAACTTTAACAAAGTGGACACATGGGAAGCTCAAATAAAGATAATGATAGATCAACCTCAAATACTTTATATTCTTAAAACAGGGTTACAAAGCACAGTCAAGATTTTTCCCAAAGTAGTTCTCTTGAAATTTCTAAAAATATATATAGTCTATTACATATTCTTTGAAATTTTAAATGTGTTTGTCTTAAAGAATGGGATTAGGGCTCTCGCGGACCATAAAGAAAATAAATACAAGAAATAAGTTTTTAGAAGGAAGACGGTGGGTGGTAGAAGAGAAACAAGACCTGGTAAGAAGAAAAAAGGAGTTATCGATCTTCAGTTAAACCTTTCTAGTGAAAGAGGTGGAATAACTAGATGAAGGACTTGATAAAGAAAAGGAAGGATGTGATCATCATAAACTTACTATGATGTTCTCTCTCTCTTTACTTGCTTGTTGATGTCATTTTATTGCTTTCATCAACAATTAGAGGAACTGTTTCAATTATTTATTGCCCTTCATTGGTCATTTTATCGATATCTTTCTTAAACCATTCTTCGATATAAGTTTTCATTGGTGCCACATTGATTTCATGTCAGATTTTGATGTCCAATAGCCAATTGCCTATGTCGTCCTCATTATATTCAAGTATGCCACTGAACTTTTCAATGGAAAACCCTTTAAAGATCTCAACTTTCTCATCAAATTGTTGCATTGTTAGGAACAATAAGTTGATAATCAACTTGGGATCTTGGGCATCGTTAGTGCTTCTGGCTAAGTCTACCTCTCTGATTCTTTTGAATAGTTCCTCCCTCATTGATATGGTTTGCTTGCACGTTTGAACAATGTTATTCACATTTTTTATATTTTATTTCCAACATGCGTTCAACTATTTAATCTGACTCGGAGAGGGAAGATCCTCCTCTCTTATCCTTAGCTCTGTCATGTTGGAAAATTTAACACCAAAGGGTACCACAGTATCAAGGTAAAAACCTTCTTCATTTTTTAGGTCGGCTTGCAAATACTCATGAAAGGCATGCACCCTCGAGCCAAAAGAAATCATGTTCTTTGAAATTTCTCAAGCTTATTTGATCAATGCCATTATTTTCTTGATATTATTCTCCACATAGCTCCTAGTTGATGTAAGTAAGCTTGAGGATCCTTTTAATTTATCAGTGGGCGTGGTGGGTCTAAAAATTACCAAAGGGTTGGCAAGGAGTAGATGGGGCATTAAGGTCTCTTCCAATTCCTTAATCCTCTCCTTTAACTTTGTATTTTCCACCTCGAGACCACCAATGGAGTCGTCCAATGCATCATCAGTTTCTCAATGGATTCTGGAAATATGGGAAGGTCTCATATTTCTTAGGTTAACCTATGAACGAGAATTCCCCTTTTTATTATTCACATCTCTTCTCAATAATTAATTTCTTAGATTCGATGTCAAAGCCAATGCTTTGAAATACAAATGACTCTTCTTCATCGAAGGTATCATTATAAATAATTTCCAATGACGGATTCTGGTGGGTCGTGACTCCTTGACAGTAAAATATAATATATAAAGAATCATATGGGAAATACTGGCAGTATTTTCTTGGCCTGTCACTCTGGTGAATAACCAAGCAATTTCCCGAAAGGGGTTTTTGAACGAGTTGACCTGCAACCTGGTAATATCTGTAGGGATGGTCATGGAATTCTCCGAGAACTTAGCCAAGAGGTCCAGGTCGTTGTCATTCTTTTTCAGGAAATCTCTGCAATCCTCCCCTTTGAAAGTTAGTGTCATCTCGTGGAGATTCAACATTTTACGGAACACTTGAGGTGAAAGAGAGGTGGGAGAATGGTCTTGAAGTTGAATAATCCACTGACTTGGTATATATTTCTAAGAACACCAGGAAACCAGTTCCTTGCAATCAAAAACCTCAGGAACACAGCCTACACAAGCAATTATGGATGTCCATATCACTTCCTTCTGAGCAGACAATGATGAATAGTAATAATACGCTCTAGACCACTTAAAGTTCTAGTCCTCACATCCAAAAATGTTCAAATTATATCCACAAAATTGTTGTTGAGATGTTGTTTCCATATGTTCATTGTTGATGAGAGCGTTCTTTTAATCCAGATAATATTGGAAATGATCGCTTGAGAGAGATAATATAATCTTCCGCAAATCGTGCTTCAATGTGGTTTAATAAGAAATCTCCTAGAACCCTTCGCTTATTAATGACGATATTTATGGAACATGTGTGATGAGTTATTACAATTAAAACATACTAAATGAATATTGGTAAAAGTGTGAAGGTGGCATGGACAGATGAGAACAATTAGGATTTGGGATTTTTGTGAACCCACGAACCCATCGTTGTGAAAGGTCAAAAATTGGCTAAGTATTGTAGCGTGGCCAGTCGGACTCAATATAGGAGAGATGATATACTTAGGAGCTCGGGGAGTCCGATAGATAGATAGATAGAGATATTTCATTTTAAATTCCATTATATATAGAGGAATTTAAAATGAAATATCTCAATCTATATATATATATATATATATATATATATATATATATATATATATATATATATATATATATATA
>ML791382.1:99463-169776 GCA_009831015.1 Picea engelmannii
ATCAAGGGAATCATATCAATCAATTACTTGACATCAACCAATGACATCAATCAAACCAAACCATTTACATCAATGACATATGATCCAACAATCTCCCAAGTAATCAAACCATTGGCATCAATGACAACATGATCCAACACCAACTCCCAGGCTGATCCATGAGGACATGGGCCCGAATTTCATCCTTGAGGCCGTTGATAAAACACTCTCGGAAAAAGGCATCAGACATGCCCTTTGTTCTAAAAGACAGAAGCTCAAAGGAAGCTATAAAGTCTTCCACTATTCCTAATTGTTTCAGCTTTGTCAAACAGCCCAAATGGTTGGTGTCAGTGTCAAAGCGTTCATAAAGCTCTGCCACAAAGTGTGTCCAAGTAATATACCCTTGAAGAGAAGTTTTTCTCCATTGCCACCATTGCCAACATTCTTGTTCTAGATGGAGAACACCATACCAGAGTTTGGCCAAGTCATCTGTAATGCCCTATAAAGAGAAGTAATGTTCCATTTGGGTTACCCAACCAGTGGGGTCTGATCCATCAAATTTGGTCACATCCACCCGCGGAATGTGTAGGTCACGTTGAAAGTGATGGTTCTGCAAGGTATGGGAATGAGAGGAATGGTCACCTTCAGTATGTGGAGGTGAGGAAGAGGAAGGGTTATGTGTAGGGATATGCAGTTTGGTGCAAAGTGCCGAAAAGACTGATTCAAGATGGGTGGTGAGGTCTTGTTTGATTTCCCCCATTGAGGATTGCATGGTTGTATTGATGGCGATAACATTGGCACTGAGTTGTTTCACTTCTTGTTGGGTATTAATGAGACTAGATTGCAAGGTGTTGAAGCGACCTTCCAAGTCTTGGCTATGAGTATGGGCCATGAGGATGAGAAAACTGAAAAGGGGCGGGCAGGGTAAAAAACTTCAGCTGAAAAAATGATATGGATGAATGTGATAAGGGCGAAGAGATGAATCCAATGGAATAGGTCTCAAATAACGGTGAAAAAAATTCCAGACTTTTTCTTTTTTTTTCTACAGAGTTATACTCCGGTCTAAAGAATACTATAGAGAGGAAATGCCCAAATGCTTAACTAGAAATAAATGTGTATTTCCTTGGAAACCCGAACATAGTTGCACGGCAATAGATCTTGTCTGTTTTAATTTGTTTATGTTTCTGTCCCCCAAGGGTTAGGTATTCAAGGGTTCTACAGACAAGGGTTTTCCCTGTGCTATAGCTCTCTGATATACGTACAGGGTCCAACAGTAGTACTCGGCCCAATATCTCACGGCACTAACTAAGGAGGATAGACCGTACCCTTAGCCATACTACCCAGGTACTAGAGAGTATCTTCCCGAGTGTTTCTCTCGGTGACACTATAGCAGTTAGGCAGCCAATCGGTTTATCTAAAGAGGGCTTCAGGTAATCTAGGTTGATTTGTACACAAGTGTTGTCTGATGCGCTACCACTCAAAGGGGTACCAACAGGGGTTACAAGGGTGGCCAACATATGTGTGCTTAAGTACCACTTGTATTTCCTGCATGTATGAATCCCTCAACCGCGGGTTTATGTGCGTAACGACAGATCTTTGTGGCTTAAAGACGCTAGAATACGTCTCTACCCTGGAAAAAATTTAACCCACACTTTCTGCCGAGGAAAGTGCTATGATACCACTTGTAATATACCAGATATAAAATGTATACAAAACTGAAATAAAATGCTAGTAATGGCAGAATAACAGCAATATAACCATAACATTCACCACAATAACACTGAAATGATATAAGAATAACAACAGAAATAGCACTTTGAATCTGAAAGCAATGTTCACGGGCCTCTTCGAGGGGGAAACCTCCAGTTGAGAAGAGCTCTATTGCAATAATATCCAAGCTAGGGTTTGCATACCCTCGACTCCTATTTATACTAAAAAGAAGCATCTAGAGGAAGATCCTTCTAGAAGCGGAAGCTTCTATTTGGTCTTCTTACATCCGCCTTATTCTATTTTATTGAAAGGCCTTATTAATATTGACCTTTATTACATCTGAATATATTGTTCTACCTATGTGCAGGTTAGGACCCTAACATTCATAGAAATGAAAGGAATAGCATGAGAGCTAGGAGAAATGAAGATACCGCTCAGAGTTGAGGCAAGACCAATTAGAAAACGACCATACAGACTAAACCCCATATATAAGAAAAAAAGTCAAAGTTGAGATCGATAGGATGTTGGAGGCTGGAATCATAGAACCTATAGAGGATTCTGAATGGGTAAGCCCGATGGTAGTTCAAGAGAATAAACAAGGGGGGATAAGAATATGTGTCGACTTGAGGAGTTTGAACAATGTGTGACTACATGACACGTTTCCTACTCCTTTCGCAGATGAGGTTTTGGAGAATGTAGGAGGACATGAAGCTTATTCATTCATCGACGGATTCTTAGGATACCATCAGATCAAGATAGAACCAGAAGATAGATACAAGACCACTTTTCCCACAGAATGGGGATCCTAGTAGTATACAGTCATGTCATTTGGATTGAAGAATGCACCAACAATATTTTTCAGAGTAATCATAGTTCCATTCAAAGAATTCATCCACCAATTTCTAAAGGTATATCTGAACGATTGGATAGTCTATAGTCTGTTGAAATACCATGTAGGGGTGTTGAGGATGATGTTAGAAAGATGCGGGAAGTGTTAGATATCGTTAAATATCAAAAAGTGCATCTTCGGAACACCTCTTGGGATACTATTAGGCCATATAGTATGAAAGCAAGGCTTGCTAGTAGATCCTGCCAAGATTGTCGTAATTGTTAACCTACCACCACCAAAAATAGTTTTCCAATTGAGAGTGACATTAGGACACACAGGATACTACAGGAAGTTTATAAAGGGATATATGCATATCACTGCACCAATGGATAAATTGCTAAGAAAAGACAGCAAGTTTCAGTGGAATGAGGATTGTCAGCGCGGATTGGACACCCTAAAAGAGAAGATGGTAACTGCACCAATACTGGTATTCCCAGATTGGGAAAATACATTCCACGTCCATGTAGATGCACCAGCGATAGCACTTGGAGCTATTCTAATGTAGCCAGGAGCAAGAGAATTGGACCATCCTATAACATTTGCTAGCAGAAAACTGTCAGAATCGTAGCATAGCTACAATACCACAGAGAGGGAAGGCTTAGCTATGGTCTACGTGTTTCAAAAGTTCAAGAATTATTTATTGGGGAAACATTTCAAGATGTTCACATACCAATCAACACTCAAATACCTCGTCAACAAGCCAGTGTTGGGGGGGAGAATTTGTAGATGGTTATTTTTGTTCCAGGAATTTGACTTTGAAGTGATAGTCAAACCAGGGAAGTTGAACACAGGACCTGATCACTTTTCAAGGATCACTAATGGGGAGGAACCTACAAATCTAGAGGAAAAATTTCCTGACTTGCGGCTATTTTCATTCTAGATAGCCGATTAATACTTTGCAGACATCATACAGTACTTGAGTACAAGGACTGTGCCACGGGAATTCAACACTGCATAGAAGAAAAACCTGGTAGTCAGGGCTGCAGACTATCAGTTGATTGCAGGACACTTATACAAAATGGGTGCAGATATCATCTTGAGAAGATGTGTGCTAGAACATGAAAGACCAAGGATTTTAGCAGAAGCCCGTAAGGGAATAGCAGGAGGACATTACGCAAGCAAAGCTACCGTGCAGAAGGTATTGCACGCGGGACTATGGTGGCTGACTATTCGCAAAGACTCAAAGGACTACTACCAGAAATGTAATGTATGACAAAGGGTTGGTAAACCGAATAGAAGGGATGAGATGCCCATGAGACCACAAGTAACCTTACAATTATTTGATAATTGGGCAATAGATTTTGTGGGACCAATTAACCCACCAACAAAAATGTCAGGAGTGAGGTACATTATCATTGTGACAAAATACTTAACAAGGTGGGCAGAAGCAGCACCAGTGAAATATTGCAGCACCGAGACAGCAGCACACTTCTTGTTTGAACAAGTGATCACTAGATTTGGATGCCCAAGGATTTTGATAAGTGACCAAGGCACTCACTTCATCAACAACACTATTAAGTCTATGACTGAGGAGTTTGAAGTTTATCATCAAAAGAGTACACCATATCATCCTCAAGCAAATGGAACAGCGGAAGCCTTTAACAAAATCTTCGAGAATGCACTCACAAATATCTGCAATGTTAATAGGGATGATTGGGACTTGAATATACCAACAGTATTGTGGGCATACATGACCACTTGAAAAAATTTGATAGGAAAGACACCATTCATATTGGTGTATGGACAAGAAGCAATGGTGCCATTAGAATTTTTGGTACCTAATCTGCACGTAGTAGCAATTAAAAACATGACAGAATGAGAAGTATAGGAAAGGCTAAATCATTTGATGATCATGGAGGAAGATAGGATTCTAGCAAGGTTTCACCAAGAAGTACATAAAGCAAGGGACAAATCTTGGCATGACAGACGTATCAAGAGGAAAATTTTCAAGGAAGGAGACTTAGTCTTGGTGTATGACAGTAAATCTCTTCAGCACCCAGGAAAACTCATAATGCATTGGTTAGGACCATAAGAAGTAAAGACTATCACAGATGGGGGAGATGTACAGTTAAAGGATTTAGGAGGAACGGAACTCAGAGGGATGATCAATGGGAGTCGAATGAAGTTGTATAGGGACAGTCAACCTCCCAGCACGTAAAAACAAAAACAGAGGGGTTACCTCGTCGAACATCGAAAGATAGCAACAAAGGCATAGTGTGTCGAAAAGAGAATGAGCACACGCACTCGGAAACACTAGCACGATGGAGAAAGGACCAACGATAACTAAAACGCAGAAACAACAGAAATGGCAGGTACGATAAATAAGCGCCAATGAACGGAGGCTATCAAAATTGAATGACAAGAACGATTGATGGGATGCCCCATTAATCGTGCCAACTGGCGACAGCAAGGGAATTCAATGGCAAGTACGCGGGAAGTTCTTGTGCGTTCAAAATGAAAGTTTGGTAACGTCTCCGAGAAGTTTCACCTGATTCCTATATAAGGGGAGAACACCAGGATCGGAAGGTTTATTGTGAAATTGAAAAAATAATAGAGCGATAGAGTATACAGAGCAAAGAGAGAGTTTTTATAAGTTACAAAGCCAACTAAGCTCGACATAGAATACCCTTACCACCATGGAACTACCCAAACTAGGAGCGCCAAGTCATATCTGCAGATGACCTCGAAGAAATATCAGAGAACCTCAGCAGTCACAGGGAAGCGAACAACAATCACCTCAGCCTCCAAAAGTCGTCAATGAGGACGAAATCTCATCGCCCAACATGGAACCAGGAAGCCCCACACCAATGGTGGAAGAAACCTAGCAGACAGCACCAGTGGGCATGGACATTGGTATGCTGAAAATAGTACAGGGATAGAAAGCTAAGGACGTAGGCAATCATTCGCACCCCGAAAACCCTAAAGAATCCCTGAGAGTCAATGGGATGGTCCCAAACCAGTAAGAAATGGTTGCGCCAGAAAGGTCACTCACAACCACACTAGAACAGCGACGGGAGGGCACAGTGGAATATGTCACCGACCGAGCAGAGGAGTATACAAAAGAGAGAACAATGGATGATGGAACCTCGAGTCAAACACCACAACGCAAGGGAAAAAATCTAGTAGCAAGATCACCGTGCAATCAGGCCACCACAGCCATAGTCTTGTCGCGCATTCCGGAAGGGGTGCATGTCGTGGGCAACATGTTAGGTCACATGGAGAAATTGTAGTACTTAGACCATGATGTGATGGACACGGACAAGTTTCCAAAGTTTTCCAAGCAAGTTTACCTGGAAAATGTGCTTTTAGGACCCTTTGGTGAACCAATTAACCAACCAAGACAGTGGTCAGACGGACTGGAAAAAATCAGGATCCTAGGTCTATTGGACATCCCGCACTTTGGAAGGGGTCGAGACGTAAACAATTGCATTAAGTAGCTGATGGTAGTCACCCACGGAGGATACCTGTGGCTGGAATAGCTCATCTCGATAGACATGGATCTCATTGCATACATCACAGGGATACCAACACGGGGGGAGACACTCGCGCAGTTCCTTGATGACAAGATGAAGGAGAAGGCACTGGTTGAGGAAATGACGAAGAAGTATGGTACAGAAAGAGGGTCATGTAGAATCATAATTAAGCACATTATTAATGCAGCCACAAGGATGACCAAAAAAATCATGGCATGCAAGTTACTTAAGAAATTCCGCAATGAGGAAGTCCATGTCAGGGTCGTCACAGTTGTAGCACAGTGTGCGGAGGGAACCACACTCAGTTGGGCCCCGTACTTATTGAATCTATTCCTAGAAGACTACAAGGACGCGTAGGACCTGGGGATAGAATTTCACTATTCATGGATACTCATCCTAAGTATTCATTCTTTGTCGTGAGACCCAATCCTTTCCATGCAGTGCGATACCTATCGTCGGGGAGCACTTCAGAACCCAAGAACAAAAGGGTGAATGCATGCATGTTCGAAGGATATTAAAATGACTTGAGGGAAAACATCACCAACACTTGGCGGATTACACCAGAGGTGGTCGCACAATATCAGGGCATATCCAACTTCAAAGCGACCAAGCATACAATGTGGATCCAAGCACAGAAGGATCCCAACAACCAATGGCTACAACTGTGGTACTGCGTCAAGGAAGAGGACGTAGAAATGGCCATCAGGGATTGGAACGATGACTAGAGGATTCTAGTCCTGAATCAAGAGATGCCTGCAGATAAAGAGGCGGAGATGAGGTAGGAATAGACATTTGTAGGAGACAAAACGATGCCCAAGAAGCCAAGGATAGGCCAAAACCCGATGCAACAGAAGAAAGGGGTTGTGTCCAAGAAAGGTACCCAGGCGGGGAAGAAGAACAACACGCAGGTGCCACGAGAATAGAAAAAATAGACTGAGACATCATAGGGAACCACATCAAATGCTACTCAACATCACCAAGGAAGGACCAAGAGGCTAGTCATACAAACCGGTGGTGCACGCAAGAAATCTAAGGGACACAAAATTCCACCAGAATACATGATCATGGAGGATGACGCAGACCTCGTGGCCCAGACGGTCCAATATCGAACAGTGGAAGATTTTGACAAAGATTAGTGCCAAAGGGATAGGATGTAGGATGAGATGGAAGACATGATTAATATCCTTGAGCAAATCATAGAAACACAGAGGGTCGGTAGAGGAATAGAATCAATCCCAACAGCATCACAGATAAGAGCCGAGGCTGGATCGAGTGAGCAGGAAAGGATCCAGATGACAGCATGGTCGATCTCGACATTTCACGTCACACCCATCATGTTGTGCATGGATGAAATTGTGGGTCAAACACCCTTGAAGGATTTCGCCCAAATACAGTTGGTAATGACATAGATACCAACCAAGGCCTTGTATTTAAACTACAAGTCAGCTTTGAACCGGAGGTACAGTTGTGCGCACCCACAGATGTAGCATAATTGCAGAAAACAAAGGACAGTTGAGAAGAGTTCGAATTGGTGCTCGAGAAGGTCAATCTCAAGACCAAAGATGAGAAATACCATGCGGATAGGCTTGAACAACGATTGGTTGTAGCCTATGAGAAAATTTTGAAGAGCGTGCAGAAAGCAGAGCTCATGGTGACGTAGAAGATTGATCAGATTGTGCAGACAATCGATCAATACAGGTAGGAGATCAAGCACCTCTAAGAAAATATAATACCTACCACTCCCCCGGAGGTGAAGGATCGGAGGAATTAGGAAGCAACAACACAGATAGAGGAGATGGAGTGACAAGTCAACGCAGCTGCCAACTTGTTTGATAAAGCAGCATAGCTATGGAAGAAGCTGGAGGAGGATCAACAGGTCCAGCAGTGGGACTAGGAAGAGGAGAGGATAAGCGCAACTATTCAAGACCTCAAGCAAACATAGAAGATGTTGTCGATCACTGAGAGCGTCAAACAAGCGTATGATATGAAGAAGCTACATGCAAAACTCATAGTCATGCAAACATAGGAGAAGGAGCGCCAAGATCAAATGGAAACACTTCAAGAGTAGGAAACGGAGGTCATTGTGCAGACAGAAGATGCAAAGAAGAACATGGCACAAACTCAGGCAAAGTGTGTAGATATTATCAGCAACGAGATTGCAGTGCATGTATTGGACGCACTCAGGGAGAAGACCGCGCAGGCTCAAATGCAAGGAAAGGAACTCACGGAGAAGTTCCAAGCTCTCATATGAGAGATCGAAGAAGCACACAAGGTTTAGGTGGCTTGAGACGAGCCACATGTTAGTGTTGGGGGTGTCTTAGATGCAGCCCTAGTCAGGAAGAAAGGTTATTTTTGGAGGAGAAGCATGCAAGAAGTAAAAGAAAGCTGGAAGGAAAAGTAGCATGTGTAAGATAAGTAGGCAAGGTGTGCATGCAAGGAAGACGTAATGACGTTAGGATTAGGGTTTTTTAATGCATTGTAATGGCTGGTAAGCCAAGGATATAAATAAGTATTACTTAGAGGAGAAAGAGAGACGATAGAGAGACCAGGAGAAGAGGACACAGACAGGCAGAGAGAGAGAGAGTTGTAAGAACTGTATGAGTCATTAAGCTGGTGAGATAGGGAAGAAATGAGTGACTCGATCCCGAGGGTTAGATCGCAAGGTGAGGAGACTGGTGCGATCTAGTCAGCCTCGCAAGGATTGAGGAGCCTGTGGGAAAGAGAGAGGACTAAGATTGTAACCACGCGTTGCGTGATGTATTTTTGAACTATAATAAAATCTTGAGAGCCATATCTTTGTGGACGTAGCCCAGGAGGGGGTGAACCACGATAACATTATGTTGTGCAAATGAATGTATGTGTCTTCATGTCTAATTAATTGATGAGTGTTAGATTAATGAAGTAACTTAGTATATCTGGTATTCCACATGCATGCATAGAATGAATGTTATAACTAGATGTTAGATTGAATGAATAAAGTTTGCAGTGCTCAACCATAGATATCGCTCAGTCTCGGGTTGCAAACACCTGAGTATTGCATCCACCCATAGAGCTATCTCGAGTGATACTGCGCAATACACTCTATGTAGTGCATTTCCTTTTGGTTTACTGGAGGGGTTGATAGTTTTAAAGGGATTTTGTTGGGAAGCTCATTAAATCTGAACGAGGGTCAATCTATGATGGTAAATTAGAATCAGAATACCCCATAAAGAATCCTCAAGACCAATAGAAGAGTAGATCCAAGCTAACAATGACTATCTTATGAACAATATGTCACAATTTCATCCTTAACTAGGCTCTATACTTTTAGTTACAGCCCACAGAAGTTTTGACTATTTTACATTTTTGGTCATGTATGCTACAGGTGGCTTCTTTCTCCTTCTGCACATTTTTACATACCTATATTCCAAATCTGGTTCCATGGTTGAAATCTATGGTTTAATATATTTCCATAGACTTATTATAGGCCCCAAACCGACTCTTGGGCTAAGATTTATGCGCTCTAAAGGAAAATTGGTACTAAATTTTACCCTTGAATGTTTTGGTAGTAACTCCCTCATAGAAGCTCCATTTGGCAAACAATTTAGCTTGTTGTAAATATCTCTCCGAGCTCTATCATTTTAGAAGCATAAACTATGTGTCTTGGAAGGACCAAGACACACAATTTCATACAAATTTTATTTTCTAAGAACATTGTTTAGGACCTCAAAAATGCCCTACAAGATGTAGTCCTTCAAAAACTGGAAATTTTCATGGAACAATTCAGTAATTTACTATTGTAACAGTCTTTAGATCCAAACCATTGATCTCAAAATCAATATTAATCACAACCATTTATCTTATGGGCCTTGCCAAGTTGTATCTAGACCTATGTAGGTATGTCGAAACTTCTTCTTTGGATCCTCCCCATCGGAAAACTTCAATTCTTAGCTATTTGAATTCCCAAAAAATCGCAATCCGAAGCACTATTGAAATCCCTCGGAAATCCTAGTCTGAAACACTCTTGGACTACCTCTAAAATCCTAGACTGAAGCACTGTCAGAATCCCTCCGAAAACCTTCCTTGAGACCTCTTAAAATTCTTCTCTAAAAGAACATCTCTGACATCCCCTTCCACAGACTTGTACAAAACCACTACATGGCATTTTGTGATTCTCCCACTCTTGATGGCATGTCCTCTGACATGGAATTATGACGTGATGGATTACGTGGCATTCTCCTCCTTCCTTGGACCTTCCAAGGAAACCATCTCATCCGATAGATCGGATGGTCAGACATCGTGTCGATCAATGGTCGTGATCATCTCAAGCCCCAAATCTATTCATTGGTTACATCAGTCGGATTGACTCCCTCGGAAAGTGAGTTTACCTTTCTCCAAGACTTTCGAATAGGTCTTTTCAATTATACTATTCTGAGAAATCCAATGGCTATGAGAATTTTCGATCAATGGCCAGGATCCATTCAGGCTTATGCCATCGAACTCCCTTCTTCAAACTTGACCTTATGCTCGAATTCAGACCTTCCAAAACCATCCTTCTAAGAAGTCTATGATTGAGAATGGATTTGACTAGTCTGAAAGCTCTTGTTATTCCGAGATTGTGTCATCGAACTCCTCCCTTCAAACTCAACCCCACACCTGACTCTGGAGTCTTTTTGAACCTTCTTCCTGAATGAACCCTATGTGACTGAATCTCAACCATTAATTCTCCAGGTCAAATTAATCTGGGTCGTCGATATCTAAACTTCACCACCGTCATGAAACTTACAGGATTTCAACCCTCTAGGAAAAAATTGACTCTGCAACCTGCAACTCAATGCCATGAATTACCTTCTTCGACTGATCTGAAGAACTGACAATCGAAAATTTTCTCATAATTTGGGGATTTCACTTATATTCACCATTTCCCCCCAAACCCATCACAGGACGAAATCTGCAACCACAAATCTGCTCAATTCATGCTAGCTCCTGGCCCATACAAGCTCAGTGTTGAACCTTGAGCTCTGATACCATTCTATAACATCGCCCATCTTAACTAGGGAACATTTCCACGCAGAAACTCATTAAATCAATAAGATTTACTACTAATTAATTTCTTGTAGCTTACCAGCTACATATTACATACAGATTTAACCATTTTATTAATGCCACAATTCTAAAAGCATCTAACATCATATATTAAACTTGAATGCAACTATTCAAGCAAACAACGAACACACAACATTCATATAAACCATTTACATACATAATAACATAAGAATGAAATAGAAAACACTTATTTGTTAGTAATTAACCAATTGGTTGCATATGAAGGATGAACCTCCCAGCCATGGGTGATGTTATTCATTTCCTCTCAACAATAGGCCACCCCCATTGTATGTCCACTCTCCAACACACAGCAACCCCCAACTCGGATTCTACTCCTATAGCAGTTACATTCCTCCAGCTCTCTCTTTTCCCACAACTTGCACTATCTAAGGAATGTAACCCCTTCACTGCTCATAGTCCCTCGGGTTGTACCATTCAATTATCAAGGCCCTTAGTGCACTCGGCTAGACAGAAATATTAGCTAGGGACCCTTGGGAACTCTCGGTTCCCCAAGGAGTTTTCACAGCAACCCTCACAAGGCTCTTGAGTCATTTCCTCAAAAGGAAAAATCACTACAAGCTTGTAGCCCGTTTTTACAGGAACATAGGCCTCTTTCTCAACATAAAACACAGCCAAACAATGGCTACCTTCAAGTACATCATGGTTGGTCTTCTTCGCAGCTCTATGCTCTTCCTTTGTTGCCCAAAAACTACATGTAAAAACTATCCTCCATCCAAAAACGTGACTATATAAAAACTGCCCCCTTGGCCATACGAATTTCCTCTCTTTGTTTTCTTGATTGACTTGACTTCAACTCTTCCCAAGCTGATTGTACTCATGCCCATGCTCTCCAATAACTCTGGGATGTGAATCCTCACACCCACCCTCTTACAAGAGTTAAATGATTGGCTTTCAGCACACTCCACATCAAATTAGAAGATTATATAAAATGATAATAAATTTGGAATGTTGGATGGATTAATACCCATGACAAATTCCCCCATTGGACCCCTCTCTCTCTTGTGGAATCATAGCCCCCCATCTATTTCATCCCTCTCATATCGCAACCAACAATCACTACTTTTGTTAATCATTTCAATGTTCATAATATACAATTTGGCCCCCGACCGCCTCTTTGCCCCAATCATATCGGCTCAACAACCTAATTCACATTTATACAATTTCATTACAATTTGTGGGGATCGAAACCGAGGATGTTACAATTAGCTTGACCAATTGTCACCAATGTTTCTAGGCACTTGTCTAGTTTCATGCCAGGAAGTGCCTGGTAATACACCCAGGTGGAGCGTGCCACTGTATATTGATGTTTCTTTGGAATGTGTGTTTGTGTGTGTGCACATGAGCATGTGGTGCAATTGGAAAGCAATAGGACTTTCCCCTTTTCCATATTGTTCCAAATCTCATTATGGAACTTGTTCCAACCAGAAAGAGGGGGATCTTTAAGCCTATTTGAGAACACATGTGAGGCGCATGTAAAGTTCGTATACCGCCTTGATTTATAACTATGGGACACAAGTTTGACTTGGAATATGTCCCATAGTTGACCAAATGTGACCTTGCAATAGACATTTAAGCCCCAAGGGTTAGCTCAAGTGGTACGAGTTGTCATGCCATAGCCATAATGGCCAAGGAGGACATGTGTTCATATTCTCCTATGCCCCTTAGGTTTAAGCATACATGTCCATCAATAGAATTTACCTTGAGCACCATTCTTGGAATTTGAGGAACATGTTATAGGGTTTTCTCAAGTAATTTTTCAATGGTGTGTGTGTGTGGTGGGGGGGTGGGGGGGAGTTTGCATGTGCATGCATACATACACATGTACGCATTTGCTAGTCGTGAGGGTTAGCTCAAGCGATTGGACTTGTCATGCCAAAGTTGTTTGGCTAAGGAGGTCACTAGGTAGAATCCCTTTGAGTCTGTCAGGGTCATGAAATGTGAAGAAGCACCTAGAAGGTTTCCTCGATGAAATATTTAAGTTATTAAGTGAACAAACTCAACCCCTTTTTGACAAAAAAAATTCACCAAATCCTATAGAAATTTTGGGGGAAGTTATAGCTCTACCCAATAAATTTTGGGGGAAGTTATAGTGCATAAAGTTAAAGTGTAATGGAATTCAGACATAGCACCGATATTTCCACTTTATTAATAAATATATTGTTCATATTATGCAATGAGATGCCTTCAACATCTAATCTATGTGTAACTTGTACTACAAATCAGTAAAATAATAATAATAAAATATAAATGAAAAAAATTAATAAATCAATATAAATACATCTTAGCTATAAAATAATAATAAAAAATAAAAATAAAAAATAAACCAATATAAATACATCTTCACTCAATCTCTTAAAATGTAAATTACAACCTCAATTAGTTTGTATTATAAATGTACCCACACTAAATATGAAACACTAAAATTGTAGAGACTACAATGTCTTCATGGATGGAAAACATGTATTGACTTCTTTGTCACTTATGTTTGTCTAAGAAATGTGAAGTAGAAAGAAATGTTCTATCTCGGCTCCTAGGTTCGACTTGCTGGACCTGTAGGATGCTTAAAATCTGGCTGAAGAAAGTTCGAAACGAAAATTTGGAGAAATTTGTACAAATTGTTTGATGCTCAGCTCTATTTATAATGCGTTGTTTGTGTCAGTTTTATACATGCCAGGATGTAACCTAATGCAGAGGCCAATTTTAAATAACAGACAAATTTGTCATAAATACACGTGAAATTTTAAGTAACAGACAAATTTGTCATAATACACTTGAAATTTTGATATTTTATAAGATTTTAAACTGAAATCTGTTACATCAAGATTGTAAACATAAATATGTCAAAATTTAACAAGGTTTAATCTAATGCCTAAAACAATGTGCTAGCCACCCCATGAGGCAGTTAATGCTCTGTTGCGAATGGTTCTACAATTGTCATGTAGGGTGGAGTATACCTAGTTGGATCTGAAGCAATTGAGGTATACTCCAGTGTTCAGCCCAAGTGGTAGTTAATGCTCTGTGGTTGGTGATTATTGATTGATCTCGTGATAAGTGTAGGTGGGTAATATTCATCTTGTTATGCAGTATTGAATGTTTTCACTAATGTATTATAGATTTGGAAGTCTGATCTAATCTAATTGCCAGTATAGATCTGATCATGATTTCAAATGTAACGATGTATAATCCAATAGCCAAATACCTATAATCCAATAACCAAAGTGTTCAATAATACTGCATAGCAGACTGGATATTGCTCACTAGAAAACGTGCACTTATTCAAAGCATTGAAGTAACAAATTCAAAGTTTGAAACTTGAGTGGTTATTGATCTCCTGACAAGTGTAAGCTTTCATGTACATTTGAAGTAACAGATTCAAAGTAGGAAACTTGAGAGGTTATTGATCACCTGAAAAGTGTAAGCTTTTAGGTACACATAATTAGAAAATTGAAGTAACAGATTCACAGTAAGAAACTTGAACTTGTCATTTCAAATATTAAACTAGATTTTCTACTTAAAATCTGTAATGTCATGTCTTACTTATATTCGTCTATTACAATTCAACCAGAGATATGAAAGAGATCCGTATCTAAATCACAATTGTTTCCTAGCATTTTTCTGACCCCATCCTTTGGTCTATCTCTCACATTGACGTGATCAATTATTGTTCACACGACTGTCTGGGAATTTACCTACTTTCACGTGATTTTCCTGGCGTTTTCCATGCATGTCTGCTGCTACGTTGCAACGCAGTGAATTGAATATTTTGAATTTAGTGTACGTTGAGATGCCTTGATGCCACGCCCACCTGAGATGTCTCCAGCAACCCAGACCTGTTCATGTATCATACATTCCACCGTCGAGGCTTTACTCTAATGCAGACAACCTCGTGAGGGTTTAAACTTTGGTCAGCAATATATAGCCGGAGTGGGCTAACTTGGGAGCAATCTTCCCTCCCGAGTTACTTTTCAGGTACGTTTTCAGGCAGTGCGGTTTTAAATTTTTTACAATTTAGATGTTTGATCCATTTTTTAAGCATGGGTTGGTTTAAAATGGGGCAAAACCCTTGGGGTAAGGTTTTGAAATGTATGGAACTTTGATCCATACCAAACTCAAGCTACCTCTGAAAATTTGGCCAGATTCAGGGCCATTTGTTTCCCTGAAAAGAAGGAAGATTGCCCCCAAGTTAGTTTACTCCATATACAGCCTGCTACGTAGCATTGAATATTGTGGTAGGTGGTATATACACTGTGGGCTCACCTTGGTATATATGCTAGGATATATCTGACGGTGTATAGTAGGTGGTATATACATCATCGAATCACCTTCTGAGTTTGATGAGCATGCGTTGTCACTTCGCCAGCTTAGGTTCCCATCTGTTGTAGGATTAATGTAATCCTGATGTCTTGCGGTCAATTTCTATATATTCTCTAAATCATATGTGCGGTCCTCTTCTTTGATGGGCTCTGTGTATCTGGGACCTTCATCAGGATCCAAAGGTGTGATGAACCTAAGACCATCAACTTCAAATGTCATTCTTCTTTTCTTCAAATCAACAACAGTAGAATTGTTGAAAGCCCAATCAATTCCTAACAGCATGGGGTAAGGACATCTCTCATCGACTATCTCAATCACCTCGAAGTCCACAAATGCTCTGACCCCATTGATGTCCACAGGGACATGTTCCAGTCTTCTGAATGGGCTCATAGCCTGTTGATTGGCCATCCTAAGGCTGATGGGGGGATATATCAACTTAGGTTTTCCCATCAGTGCCCAGGTCTGCTTTGTCATGACATTGACCTCTGACCCTAAGTTGAGGACCACCTATTCTATATCATACTCTCCAATTTGAGAATTCAGGTGTAGTTCCTTATTTGTCATTCTCTTTTTGGATAGTTGATATACTACTTTATTCAGTAGAGGATCTATCTTTCCTAGATCATATTGCCTGATCAAGTTTTGTATCTCTTGTACAACACTCCCATCCTTTATCAAATTAATGCAAGTGCATAAAAATTCCAAGATCCTACTTACCTCTTTTCCTTCTCTGGTAAAAGCAGACTGATCAAATCTTAGAGGCATTCCATATTATCTTACTTCTAGTCGAACCTTTGATGAAGAAGCTTGATCTCTCCTAAATTATTTTCTTGCTTCCTCAAATGTCTATTTCCCTTTCTTTGGATCAAACTCTTGTGTCTTCTCTGCATCTTTTCTAACTCTTGATTGTTTTGTAGTCTTCCCTGGAGTCATTTTGTCTTCTCCTATAGCATCTCCTCCTCTAGTGATAACAACGAATCTGGGATTCACTCTGCGAGGTTCTGTTGTGATTAGTTGTACTTGTTGGTTTCCTCCTCGTCTTCCTGAATTTTGGCTAACAACGCAGAACAATCTTCTATGACATGTTCAAATGAGTTGCAGTAATTGCAAGTGGTACAAGGGTTCTGACAGTCCCTTGCCAAATGTCCTAGTTGTGTGCAGTTATAACAAATGATCTGGCCTCGACCTCAACCCATACCTCTTGTCTGTCCTCTTCCTTTGAATCCACCACGAAGTTTGAAGTTTCCTCTTCCTAGGGAATTATACTACGTAGTGTTCCCTTCTTATTGTACTTCATCTTGAATTTTGTATATGTCCCTTGACCTTTCATGCATGAGGTCATAGGCCCTACAATCCCTATCATCATGCCCTACTGACTTACAAAACGTGCAATACCGATTTGTGGGTGTCTGAACATATTTTTTCATGTAATAGCATTCACCAAAGTGATGCCTATTTCTACATACCTAGCACCACGGTAAGGTAACTTGCTTCAAATGGCTCCGAGCTCCAGATGCCAAGTACTCGTGAAATAGGGGACAGTGCTCCTAGTCATGGTCGTCTGATTTGCATCTAATGCACCAAATATCTTCTCTTTTATCTTTTCCCTTATCTTTCTTCATATCTTCGACCTACAGAGACAAGCTAGTTAACTTACTTAAAATTTGACTCATATATGAATTGGATTCTCCCATAGGGGTTGATTCTATCTTCATGGCAATCTCCAATGCCTCAGCCTATGAAGCAATATTATGTTGCATCAAAGGGACTCTGATGTGTGGTAAAAGGGAAGTAATGAACCATTCCTTGTTCTGCTCGTCTAGGATCTCGAAATTCAGTCGGCCCGTTAGGGTTTTAAACCTCTGATCAAACTCCCAAACAGGTTCAGCTACTCTTTGCTTGATTTCTTTCAACTCTGTAATGCATTGTGACTCTGAATTGGGTTTCTTGAATTCTGCAACCAACGAATTATTTATCTCATTTAGTGGTTTAGGTTGTGTAGTTCCTTAGACAAGCTTCATGTACCATCTCAATGTGCGGTCTCTCAGGGTAGTACTAAACTTAACTTGTTTAACAGCTTCATCAGTGACATTCTTAATACTCCATACAACTTCACATAGAAACCAGTGTTGATCAGGATCTTCATATCCATCTCCCCTAAAGGTGGGTAACCTCATCTCATCTGCCATAGATCTTCCTAGGTTTCCTGATTGAGTGTGTGTTGAACCATTTCTACCAGTGTTATGAGTGCTCTAATAACTTAGGTTACTTTGGTTGCTTAGTGTTGTTGAAACAACAAGAGGAGTAATAGTACTTATTTCAACAGTCTGCGCAGTTCCTGAATTTTTTGTCTCTTCTCGGCGAGGTTCTTCAGTCTTTTCTTCTCTTGGCCCAACAGACCCTGAATGTTCCTCGTTCAGTATTTCTTCCTCTTCTCCACTATAAAACCCTTCTTCCTGTAGAAGAGGTTCGTGATATTGCTCAAACAAGTTCGCCAAAACAACTTCCCTGAAGGTCCTTCCACTGCGCGTATGTCCAACCTTTGTGTCGTTTTCATTGTATGAATTCTTGAACATTAGCTTTTCAATCTGAACCACTACTGTATCTTCAAGATGTTCTTCTCATGCAATACCATCTTGATCTTCAACTTCAGAAATTGTAAAAAATTTCCTCTAGGTCCCTCAAAGAAATATCTTTCTTCTTGGCTATATGACTCTAGTATGTCAATAGAAAACTCAGTGATATACCCTCCGATGGTACTATCAAACCAGTGATCTACTACTCTTGACATAGTGTTATCAACTCTCTTAACCTTCTTGATCAGTGTCGACGTCCAAACCACAGGTGGCCTAGATTTGATCTTAAACTGGGTATCTGCTAACCTAGATAACCACTCATATAGCTCCTTATGAATCCCTTCAAAGAAAATATCATGTATATCAATAAAGATATACCTTCCCAACCAGTCCTCGGTGATAAGCTTAGGGTTCTTGTTCTAAGCTTCTGCAAAGTCCTTTTCTTTTTCTTCTATCCATTTTTGAATCTTTGTATTCGATGGAAACCACCTTGACATTCCCTCAAGAAGATCCCAGTCCTAGAAACGGAACCATTTGTTGGCACAGGGGCAGACCCAGGGTTTAGCTCTAATGTCACACCAACAAGCCCTAACTACTGGCCCTTTAGGCAACACCTATGAAGCAGATGCAGTCTCACTCGAAGTAGCTATAAGGGGTTGCAGTACACAGATGTCTACAACCAGAGGAAAGGTAAAGTGGATCCAATACAACAACAACATAGCATCTAGATATCAGTTACCATCTTAGACCTACTTCTCATATTTATATGTTAGATCTAACACAATAATGTAACAACCATATATCAAATGGCTAAAGAACACAACATCAATCACACACAACAACAAGTTGTACGTGGTTCACCCTCTCCCTAGGGCTACGTCCATAGAACTATGATTTATAATATATTAAGTGAAAGAATACAGTCCTATCTGCACTCTTAGCTAGCAGATATTCTTTCTTTCTCCCTTCCCTGTGCACCCAGCTATAGGGTTGATCTTCGCACCCAGCTGAAGATCTTACAATACAAAATTCTCTCTCAGCACAATACATCCCTCTCAGTAATAAAAACAATCACTCATCATCGCATCATAGACCCCATATCAGGTCCTCTTGACCTTTATTTAAACATTACAATATCTCACCGACCACCTTAGGCCGAAACCTAAGTGCCAAAACCCTAGGTGTCTAAAACCCTAGTTCAACTTGACCCACATTTTCAGGGCTTCGCCATCATGTCTTTCCTTATTTCTCTCGCAGTGCTCTCGAAGCATATACTAGTGGAATTTTCCTCTTGTTGAGTGTCCATGATCTGTCTTCCTTAATAATCTGTCGTCCTCGATCTCCTCATATAACGACTTGCTTTCTCTTACTTCGATCCATCTCTTCTTCTCTTCTGCTCACTTCGACCCAGTATCAGTCACTGGTCTTCCGCGCAGTTTGCATTTCATCTTTTCTGCCTTAATATTCACTTTCTTCCATAATCAAGGGCCAACATCTCCCATCCAGAGGTGTGGAGAGGGAGGTTTTGTAGCAGGGGTAGCTACCATAGATCTCGATACTATTGAGCAGAATCTGGAGGGACTAACTATGAATGTCCCTAATGCCACAGTGGATGAGCTTCCTAGGCACTATCAACGCCACACAATGGGTGTATCTGTATCTACCGATCGACTTATTCGTAAAGTAGCACGGGCGGTTGTTTGTCACAATGAGAAACATCCTTGATGCTTTTCATATATGAAGCTACGAGTTTCACATTTTTTATATTTTGGTCCTCAGACAAACACTTTTTGCAAACTTTTATCGTTATAAATATAAAGTTCATACCGGCTTACTTGTTTTTGTAAAAAGTGTGATTGTATTTAGAAATGTCTCAAATGTCTATCTAACACATAATTAGTCAATGCATTTGTCAACGTATTTATAGATCTAGGAATGTGTTGATTTTCGATGTAATCAAAATGTCTTTCCAAGAGGCGAATTCGTAAATATACCCATAAAAAAGTAAGACTTCGGATGGAATAAATGTTACTCAACTGTAGTACTACTAACTATGAATCAAGTCATACAATAAGATGACGGATTCCAAGTGAAACAAAGTCAGTTAACAACTCGATAACTGCATTGTATTATGTGATATTATTAGTTGCACGACCAAGGAAAACACCATGTAGACTAATCAATTCATCCGTAGGTGCATAGATTTCCCAAGCAGCAGACACTAAGTTATGAGTATTGTGACTAGCACCATAATTGAAGCCTATAGTGAAGACACTGACATCTGGAAACCAAGAACAATGCAAGGTAAGCAAATGAAATGCGGAACCAAAGAACGAAAAAACACGCAAGAGTATGATACACTAAAAATACACAGCACTCATGCAAAAATGATTTAAGCATAGTACTTCTTCAAGTAAAGCCCATTTTTGGGTTCACTTAAAGGAATTCCATCATAATCTACCAGCTCATAAGCCCCTTTATCCAACACTCATTTCACAATGTAAAGGCCCCGTCACATGGACTCGAATTTACCGGCCTCTAGTAAGCCACGATCTTGTTTGTAAAAAAGAACTGGATCACCCTTAGAAAATACACATGATTTGACATGTTTGTCATATTGAGCTTTGACACGCTTTTTCTGAGTTTCAATGACTAAGGTAGAATCATGGCGGGATCGTCTAATCGCATCAAATACAAAAGGCGTTCCTCTTCAGCTGAGGTGTTAGGGAGAAGTTCAACAACTAGTTTCAAAGATGGGATTTCACATTTATTCTGCAAAATTGTTTCAATACCATATACTAATTAGAAATATTTGAACCCCGTGGCAGACTTAATGGATGTCCAATAGGCCCATAATTCCAAGAAGAGCATTGTGTGCCAACTTGACTTGTGAATTCCTACCATCCATCGAAGCATAGTAGTGAGGACTTTGTTGATTGTTTCAACCTGGCCAATGGCCTGTGGATAATAAGGAGTTGAGTTTTCATGTCGAATACCCAACTTCTCGGTAAGTTGAGACATCATTAAATTGTGAAAATGACTACCATGATCAGTGACGATGGCTTGAGGGACACAAAATATAGTAATGATATGATTGAATATGAATAATGTTGCAGTATTTCTGGTATTATCAAATGTAGGCATCGCCTCGGCCCACTTAGTGAAATAATCCACGGCTACAATAATGTATCCATGCCCCCTAGTCGAGTGAGGGTTACATGTCATGAAGTCAATGCCCCATTTAGCGAATGGACCAATGGAAATAGGGTGAAGAGGGGCCGGGTGAGATCAGATCTTATTGTTGTAAGTTTGACAATCATGGCATTTCTGGACGGCAGTTGTTACACGTTATTTTAGTCACCCTGGTGATGTTTCTACAGCATGTGTTTAGGCTTCCAAAAGAACCCTTCGTCATGAGAAAAGTGACTAGCTCCCTCTTCTACAAAACTTGTTTTTAGAAGGTCGTTGCAGGCCATCCATAAGGTACAGTGCAGAAATGCCTGATCCCTACAGGTTGTCATGAAACTAGCTTACAACATTTCCGCAGGCTGCACTATAACCAAGGTGCAGCGGCGTTGAAAGACTGAGAAAAGGTCAAAGTTCATGAAATTTCTAGAAGGGATCTTCTAAAATATGAGGTGGAATCTGTATGGTTGGGATCCTACTCACTTCTCTGATTTGGTGGGATCATTCTAATATTTTTAACCATCTCTCTTTCTCTTATATAATGATGGATTTCTCATGGAAAAGTTTAAGAAAGATCAAGCAAGGAATTAATGAAACAATAGGCTGAGAATTGTGTGAGGGGTTCTATTTCAATTGATGCTTGAGGTCTTCATTGGTCCATCAAGTTATTGTGTATCTTCTTCATGAAATTTTGGAGAAAGTGTGTGTTGGAGCAAAGGGCCACCGAAAGGGAACCTTGCAACATCAAGGTTGTTTGGTTGTATCTTCCACTTTTACGTAATATAATACAGTGGCATGTCTATTTCCCATAAAATCATTCTCATTTTATTACATGACTCCTTGATCACATGTGTAATTTTTCATTGAATATACTATTGTTGCTTTCACTTTGGTTGGTTTGTGTTTCATTGCAGATCTAATATCACAAGAGCACCAGAGCGAAGCAAGGACAACAAAGACATGAGGAAGAGATATTTGAAGGTATGTCATTCATCTCTTGTTTGATAGTAAATTAAATTATTAAAGCTTAGGGAAAGCGCCATGTCATGTCTTGTTTTGTTCTAGATCCAGGTGGATCTAGGGAGATCAGTTTATGTCTACATTCACCGATTTATCCAATAAAAAAATTGGTGACCATACTGGGGATACGATTTGTTTTGGTTTTTTGTTGTCCATTTGCCTTTAGCCTACCTCCTTTCATTTTAAACCAGTCTTTGATTCTGTGGGGGATCCATCCAGACTCTCTGGATCTAAAAGTTCATTTAGACTCTTTTCCTTTTTCCCAACTTTTTTGTTTTTACAAAGATAGCCACATTGTATTCCATATGCAGCGTGCGACATCCCTGGATCGTCTCACCCTGCATGTTTAGGCCAGTGCGGAATCTTCGCACCCTACCCATATCTAGCCTACGGAAACATCAAATTGTCGCATTGTACCTTACTGCTAAGTTGTGACGTCTCCTGTAGAATTTTTGGATTAGGTATCTTTGTCTTATAAGACCCAGTTTTGCTTTGATCACCTGGGAAGAACTTTTAGTGTCATCATTTGACTGTTTTCTGAGTGTAAAACTTGTTGTTGATTGGTTTTCAAGGATTGAAAACCCATCTTCATCCTTTTACAAGTTTTTACTTCTTACGTTTTCTCAACAAGGACATAATCTCTGGATTTAAATATGAGTGCTTGATTGATAAAAGTCGTTGATTTGATTTAAAGTTTTGGATTGTTTTACATTTTCTGGATTGCTTGTTGATTGGAAAATTATTTTCATTTTCATTTAGCGAAACACTTTCTTATCATCTTCATTTTTATCTTCATTGAAAGTTTGATTTTGGTATTTGTTGAGTGTATCTATTTTCTTTGATTACTTTTCCTTTCTTCATTATATCCCTAACTTGGTTTTGGAAAGGAAGAATTAAAGTCATTTATTATTTTTAGGTAATCATTCATAAGAAAAAAAATTGCATTCAAATTTTTTTTTTACAAGAGAACAAATTGGGAAATTTCATTGCTTATGATTGTTTGAAATTGTGTTCATTCAAGAAAAAGAAATTACATTTTGTAGCTTTCGTGTTCCCGAAAAATACTTTCTCCCTATTGTAATTAGAGTTCATTGAACTGAAACATTGCATCATTCATCTCTTTTTGCATATTATTGGGTGAAGGTCTCATACAACATCAGTTTCATCTCCATCTCCCTCTTGCGTAAACAACAGCCTCTAAAACACTGCGTAATTTTAAAATTTATTAGTAATTTTTTGTTGGCCCTTGACCAAGTTTTGGGAGATTCTTGGTCATGTTAACCTATTTTGGACTTCGACAACCTGTCGAAGGAGAAGCGCAAGACGAAGCGGAGATCATGGGATATCGGCCCCTTTTTGGGTTTTTGCGAATATGTAATGGGAATGGGATGTTGGCCCATGGGTTTACCCATGTTTAGGCCTATTTTGTAATATATAAATAGATGCTTAGGCTAGAAACAAGTGGTGGTGCATCTATGTGGTGTATGAAATATGGATAAGTGCTAAGTGCAAGTATGGTTTGTAGACGCTCTATGCATACTGGGAGAGACTTGCAGAGCTAGGTGCAAGTTATTATAATAGGTTGTGAAGTGCTTTGTGTTGTAACGCAAGGAAGGAGGATCTAGCGAGGTGCGTAGATCTCCTGTCCTAGGAGAAGTAGGGTTTTGAGGCTATGTGATTGTAACTGATTAAATGAAGACAATAAAGAAGAAGAGTTGGTGTACGTAGCCCCAGGGTGGGGGTGAAACACGTAAACACTATGTTGTTTCGCTTTGTGCTTTTCTTGATGTGTTTATAGCTTCTCTTGCCAAGTGCTTTAATATAGATAGATAGATCTTCTTATGCTTAGTGCTAATGATATGTGAGAATGTTATATATGATCTGTATGAATATGCTTAGTGATTGATCAGCTAGATATGATCTATTTACCTATGTTAAGTGCTTAAATACATTAGATCAGTGTGAATGCTTCGAAGCTATGTTTTATCAACGAAGTAGATATTGACTGCATATTGAGGAACTGATGGTGCTAAGTGCTCTATTAAGTATAATAATCACATATTTGTGTCTCAGCTAAGGTTGCAGACACCTGAATCTCAAAACCACCCCTACCTCTACCTCGAGTGAGACTTCATCTGCTTCGTAGGTGTTTCTAAAAGGGTCAGTAGTTAGGGTTTTGTTTGTGCGTTGTTGTAGCGTTTAACCCTGGGTCTGAACCTATGCCAACACTTTTATTTTCTAGAAACTCTTTTACACCAACATTAGTCAGGCTAGCGCTTTGGAATAGATTGTGAGGCACACTCTCCAAAGCATAAAACACATTGTAGCATCTTGTGACAGGGAGTGTTCAAATCCACTTGCAACATTTTGTCCTGGGAAGCCCTTCTCACACAAGGGTCAAACCTGAGGTCACATTAAGGCTGGAAGAGTTACTCACCCTGCTTTTTTGGTCTTAGTGTAGAGATTGCATGTATTACGAGGTTCACTTGAAGGTATACCCACAATTATGAGTGGAATCCTTTCAAGTTGATTTCGGGCTAGATATCATGCCTTTGTGTGTGGATCGGACTGTCAATTGTTTCCCTAGGCATCATTATTGTTCTTGGTAACCTTAGTAGCCTATCTCTTTAGGATCTTACATGAGGTGACTGTGGAGGGGAAAATCTTCACGGTACCTGGAATCGACGATGACCAGACTCACTCGAGCTCCTTGGAGGGTATACCCACGATTATGTGTGGGATCTTGCACCAGGGTGTAAGTCCGTTAAGCAGGTCATCAATGTAACTTTTCCACCCGCTCTATCCTAGCCCTTTATTGTCTTGACTTCGTGACATTGGATTTCATCACCAACTAGTGACTTCGACATAAGAAGGTTTTTTTTATTGGTTTGATTTCTAGATTTTATTAGCAAGTGTTGTTTGTTTCCGTAGTTGGCCATAGATTTCTTTTGTAAAATATTTGGTTTGGCCAACATCAACCCTCCATGCCATTCACGTAGGATGCAAGGGCTACCCCCGGAATATCCGGAAGGTTATCTCCCTTTGCCTCCTAATTCACCAGAGGGATCTTTCGAGCAGAGAGTGGTCCAGAACACCGTAACCTCATGAGTGGAAAGTTCTGACTCTTTAGAAAATTTCTGAATTATTTTTTATTCTCTAGAGGCTTTCTAAATTCCTCCTGGATACGAGAGACGTATTCTTTGGATGAATTCATCAAGAGAACTTGTTGTTGACACTTCTGGAATATCGACCGGACCCCATATAGGCCCTGGAGTCGAGAATCCCCTTTGGTCTACTGACATATTTAGAAACCCGCCTCACACAGTGCGGGACCTTTACACTAACTTGGGGGAAGGTCGTGATCTACCTGTTGTATCACAACTGCCCGAAACATTTGTTACCTACACGATACCTTTAGACCACTTTGTTGGTACAACTAGCAATATCACCGTCGTTCCAGACACCCAATCAGTTGATCCTAGCTCAAATTTTTCTCTTCAGATGGTCCATTCTACTATGGTCTCACATGTTACGACTATTCCTATCAGGAATGTGGTGGTTAACCAAGCACCCATTGGCACACCACTCTCGTCTAGACCTATCCCGTCGCTTCCTCTTGGGTATCACGCTTTGAATACTTTCATCGTCGTCCCTACCCAGGTTCCATCCGGAGTTTCTGGACTTTTTGTTCTACCTAGGTACAATGTTGTTGTTGGTTTTGTTCCTACACCTTCCCAGGTCCTCTCCGGAGGGTCTTATCCACCTTTTCTTGGGGGATCTGGCCCTAGTGGCTCTAATCCAATTGGAAGCACCCATCCTTCATTCACTTATGGTTACCAGATTCCCGTTGGGGGGAAAACTCCACTTCGAGGACATAACCCACTATATAGACAGAACACATCGGGATCACTAGCCCAACTTTGGAACCTTCTTGCCCAAATAAATCCACAATCATCTAGGCGGCAACAACCTCAAGTCAACTCTTTTGTACCCCCTCACTCTGGTTAGCTGTATCCTGGTTCTTTGAATCCTACTTGGGGTCCAAACATTCACTCTAGTGTCCCTTTTCAAGGGAACACCTCTAATCAACCCAACTCAATGGGCTATATGCCTCCAAATCCTCCACGGAAGAATCTATTAGGACTCTCCACTTACATGCAAACTGCTTACGGTCCTACTGGTATACCAACGGGACTTCCTCCCCAAAGTCACCAGTATCCTCACGTGAATAGATAGTTGTCTTTTTTAGCCACTTTGTATTTACCCGACTTGTCTAGAATATTGAATGATCCTATCTTACACTCCCCCCATTGGCCCGTTATACCGTCTAAATTATCGTCTGGCATTTCCAAGTTTGACGGTCGACCAGGAGAAGACCCAAACAATCATTTTATGACCTTTCACCTTTGGTGTTCGTCCAACTCTTTGATGGATGAATCCATTCACTTATGTCTCTTCCAACAAACTCTCACGAGTTCAGTCACAAAGTGGTACATAGAATTACCGTGAGGTTTCTTTAACGACTTCAACACCCTTGCCATGGATTTTCTCACACATTACCAATTTCCAATATGCTACGAGAAAGGAACCAATATTTTTATTTCCTTTAATCAATCCTCTACAACTCACATTTTCGATAACATCCATGAGTGGAGACGCAGAAGACACTTGATCAAAATTGACCTTCCTGGTCAGTTATTGGTTGAATGGTTCACCGAATCATTCGTCAATAAAATCTCCCATGATATTCCCATGGGTGGAGTTGTCACTGAAGAGCATGTGATTAGTCGCACTCAGTACCTAGATCTCGTTTATTCATAAACGAGCACTCTTTACGACTTGCTCCCTGATGCTCCTCTCCCTTCTACCATCGCTACCTCAACAACCCCAACAGCTTCTCATGTTGTTGATGGTGTGATTGGTACCTTCCTTGCTGATGCTAAATCCACGTCGACCACTTACACCAATCCCAAATCTATTGCTTCTAATGTTCAAAGTGCTCTGACTCCTACTCCTTCCACCAGCAAAACTTCTGAGGTTAATTCAGTTCAATCTACCCCTTTCGGAAAAAACAAATCTAAAAAAGGAAAGGGTACGAACAAGGAGGATAAAAATAATAATATGCAATCTGATAAACCCAAGACACAGTCTTCTGATGATAAGAATAAGCGTAAACGTCGATATCCTTGCCTTATCTGTGGTGATGATCACTACACGAAATATTTTCCAAGACGTGTTGAGGTCACTAAGTTCCTTCAAGGGACCGGGAAGACTCCCACACTTGTCATTTTGTCACAACCTTTCCCTTCTCAACAGCAGGCCAAAATGTTTATTCATGACCAACCCTCTCCTTCCACCACTTCATATGTCCTTATGTGTACTAGTAATTCTACCAAGAATGACGTTGCAATCACCACTCGGGCCAAAGATTATTCTCCTTCAAAAGAGAAAGTTGACAATTTACCACCTTCGTTGGTCCAACCACCTCCCTCAACTTCACCTCCCAACAGTCCTCTTCATCTCGAATGACCAGGTCTCGATACAGTTCTCTACCCTCCTCCAAAGGGCATTGTTTGGAAGTCTGCCTTTAATCCTCACACGCATGCTTGTCAAAACTATAGTATTGTAGAAGACCTTGTGCAAGTACGCTCTGCAATGTCAACTCTCAAATTCCTTCAAAGTTTTCCTGCTCAACGGAAGGCACTGTTAAAGTCCATTGGTGGAATTGATCCCATACATACGAATTTGATAATCTTTGACCTGGAAGACCACATTCCAAGGCTACCTCCTCAGTTACCATTTTAGATTCAAGTTGTTGTCGAGAACAAGAATATTTGTAGAACCTTTATTGACAAGGGTGCCTCGACGTGTGTTATGTCAGTTACTTGTTGGAAATCCATTGGCTCTCCCCCCCCACTGAATCACACAATACACTTATGGATTTCAATGGTTCTGGTTTTAAACCCTACGGTGTTCTTCCCTCATTGTTTATTACATTGGAAGGAAAATTGGTCAACGTCGAGGTCGAGGTCTTTGATGCACCTCTTCAATATAACCTCTTACTTGGTTGTAGCTGGATTGATTCCATGTGTGTCGTCATGTCTACCCTTTTCTGTGTGTTACATTTCCCACATCAAGGAAAAGTCGTTATGGTTGACCAACTGGCCTTTTTCAATTCTAATTATCATACTAGAAACGTACCCTTTATCTCCAAGACACCTCCTGGGTACGAGAATGTTGGTGTGGGTCTTATGAAAGATTCAACTTTGATGGGCACCTTCCCAATACCACCACCCGATGTTGCACCTTATTTTGTCTCCTCAATCAACATGATTTCCACCTCTATCCTCAAAACCCATGTGTCTCATGACCCATGTATAGTACCTGATCCTAGTGATTATCTTCGCTATGGCGAGAAAATACCCTTAAGTCCAGTTGAATCTGCTTATCAAGTCATTCAATCGGCAACCCCTTCTACACCCTCTCTTTGTGATTCATCTCCTGATTTGTTTCATGTGATTTTTCCTACCAACGAGATGATCATGTCAGTCATGTCCATGGAAGACACCCCATGGGACAATGGACACCATTGTTCCATTCTCTTCCTAGAACAGCACACCATAGAGAGTTTCCAACGGATTTCGACTCTGTCGACCGTTGTTGTCATTTCCTCTACTCCCGAGTCATCCCATGATGTGTTATATGAAGGGAACCTCAGTAATATCTCACCCACCATTCCTCTTGACATATCCATTAAACCTGGAGTCATCAAAAATGTTCACATCGGAGCCTCATGTTCCATTGATGAGGTCGTCACTTATAAAGCCATTTTTCAATAATTTTGTGACGTTTTCGCTTAGAGCTACGAAGAGATGTCGGGTATTGACCCCGATATCATTGTGCATGAAATTAAGACCTACCCAGATGCTAAACCTTTCCGGCAAAGACTTCGCCCAGTCCACCCTAGTAAAGTCGGTGCTATCAAGCTCGAAGTTGAAAAACTTCTTAAGGCTGGCTTTATCTACCTTGTGGATTTAACTGATTGGGTATCCAATCTAGTTCTGGTCAATAAGAAACAAGGCATGATTCGTGTATGTGTAGATTATAGGGATATCAATAAATATTGTCCTAAGGACAATTATCCAACCCCCTTCATTGACCATATTGTCGACGATTACGTCGAGAGTGAAATCTTTTCCTTAATGGACGGTTTCTCCGACTATAATCATATTAATATTTTGCCCACAAATCAACACAAGACTGCTTTCATTTGTCCTTGGGGTACCTTTGCCTACCAGAAACTATCTTTCGGTTTGAAGAACGCTGGTGTGACTTTTCAGTGCACCGTGTCTTATGCTTTTCATGATATCAAGCACATTGTATAACCATATCTCGATGATCTACCTGCGCATTCCATACTCCGCCAAGATCACTCGGCCCATCTCTGAGCCATTTTCCTTCGTTGTTGTTACTATCGTATACATTTGAACCCACACAAATGTGTTTTTTGTGTTGAGTCTGGCCAACTTCTGGGTTTTATTGTGTTACTTCATGGAATTAGGGTAGACCCTTTGAAGGTTGAGGCTATCCTTAATCTACCTCCTCCTTCCACACTACGCCAGCTTCAAAGTTTGCAAGGGAAGGAAAAAATGTTGCGTCGATTCATTCCCAATTACGTCGAGTTAACATAGGGTTTTACTTGACTGTTGAAGAAAGGTTATGAGTTTGTATGGGATGACACCACCAATAAATCCTTTGAATATTTAAAACTTTCCTTAACCCGTACACCATTGTTTTTCCCAGTCGATTATAGTCGAGACTATTTCCTCTACCTCGTCGCTTCGGACTCTACCATTGCCATGGTTTTAGTCCAAGAATAGATTCACACGATGAACATGTAATTTATTATTTGAGTCAGAGTCTCATGACTACTGAAGCCAAATACCTACATATGGAGAAACTAGCCTTGGAAGTTGTTCAAGTTGTCCAACATTTTCATCATTATATCTTATTATGTAAGACCACTGTCATTTCTGATTGCAACCCTATGCAGCATATCCTTACATGCCAATTGCTAGGGGGAAAGTACTCCAAATGGATAGTGATTCTACAAGAGTTCGACTTAGAGTTCTAACGTGCAAAATTTAAGAAATATTTGGTATTTTCCGAATTGATATGTGACCTTCCTGCAACTGAGACAGCAAATGTGGCAGAGGATTCCTTACCTAATGAATCCCATTTTCTGATCAGTTCTGATGACGTTTGGTACGAAGATATTATCATTTATCTCCAGAATCAAACTTTCTAGCCTGACCTTTCTAGTAAAGACCATCATCGTATACGGTATCAAGCCCGTAAATACATAATTCTCGGTGACACTCTTTATCATCGTGGTGTTGACTCTATTTTTCGATGATGTCTCACCTACGATGAGGCTAAGAAAGATTTGAATGACTACCACTCTGGATCATGTGGCGGTCATATATCTAGGTATGCCACTGCCCAAAATATGTCACGAGCAGGATACTTCTGGCCTTCTTTGTTTAAAGACTATATCACTATTGTCCAGAAAAGCCATGCTTGTCAAACATATAATAACAAGATAATATCCCATCATGCTCCTTTACACCTTGTAGTTTCTATTGGTCCCTTCAAAAAATGGGGCATTGACTTCATGACATGTAACCCTCACTAGACCAAGGAGCATGGATACATCATTGTAGCTGTGGATTACTTCACTAAATGGGCCGAGGTGATGCCTACATTCGACAACACCAGGAAAACTGCAGCACTGTTCATATTCAATCGTATCATCACTCGATTTGGAATCACGGAAGTTATATATCTGTTGGTTGTTCTGTTGTTGAAGCACTAAAAGCTGAGGACGTTCTTCTGAACTATGTACCGGACATAGTAATATCTCATCACAATGTGTTTCGAAAACACAGGGTTCTTAGTGAGCTTTACACTGCTCTGATTGTCACAGTGAATGATTGTGGGTTCAATCTCTGAACTAAACAATTCTGAGAGAAGCTTCCTGAGCCACACTGCTTCTCTGCCTGCAGCGCTAGCAGCAATGTATTCAACTTCTATAGTGCTTTGGGCTACGGAGCCCTATTTCTTGCTGGACCAGGAAATCATCACTGAACCCAAACTAAAGCAATAACCTGAAGTACTTTTCTGATCCACAGTACTGCCCATCCAATCTGGATTTGTGAAACCATGGAGCCATATACCTCTACTTGAGGTGTATATGAGACCGTATCTCAGAATGTGTTTCACAGTAACTGTATGTAAATGTTTTGGTTCACATATGAACTGACTGAGAACATTTACCGTATAACAGATGTTTGTTCTCGTATGTACGAGATAAATCAATGATATGTCGATATAAGGTGGGAACTTTTGGATCTGAACTTGTGGCCTGATCTCGTAGATTCTTTAGATTAGAGATCATTTGTGTGCTCATGGATTTGCAGTCTATCATGCCAAAACTGCGAAGCACATCAACTACATATTTACCCTGTGAGAGAAATATCTCTCCTGATTTCTGCCAAAAACTTCAAGCTCGGTAATGTGAAAGATCCAAGTCTTTCATTTCAACTTCTTCAGAAGAGCTCCCTCTTAGTCTGATCTATATATAAAAAAAAAAAATCTTTCTTGTAAGAAACAGATGAATATTTTGAACGATCTTCACATAAGGATGATCTCAAGATTTTTTCATACCGAGCTCTCAGAATTATAATCCATGAGGTTCTTTTCATGGATAGCCTCTTGTTTTACTTCACTGTTTGAAAAAAAAACTTAACATCTGTCAGATGAAGTATCCAAAACAAGAAAGTGACAAAAAGATCTTGATGAAGCTAAGGATCTTGTCATAGGTCATGAGTCACAAGTAAATCCTCCATATAGGATTTATTTTATAAGACGATGGAGATTACCACTGATTTATTACGATTTCTCATACATCATTATTTTCTGTCACATCAACCTTCCTTATTTCAATTGTGGAAGTTTCTGAATCAATCATAAGATTCACTTCATCTAGAGGACCAGAATACACATCTGGTTTATGCTTCCTGTGCCAGTGCCTTTAGGTGTTGGAGGCTTTTCTTCTTTCTTTAGTATTTCTTGGCATCAGGTTGGTTTCCTTTCAAGGGAACTGATAGAATCCTTGGATTCTATTAAGCTGCCAATTTTGTTGTCGGACAAGGACTAACTCATATTCAGGGACTGTTGCCTCTGAGTCTAAAAATATGCCTTTCTATCAATTTGCTCCCTCTGTCAATTTGCTCCCTCTGAACCTATACAAACTTTTGACTCTGATCAGGTGTCATAACTTTTCAATATGTTCTTGGTGCCAATACGAGATTCAAAAATGAAAAGCTGAGTCAGACTTCTGAGTTCCTGTGCCAAGGATAATGACTCAAATACAAAAATGATATCAATAGAGTTTCCTCAAAACAAAAATTTCCACAACTATCAAGATAATATGTTGGACTCTTTAACTAATGCAATAACCCAAGGTTACATGTTGTCTTTGATATAAGATCAACAGACAGCTAGATTTCCAATCAAGGAGAAAATCTTAGCCTTTATCAAAAATAAGTAGGTGTTGGGATCATAGATTCCTTATTTATAAGAAAATATGAAATTCTGACAGTATTCAGTTTAGACATGGGTACATAGAGATGACAGCAAGGTAATCTCATCTTGATGTCATTTGTAGTCATGTAAATGAAGTGTCCATGAAACTTGCTTAGACTTGAGATGTGCATGAACTTTGTATCATGCTACTGACTCAAATTAACCAGGACTTCTACAGAAATAAATCTGTTAATTCAAGTAACTTTAATATCCATAAGAGAATCTCTTATTGTCCTGTGTATACTCATCCATAAGAAAATAATATGTCAAAGACTGCATTGTCAAGAGTCATCTCATTCAAAGCTAAATACCAAAGTCATTTCTGAGTTTCTACCACTCAATGTATTGTGGTCAATTTTAAGACTTGTTTACTCTTTGTAACATACAACATGAGGATGCATAAGGTGTTGTCAATTACACAGTTTAAGAATCCCATTACCAGCAGTTCAGTTAAGACAATGCAATTTATCAACAGCTTATTAAATGAAAGTTGAGTACTTATAAATCAAAAAAATGATCATGGTAGCCATTTTCAAAATTTCATGATGTCCAAGCTTACTAAAAGGTTGTGTCTTTGGCATGAAAACTCAACCCTCTATTACCCATAGTCCAATGGTCAGGTTGAAGCAATAAAAAAATTTCTCATTACTATGCTTCGACGGATGATATGAATTCATAAGACAAGTTGGCACACGATGTTGTTTTCATCATTGTGGGCTTACTAGACATCTGTCAAGTCTTCCACTGGGTTCACACCTTTCCAATTAGTTTATGGTATTGAATTTGTTTTGTCGATTGAATGTGAGATACCATATTTGAAACTAGTCGTTGAACTTCTTCCAAACACCTCTGCTAAAGAGGAATGTCTATTGTACCTAATGCAATTAGATGAAACCCATCGTGATGCCACCTTGGTTATTGAAGCTCAGAAAAAACATGTCAAATCCCAATATGACAAGCATGTCGAGTCATGTGTTTTCTCTGAAGGTGATCTAGTTCTCCTCTACGAACAAGATCATGATTTACTAGGGGCCGAAAAATTTGAGGCTATGTGGCGAGGCCCTTACATTTTCAAACGAGTGTTGGAGAAGGGAGATTATGAATTAGTGGATTATGATGGCATTCCTTTGAGTGAACCTAGAAATGGGACTTACTTGAAGAAGTATTATGCTTAGAATGTCTTTGCATGAGTGCTTGTATTTTTATTTTATCATACTCTTGTGTGCTACTTTTCGTGTGATTTTTTGTTATTTGGTTTCAACCCCCAACTGCTTACCTTGCATTGTGCTTGGTTTCCAAATGTCGGTGTCTTCGCTACCCTACATTGGCTTCGTTGATGGCACTAGTCATAGTACTCAGAAACTAGCATCTGTTGCTTGGGAAATCTACGCACCCACGAACGAATTAATCAGTCTACACGGTGTTTGCCTCGGTCGTGCAACTAACAATATCATGGAGTACAGTGCAGTCATCGAATTTTTGACCAATGATGTTTCACTTGGAATCCGTCATCTTGTTGTACAACTTGATTCGTAGTTAGTAGTACTACAATTGATTAATGTTTATGCTATCCGAAGTTCTACTTTATTAAGGCTATATTTACGAATTCGCCTCTTGGAACGTCATTTTCATTACACTGAATATCAACACATTCCTGGATGTCTAAATGCATTAACAGACGCATTAGCTAATTATGTGTTAGACAGACATTTGAGACATTTATAAATCCCATCACATTTTGTATATAAATCAAGTAATCCGGTAGAAGCCTCATGTATATATAATGATAAAAGTTTTTACAAAAAGTGTTTTTTCGTCCGAAGACCAAAATATCAAAAACGTAAAGCACATGGCTTCATATACAAAATAGCATCAAGGATTTTGCTCATGATAACACATGACTTCCCGTGCTACCCTATGGAGCAGCCAACTAAGAGAACTAGATACACCAACGGTATGGCCTTCATAACGTCTTGAGATCTCATCGATAGAGATATCTAGAACATATGTTTTCAACCCCTCTAGGTTATGCTTGATTGCCTCGTGATCAGCGGCAGCCAGTCCTACTACCTCAACTGCCTCCCCTTGTCTCTGGATGGGGGATGTACCTGGAGGCCGGTGAGGTCCTACATCTACATTGTCAAAGATTTTTTGATTAGTCATTAGATTAAAAACTTAAAAAACATTTCATATTTCAAAATTTACAAAAACATTATAAAAACAAAATGTGTTTCTTACCTAAGCTCCCCCATTAAAAACCTTCAAATAGAACCAATTCAGGGTCACCTCTGAAGTCCAAACCGGCATACGCATAATCATCTACCATCGGTAGTTGTGGCCTGAACCAATCAAAGAACACGTCATTATATGATGGGGCCAGTCACATGTCGAGCCATGAGGTCACACCAACTCTTCATTCTTGGATCTTGTGGGGTCGGTATGCCCCACTCTACCTGTAAGTGTAAGTGTGGAACCCTCTCTAGGAATAAGGACACTAAAATGGACCTGTACCTGAACTATTTTAGGTCACCTTTCTTGCACTTTTTCAATTGTTTCTTCATACTCCGAAGAACCCTGTCACACTAGTTAAATACCCGAGGATCCATGTACTCCACTGCATACTAGAAGTAACTTTGGAGAGCCATATGAGGAGATGCACACCCCGCCATCCATGAGATAGTGAAAAGGATATTTCGAAGGGGTAAATCTCGGACATCCCTGATGGTAACATTGCCTTTATGTCTCTCGGCCCTTGGTTCACAATACCGGCAAACATACTCACTCATCGGTAAACCTCCACCTCTATTACTTGTCAAGGTCACATGAGATCCACGACGAGATAATCCTGACAAAAAATATATATCCTCGATATCTAAAGAGAGTATGTGGTCTCCCACATGGAATACTTGATGATCCACGTCCCACATGTGGACTAAATACTCAAGCAACCTGAATTGGTCCCTCATGCCATGGATCTTAAAGAAGTTCAACAACCCACACTGCCAAAGGGAATTAACTGTGCCTGGGTCATTCCCAGCGAAATGATCATCGTCCTCATGTTCTCTCTCCCTCCACTCCAACATTCTGACAGTCAAAAACCTGCATTGGAGCCATAAGGAGAAGATTAGCATCTTCATTTTACTTTATTGAGAATTTTTATTGGCCAAACATAAATGAGGAATTTTTTAGTTGTGCACGTCACAGGTGAGATTTTTACACAGTGTGGAATCGCCGCAGGTAATACATAAAGCCACCTATGGAAATATGTGGTTTCCGTAGGGCATGATATAAGCCATCTACGGTGATCCCTACATGCACCTACCCTCATAAAATCTAACTCGGAAAAATTTTTGTATCCAATAAAAACAGAAATTAATCCATGGAAAATAAAAAGGACAAGAAGATTACCTTTTTAGCGGAAGTTGTTCGGCGAATGTTTGTCGGTGCCTCCTGCGATCTGCAGTGGAAGTTTGAGGTGAAATAGGGTTTTTTGGACAAGTTTTGGGTAAAATGACAATGGAATGGTAAAAAAGAGTTTTCACCTATATTTATTCACTTTTTACTTTTTTCATTGATATTTTATATTATTTTATTCATTTTACTTAAAACCTAAAGTTCTAATGATATTGTAAGTGTTTTGATTTTTCACAGATGAAGAATCTAGGAGCCTAAACGATGGAACACTGATACGTTTCTTGATTTATTTTTACGTTTGTCGCTTGTACAAATACTTTTTAGGTTTTTCAGGAAAAACCTCGAGCTCAGTCTTTGTTTGTTCTCGTACTCGCAAATCAATGAGAACTCACCCGAGTATACTTTTGTCATTTTTTTGTACTCGTCATGGTAACACGAAAAGTGAAACTTATGGAGTATCATTTAAGCTCTTTTCACACTCCGCGAAAACGAAAAGATTATCGAGCGACCTTGTTATTTTCACACTCGTAAAAGTATTTGAAGAAAACGTTTGATGGGCGATAGGTTATCACTTTTCGATCTCATAAAACTAATTTATGGAAAAGGAAATGTGAGATTTCTCTTTAGGTGTTTTTCAGACTCTCTAAATATGACAAACCCCCGAGTTTTCTCTCTTTGGACTCGTTAAAAAAACATCGAAATACCTATATGGAATCGAACCACTCCTTCTTAGGGTTCGTTAAACATACTCTGAGGGACTCGTCCAAAGGATGAGCTTACATCAACAAGCATATGGTATCTTACTCAATCTTGCGTAAAAATAAAGAGGTACTCGCCAAAAATGGTGGGGGGAAATTTGGGAAAGAAATGAGTCTCTATATTTGTGTTAGTGGCAATAATAGTCGCTCTTGAACATGAGATCCCCTTTGTCATTGAATCCGGGTTGGGAAATCCATTTGTCTCTTGTTTGACCTTCCGCAAGTTCATATCTTGGGTCGTCTTTGAGTCAATGTTGCCAAGACCATTGTCATGTTATTCAAATGTTCAAGAGAAGTCCAACCTTGCACAAGCCTTCTATCGAGTCAGCCATCTGCAGCTATCAATTCCTACCATGTTGGCCTTCCCTATGCCAGTTTCAAATCATCTTCATACTTTGATCTACCTCAAATTTGTTACTTGTTTTGTGTCATTGATGGGGGATACATCAAGGCCCTCTTGTGACGAGTCTTTTCCTATCGACTTCAACTCATTATCTAGGAATAAGACTTAGAAATCAATTAGTACCTTAGAACCTGCATGCCTCAATGGCAGGTTTCTTCACTTTCAACAGTGGATTCACATCATTGACCCCTGATTGAGAGATTCTATCGAGTGCTCGACTTCATCTCATTTATTCGCATTCGTTGGATTGTATTAAGGTACCTTGGGATTCATTGATATCAATGGTGATTTCCTTTGCACTTGTTAACGATTTTCATCAATGGTCGGTAATCAAGTGGTTTCTACCATGTTCGACTTCAACACATGTAATCGCATGGCTAGATTCGTACTTACGAACGATGGGATTGAAGACCTTGGATCTCATTATTTCGGTCCAGGTTGCGATGGAGTATTTATGATTTGTATTCACACATAGATCCACTTTGTATGTCTTGTGGCTATGTTTGAATATGATTTTTTCTATGAGCATAGATCCACAGTGTATTCCTGGTGGCCATGTATAATCTCGATGACATGGGTCCACAGTGTATGATTAGTGGCCATGACTGAAATTTATGATTTAAATCACTTGTCATCTGAGCATGGGAATCCCTACCTCAGAGATGGTATAATATTGTGCAGATGCTTAGTTGTTTGCAGGTTTCTGATTGGTGTGCTCCTTGTTTCTGACACACACATATTCTACAAAGTATTTCGGCTATCACGAGTTCCAGCCTCATACTTTGGGGGGCATTCGGTTACACATTATTTTAGTCACCCTGGTGATGTTTCTACAGCATGTGTTCAGGCTTCCAAAAGAACCTTTCTTCATGAGAAAAGTGACTAGATCCCTCTTCTACAAAACTTGTTTTTAGAAGGCCGCCACAAGCCAGCCATAAGGTACAGTGTTGAAATTCCTGATCCCCGTAGGCTGTCATGAAAATGTCTTGCGATGTTTCCGCAGGCTACACTATAGCTAGGGTGTGGCGACGTTGAAAGACTGAGAAAAGGTCAAAGTTCACGAAAGTTATAGAAGGTATCTTCTAGAATATCAGGTGGCATCTGTATGGTTGGGATCATACTCGCTTCTCTGATTTTGTGCGATCATCCTAATCTTTTTAACCATCTCTCTTTCTCCTATATAATGATGGATTTCTCATGGAAAAGGTTAAGCAAGATCAAGCAAGGAATTAATGAAAGAATAGGCTAAGAATTGTGTGAGGGATTCTATTTCAATTGATGCTTGAGGTCTGCATTGGTCCATCAAGTTATTGTGGATCTTATTCATGCAAGTTTGGATCAAGTGTGTGTGTTGGAGCAAAGGGACACCGAAAGGGAACCTTGCAACATCAAGGTTGTTTGGTTGTATCTTCCACTTTTACTTAATATAATACAGTGGCATGTTTCTTTCCCATAAAATCACTCTCATTTTATTACATGACTCCTTGATCACACGTGTAAGTTTTCATTGAATATATTGTTATTTCTTTCACTTTGGTTGGTTTGTGTTTCATTGCAGATTTAATATCACAAGAGCACCGGAGTGGAGTAGGGACAACAAATACATAAGGAAGCGATATTCAAAGGTATGTCATTCATCTCTTGTTTGATAGTAAATTCAACGATTAAAGCTTAGGGAAAGCGTCTTGTCCTGTCTTGTTTTGTTCTAGATCCAGGTGGATCTAGGGAGATCAGTGTTGGCCCTTGACCAAGTTTTGAGGATCCTTGGTCATGTTTGACCTACTTTTGGGACTTCGACAGACTGTCAAAGATGGAGCGCAAGTCGAAGCAGATATCGCGGGATCTCGGCCCATTTTTACGGCACTTTTTGGGTTTCGGTCTTATGTAACAGGAATAGGGATGTTGAGCCATGGGTTTTACCCATGTTTAGGCCCATTTTGTAATGTATAAATAGAAATCTAGGCGATGTAAGAAAGTACCTGTAGCTGAGTGCTAGTACTAGCTATGTGTAAGAAGATGTGATTAAGACTTGCAGAGTTAAGTGCAAGTCATCTATAGTGCTTTGTGCACAGACTATGTGAGACTTGCAGAGCTAAGTGAAAGTGATTGTAAGAGACTGTGGAAGGCTTTGTGTTGTAGGGAAGGAGGATCTAGCGAGGTGTGAAAATATCTTGTCCTCTACAGAGTAAGATATCATGCCTCTGTGCATGTAGAAGATTGACAGAAGAGAATAAAGAAAAAGAGTTAGTTGATGTAGCCCCAGGGTGGGGGTGAACCATGTATATCCTGCATTGTGGTTGATATGTGCTTTATGGTTGCTCTCTTGTCTATGTGATTGAATGCTTAGTGTGTTGATGTATGTTAGATGTCTCTGATATGGTAGCTTAGTGCTAAATAATGTGAATAAATGCTAGATCTAATCTATGTTGGTATGCTTAGTGCTTGATTATATTGGATATGTACAGATATTGTGTTGATCTGTTGTTAGGGTTTAACTGCGCTGTAAAATAAGGTTGAATATTAATGAATTGTAATGGCTAACTGATTTTTTAAGGTGTTGTAATCACAGATCTGTGTCCCAGCTAAGGTTGCAGACACTGGAGTCATGCAACCACCCCTGCCTCTACCTCGGGTGAGACTTCATTTGCTTCGCAGGTGTTGCCGAAAGGGTCGGTAGTTAGGGTTTTTTTGGTGTGTTGTTATAGCGTTGAACCCTGGGTCTTCCCCTATGCCAACAAATGGTTTTGTTTCCAAGATTTGAAACTCTAATTGTTGGGAACTGAAGAAGAAGAAGCTTTGTGTGAAGATCTAACTTGAAACTATGATTGTTGGGAAACGAAGGAAAAAAATAAATCTCTGTGTGTAGATCTGTTGCCTTAGTGCACAATATTCTACTTGACCTGTAAATCTCTGTGCTAAGAAGAGAAGTCAGATCCGAAGAAAAGAGGTAAGATCTTGAAGCTTTGTGCTCTGATAAAGGTAAGAGTGGTGAAAAACAAATTTGAAAGCTTTGTGCTTTGATAAAGGTAAGAGTAGTGAAAAAAAATTATGAAAGCTTTGTGCTTTGATAAAGGTAAGAATAGTGAAAAGTTTTAGATCTAAAAGCTTTGCGCTCTACTGAAAGTAAGTTTAGTGGAAATTTTTGTTTCAAGAGTATGGATCTAGGTATGTTTGATAAATGTTGTCCTAGTCTGGAAACTAGGGCACAGCTAGAAGAAAGAAGGTTTGATATGAGTAGATCGGATAGAAATAATGAAAGATATGTTATTCCTATGCATAGAAAGAATGTTTGGACTAATAAATGGATACAGGATCCTAGAAAGAATTTTTTGCAGGCTAGCTACTATGATCTTAGTGCACAGTACAGGAAAGGTTGGGGATCATTTAAGAAAAAAAGAGGATTAACCCTTTGTTACAGTTGCAGAAGACCGGGACAGCTTGCTAAGGAATGCCCTGGAAGAAGACCTTGTTGTCTTTGTTGTAAATCTATGGACCATGAAGTTTTAGATTGCCCCAGAATGATTGCTCAGCTTGACAGAATGAATATGAGACAAGAAAACCTTGAGGAAGGCCAAGAAACTGAGACTATGACAGAACCCCGGAGAGAATCAGAGACTGTACTACTGCAAATGAAAGAAACCCTGAATGATCACAGAGATATCAACTTATCAAATATCTTCAAAGAAAAAGAATGCATAGAAGCAAGAATAGGAGACCTCGACATAGATTGTGTTCTGGATGAGGAAACACAAGTAAATATCATGACAGAAATAACTTGGGAAGCTTTAGGAAAGCCTAATATGACTCCTTCATTAGGAGGAATAGAATTATTCTAGGGAAAGTTGATAACCCTATGTGGAAGAATCACCTAGGTATCTATGAGTGTTCATGGAGCTTTGACAAAGGAAGATTTTGAGGTTGTTAGAATCATTGAGAACATCGCTCCATTTACTATGTTATTAGGAAAAAATTGGATCGAGAAAGATCAGACTAGAATAAAAGAAGAGGAGGCCCTAGAACAGAAAAAACATGAATTAAAAGATTTCATGACTAGGAAGATAGCACACTTGATTGCAAAACAGGAGAAGAGATCGAAGCTACTTAGAACCAGCAACTTGGATCATGAATTTGAAAGAACACAAGAAGATTCACAGATGAGCAGAGCACCCGTATTACTCTCTGATCCTATGAAAGAATCTCAACAACGCGAAGTTTCTATGCCAAGAGAAGACAAGAATCAGAATGGAAAAAGGAATATTGAGACGAAGATCACTAGGAAGAAGGCTAGTAAACTCAGTAAGAAGAGAGCATAGATTGAAAAGTTATAGAAGGTCCCAAAGGGAACTTCACGAAAGGAAGATTTGCAAAACTTGAACTTCGTCGAGATATCATAAAAGCGCCCCATGGAACTTTGCCATGATGAAGCGATATGACCGTTGAAAGCATTATAATCGTTGCATCGACATTCCATAACGGTTAGAACAGGAGTTATGACTAGAAAGCTCACTATCGAACCATTAGGACCACGCTGCAACGGACAGAACTGCATTGATGGAAAGATTCTTATCCATTGGAGAGATTCGTTACATCATGTCTACTTAGTCTGTCAACTATTTCACCGAGAAAACTTTTGTGAATTGTATCAGAGCTAACAAGAGAACCCATTGCTACCGTGTTGTGATTAGTAAGTTTGGCATTGATTATATTGCTTTGAGCACTCATCCATACACCTAAGTTTTCTGATAGAGAGTGTGTATGTCAGACGAGCGTATATCCATTGCGCCCCTACCATCAGAAGCACCTGAGTTGGAAGATGATTCATTCCAACTCCGCAGACTAGCTGATGTGACCGAAGCTCACCTTCGTCGCGCACAGGAAGAAACTGAACAGGCCACAGAGGCCCTAAAGCAAGTACAAAAGGTATTTATAGAACAATTTCGAGTTGTGCAAGAAGAAAAGGTTTCCCTCCAAGCTAAGTTTGAAGAAGAGAAAGCGTAGATTCAGCAAGAGAAAGAGCAGTTTCTCGCAGAGAAAGTGGGAGTAAAAGAAGCAGTCAGCAGAGCACTTCGCTTTGTGACAGGCTTAGAGAAAAAGGAGGAATACCTGGTGGAACACCAAGTAGAGAAGCTTGTGGAAGCTATCCATAGCTTCAACAGAGAATCGCATACCTCGATCTACGAACAGTGCCAAGTACCCCACAGGAAGTGCCAGATCAAGGAGAAGCCACTACCCGGAGCGCAGTCGAGAGGATTAGAGCATTCGCTCTGGAATGCAAACAACTAAGTAATCACAGTGCACAGAATTATGAGTGACTCACTGAAGATATTGAGATGAAGGTACTGGAGTCACAGCTCTAGGAAGCAAAGCAGCAAGCAGTGATAGTACACGCGTAGTTGAAGCTCTTGTTATCCATTGAGAGGATGAAGATATCCCAGGAAAATCACACTACTCAACAGCAGGTCCACACCATTTAGAGAAAAGTTATGGAAGTAAATAAAATGCTCCAACCAGTCCGGGATGAAGCTTGCCAACTGTTTGAGGAGATCAAAGGCTAAGGCATAGAGTTGGAACAAGTAGTTGTTGCAGTCGAACAACGTTTAGAGGGACCTATCAACAAAGAGGTCATCCAAGAGTTCGTCGAGTAGGAGGCCCTGGCGCAGCAACAGGTCGAAGAATCTCGAGCCAAGCTTGAGGATTTTGAAGCACAGCTACCTAGACCAGAGTGACTCGGGACGAGTCACAAGTGAGTGTTGGGGGCATGTTGGCCCTTGACCAAGTTTTGAGGATCCTTGGTCATGTTTGACCTACTTTTGGGACTTCAACAGGATGTTGAATATGGAGCACAAGTCGAAGCAGATATCACAGGATATTTGTCCCTTTTTAGGGCACTTTTTGGGTTTGGGGCTTATGTAACGGGAATAGGGATGTCGGCCCATGGGTTTTACCCATGTTTAGGCCCATTTTGTAATGTATAAATAGAAATCTAGGCGATGTAAGAAAGTACATGTATCTGAGTGTTAGTAATATCTATGTGCAAGAAGATGTGATTAAGACTTGCAGATTTAAGTGCAAGTCATCTATAGTGCTTTGTGCGTGGACTATGTGATACTTGCAGAGTTAAGTCCAAGTGATTGTAAGAGACTATGGAAGGCTTTGTGTTGTAGGTAAGGAGGATCTAGCGAGGTGCGCGGATCTCATGTCCTCTGCGGAGTAAGATATCATGGCTCTGTGCATGTAGAAGATTGAGAAAATATAATAAAAAAGATGAGTTGGTGGGTGTAGCCCCGGGGTGGGGGTGAACCACGTATATCTTGCATTGTGGTTGCTATGTGATTTATGGTTGCTCTCTTGTCTATGTGATTGAATGCTTAGTGCGTTGATGTATGTTATATGTATCTAATATGGTAGTTTAGTGTTGAATAATGTGAATAAATGCTAGATCTGATCTATGTTGGTATTCTTAGTGCTTGATTATATTGGATCTGTATAGATACTGTGTTGATCTATTGTTAGGGTTTAAATACGTTGTAAACTAAGGTTGAATATTAACGAACTGTAACTACTAAGTGCTTTGTTAAGGTGTTGTAATCATAGATCTATGTCCCGGCTAAGGTTGCAGACACTGGTGTCCTGCAACCACCCCTACCTCTACCTCAGGTAAGACTTCATCTACTTCGCAAATGTTGTCGAAAGGGCCGATAGTTAGGGGTTTTTTTGTGCGTTGTTGTAGCGTTGAACCCTGGGTCTACCCCTGTGCCAACAATCAGTTTATGTCTGCATTCACCGATTTATCCAATAACAGCAGTAATACAATCCTTAAACAATAAAATCCATAAATAACCAGCTCGTAAGATATTTTGGGCAGTGGCATACCCAGACATCTGACTGCCACATGCCCTAGAGTGAAATTCATTCAAATATTTTTCAGCTTCATCATAGGTGAGACATCGTCAAAATATGGAATCAATACCACAGCGGTAAAGGGTATCACCAAGGATAATGTATTGACATGCTTGATATCAAATATGACGACGATCTGTACTAGAAATATCAAGCCGGAAAGTTGGGTTTTAGAAATAAATGATAATATCTACATACCATATGTATTCAGAACTGATCATAAAGAGATATTTGTCAGGTAAAGAATCCTCTACCATGGTTTCTGTTTCGCTAGAGGGAAGGTCACATATCAATTCGGCAAAAACCAAAGACTTCTTTGACTTGGCACGCTCAAATTCCAAATCAAACTCTTGGAGAATAAATATCCATTTACAGTATTTTCCCCCCAACAATTCTTGAGTAAGGATATGTTGCATGGGGTTTCAATTGGAAATGACTGTGGTTCTGCATAATAAGATGTAGTGAAGAAAACATTGAACTGCTTGAACATCTTCCAAGGCCAGTTTCTCCACATGTAAATATTTGGTTTTGGTGGTCGTGAGACTCCGACTCAAATAATATATAACATGTGAATCATGTGAATCATTCGCTTGCACTAGAACCATAGAAATAGTAGACTCTGAAGCAGCTAAGTACAGGAAATAATCTTGACTATAAGGAGTTAAGGCGAGTTTTAAAGCTTCAAATTCTTTGTTGGAAATATTGTCCCATACAAAATCGCAACCTTTATTGAGAAGCCGAGTAAATCCTTTCGTTAATTGAGCATAATTGGGAATGAGTCGACGTAAAAGGTTTTCCTTCCCTTGCAAACTTTGGAGTTGGTGTATTGTGGAAGGAGGAGGTAAATTAGGGATAGCCTCAACCTTCAAGGCGTCTACTATAATCCCATGTATAGACACAATAAAACCAAGAAGTCATCCGGACTCCACACAAAAAACACATTTGTGTGGATAAAATTGTATGCAATAATAACGACAGTGTAGGAAAATGGATCGTAGATGTGTCGGTTGATCTTGACGATGCATAGAATGCATTGGTAGATCATCGAGATAAAGTTGTACAATGTGCTTAATGTCATGAAAAGCGTAAGACATAGCGCGTTGAAAAGTTGCACCAGCATTTTTTAGACCAAATGGTAGTTTCCAGTATGCGAAGGTACCCCAAGGGAAAATAAAAGCAGTCTTATGTTGATCCACGGGCAAAATATTGATTTGATTATAGTCAGAGAAACCGTCCATCAAGGAGAATATTTCACTCTTGGCACAGTCATCAACAATCTGATCAATGAAAGAGGTTGGATAATTGTCTTTGGGACAAGCTTTGTGTATATCCCTATAATCTACCCAAGCATGGATCGTGCCTTGTTTCTTGTTAACTAGAACAAAATTGGACACCCAATCGGTCAAAGCCACAAGATAGACAAATCCATCTTTAAGAAGTTTTTTAACTTGAAGCTTAGTAACAGCATCATTATGTGGATGTATTGGGTGAAGTCTCTGTCGAACGGGTTTAGCATCCGGGTAACTCTTAATCTTATGCACAACAATATCAAGATCAATACCAGGCATCTATTCGTAACTCCAGGAAAAAACTTCACAAAATTCTTGAAAAAGGGATTTATAAGTATGGACCTCATCAACAGAACATGAGACATCGATGTGAACATTTTCCATGACTCTGGGTTTAATCTATATGTCAAGAGGGACAGTAGGTGAAATATTACCCAAGTTCCCTTCATACAAAACATCGTGTGTTGATTCAGGAACAGAGGAAATAACAACAATGGTAGACGGATTCGAAATCCGTTGATAACTCTATATGGTCTCAGGTTCCAGGAACATAATAGAACGGTGATTCCCATCATCCCATGGAGTATCTTCCATAGACATGATTTTCATAATCATCTCATCAGTGGGAAAAATCACGTGAAACGGATCGGGAGACATATCACAAAGAGAAGGAGGAGAAGGAGTTGTCGATTGAATAGCTTGATAATCCGATTCTGCCTGAATCAAAGGCATTGGGGTGTCGTAACAAAGATGGTCACCAAAGCTAGGTACTATCCATGGGTCATAAGACTCTGGGGTTTCACAAATAGAGGTCGATATCATGTTAATTGATTCAAAAAAAGGAGGAGGAATATCGGGTTGTGGAATAGGAAATTTACCCATTAACATTGAATTTTTCAAAAGACCCACACCGACATCCTCATAACTGGGAGGTGTTTTCAAAATAAAAGGCACATTGCTAGTACGTGAATTAGAATTAAATAAGTCCAGTTGATTGACAGTAATGACTTTTCCTTGGTGCGGGAAATGTAACACATGGAAAAGAGTAGACACAACTGCGCGCATGGAATCAATCCAGCTACAGCCAAGTAGAAGGTTATAATCAAGAGGTGTGTCAAAGACCTCAACCTCAACATTAACCTCTTTACCTTCTAAAATAATAGACAACAAAGGAAGAACACCATAAGGTTTTAACCTTGTACCATTAAAATCCTTAAGAGTATTGTGTGACTCGGTAAGGGCAAGAGAGCCAATGGATTTCCAACAAGTAATGGACATAGCGTAAGTCGAGGCTCCTTCGTCAATAATGGTTCGACAAATATTCTTATTTTCCACAACATCTTGTATTTGAAACGCTAATTGAGGAGGAAGCCTTGGAATATGATCTTCCAAGTCAAAGATTATCAAATTGGTATCGGTAGGATCAATTCCACCAATAGCCTTTAACAGTTCCTTCAGTTGAGTAGGACAACTTTGAAGGACTTCGAGGTTCGACACGGTAGAAGGTGCTTGTGCAAGGTCTTCTACAATATTGTAGTTTTAGGCAACACGTGAGGATTAAATGACAACTTTTGAACAATGCCCTTGGGAGGAGGACGAATAACTGTATCTAGGCCCAGTCATTTGAGATGAAGAGGACCATTTGGAAGTGAATTTGGTGGAGGAGGTTGAACCAACGGAGGTGGCGAAGCATCAACTTTCTCTTTCAAAGGAGAATAATATTTTGCTCGAGTTGCGACTACAACTTCGTTCTTCTTGGAGTCACCAGTACACATAAGTACATAAGACGTGGTAGAGGGATAAGTTTGGCCATGAATGACCAATTGGGCCTGCTGCTGAGAAGGAAATGGTTGTGACAAGATAGCAGGTGTAGGAGGCATCTCGATCCCTTGCAAGAACTTAGTAACCTCAACACATCGTGGACAATATTTTGTATAATGATCCTCACTGTTAGCACTAGGAATCACCTTCAGATTGCATGGAAGGCAAGCCCAGTACCCATCAGGTTATATGTGAATGTAAGAGTGTTTTAAAGGGTCAAATGGAAAGAGACTCAAAATGATAATGTTCCAACTCAGAAAACAGGGCTAGCATGCACCAACAATCAAGGTCTTGGCTAACTTCAATCAGTAATTTGGGAGTAAGAATGAATAGAGGGAAGACTTGAATAAGAGGAATCTAGGGGCTACTGCAAACATCAGGTCTACAAAATCCTAAGGAAGAAAGTTTCTTAACACAATATCTTCTTGAACTCGGAAACTAAGGAAGCTAAATAAACATCATGATAATATAATGATCAAGCATCCACCATAACATCACCACAATCATTCATGTGAATCATTCAAATCATGAACATTTAGCATCAGAAGCAAATAAGCTGAAAGAGAAGTTGATTTATATTAGCCAAAATGTCTTAATTCCAGTACATAGCTAGATCATAGTCACTTCATCAAAATATTACAGTCTAAGGGAGCCTTGCTCAACCATCCGAACCAACTAAAGAATTTGATCTATCTATTTATAACAAAAGGAAGGTAACAGTTGGAGGTACGAGTTGGCCTCCTTCCTTGAAAATATCTAAACATTTATTTGATCTAACAACTTAGTTAACAACCTATGCTATAAAATAGGAAAATGTTGGTGACTAATCCAGCCAATCTTCAAGATGACTTGATTCGTTCTTGTTGCACAAATCCTTGTTTGCCATGTGTCTTTCAGGAGCATATGGTTGTCCTCATGATGCCAATTGATGTTTCAACAATCTTCTCCATCATCAGCTATCCAAAAATTTGTTATCTTAGCCCTCTTGAATCCCTGGTGTCTATTGGTAGCTTATTTAGGTAGCAGTCTAAGTAGTGTACTTCACAACTAGACAAATAGAAAAGGTAGCGCATTTAGGTAGCGCCATTGTGCTGCATATGTGTGAAAACTTTTTCTCTCTGTGAAATATTAGGTAGCACCACTGTGTTGCGTCTGTGTGCAGACTCTTTTCTCTGTGAAATATTAGGTAGCGCCATTGTGTTGCATTTGCGTGCAGGATTTGTTCTCTTCCAGATATTAGGTAGTTCCACGTATGATGTGTATGTGTGCAAACTTTAGGTAGCATTGTCCAAAAATGCAACGCCTCCAATATTTAACATGTGCAGAACAAGTAGTGTCCTTGCATAATGTCAAACCCATTATAATTAGGTGACATGGTAGTACTGTAGGTAGTGCATTTTACCACTGAGGGAGTTAGCACTTCACAAAATCCCAAAAATCGGATAGTTAAACGCTTAGAAGCATGTATAGATGGAAGAGGTAATATTTGAAAAATAGTTTACCCTCTCAAAAAGGAAACATCCTCAAAAATGGGGCTCACCTTTCATCAGCTATTTTGTTACCCTGACACTTAACCTCACACTCTTTCTTGTAGAAGGAGGATCTTCATTTGGCACATCATGCTTCTTCCTCTTAGCAATGACTGGATTTTTTAGTGGGGTTGTGCTCTCATTGATTGTTGATGGCTCTTTCTCAATGGAAGCTTCAACCAATACCTACAAGTTTCTCTGAGCTACTTTATCTCGAAAATGTTGCAATTATGCCTTGAGTTTCTTGTTCTGGGATTGGAAACCTCTATTCTACCTATAAAGGTTTTGGAGCTTCCTATGAAGGGGTTGGGCCTTCCTTGCAGCCAACCTTTCCAGGTCAAGGGTATGTGTGTATCTATCCATGAGCTCTTTCATCTGAGCCATGTGAATCATATATTTTTCTTTAAGATGAGTTATCTCCTTCCTAGCATCCCTAAGCTGCCTGGTCAATCTTTTGAATGTCTGACTATCAGGTGGAGCAGTGACATGCACAGTCTCAATAGGTTTTTTCTCGGTCTCCTCTTCTATTTGCATAAGAATTGCCTTGTCAACTTCATCAGGCTTCTTGGTGGCCTTGGTTTTATCTTTCTTCTTTTGCTCAGGGGTTTCCTCTTTTCTTTCCACAGGATTTCCAATGCCTTTACCCTTCTTCTTCTGTACTGGGATCTTAGGTAGAGACTGTTCTTCAACAACTCCCTTAGTAATTGATGATCTTATGAAAGGTCTTCTACCCTTGGTATTGACTATTGGAGGGGAAGAGGGGAAGTGTAGCTTCTTCCCTTTATTGGATGTAGCTTTGGTAGAAGAAGGAACCTCTTCTAACCCTGGTGGAGGAGGTGGTGAAAAATATCTTTGTGGGGAAGGACAAGATTCCTCTCCAGCTCCTATGACCTGCTTTCTAACCTCTTAAACTTGAACAGGGGCTCTGCTCTTTCTCTTCCTACTGGTCCCTTATTTAATAGCACTGGTGGGTGATAATGGACTTGCATTATGTGATTTAGGAGTAGATGCTAGATCCAACTTGAAATGAGAAGTAACAACAAAATGCTCCCATGAAATATCTTTCTTACCCAATTCCTCAGAGACTAGCATTCTGATCAATCCTAAGTGGAAAAGGCTAGAATCCACATTCTTAGATTTGGATTGAATCCTATCAGAAATTTTACCTATGCTCCTTAACAAATAATAGGGGATATTCATTTCAAATTTACCAGTAAAATGAAGCAAAAGCCTGATATAGTACTGGTACAATGTGCTAAATCTCCCTTCACATGTAAAATATCTCTGGATGATCTTCAAAATTCTATCAAATTGTTCAATCAATTGACCCCTTGGCACACCTCTAGATAAATCGTTGGCTTGATGTTTAGGTTTAAAAAGATCTTTGGCATAGGCTGAACTCAAAGACATGGATTTGAACCACTTTTCACCTATAATGGGAATTCTTGTTGCAGCTGAGATAGAGGCTTCAGTAACCTCAAATTCCAAATCCCCAACCTTAGTTCTCCTGCCATCAAAATGTAATGCAAACTAATTTGTTACCTCTGGATGGCCTCTCTGCATATTCTGGCAGAAAGAGAGGCATCCCACTCTTTGAAAGACCTCTCTTGCCATGGGCTCTGTATCAAAAAGATGCATGTCCACAAGTTCTGTCCTAACCACCTTGCCACCTTTGTGTGTCTTCCTCAATTGAGGAGTCTCCATGGCTTAGAATGAGAGATTTTAAAGGCTTATGGGATAGTAATAACCAGGAAGACTTAAAATCAGGCTTCAAATTTACAAGGATGACCTTTTAAGACTAGTTGGTGCTAGTAAGCCAACCTTGACTGTGGGAATTACACCCTTAGATTTATATAGGTATTTGATAGTGTAGACAGTGAGGGGGTAATCTGTAATTGGCCCTTTGCAACTGAGTAAAAATGCTTAACTCCAAAATGAAAGGAAGAAGGGGAGACATAGAGAGGTTTAAGAAGCACCTATGGGTAGCGCGATGTGTATGCAAAGGATAGGTTATTTAGGTGCTTGCAACTTCAATGGCTATGGAAGACAGAAGTAATCAGACCTAGATACAGGAAATGGAGTTCACGGGTCTGAAAAAGAGAGGAGACAAGGCTATCATGAAAATATGAGTCCCTTACAACTGTGAAATCTCGATAAACCAAAACCTGAGCGCTAATTTTTTTTGAAAAATAATATGTAGAGGAGGCGACATGGGATACCTGTGGAGAAGACATCTGTTGGAATCTTCAGCTAAATCTCAGGATGAATTTGTGAACATTTCGTCCCTTGAATCTACCTTAGCATCAAATTTGGTCGCACCATTGTTGCCTTGTCAGAACTATAAGTTTGAGCAGCGCAGCATTCATGAATTTTCAAATCAAAAACCGTTATCAGGGCTCGTAAATGGGAGATATTTGTGGTATCTTTAACTAACTATTAGCACTGAAAATAAGGAACATGACATCATGCTTGGTAATCATAACTTGTGGTGTAAATAATGATGAATGGGTAAGGCGCTACGAAACTACCTAATGAGTGAGCAGTGCTCCAGTTTTAAAAAATTATTGGACAGGTAAGCAAGGACAACAAGTCATGCCCACAATGTCATGATTAAGGAGAATGGTGTGTCACGTCAGTCTGGTCATGGGAGGGGAGGTATCGATCCTAAATGACAAATCATGAAGGGGTCCAAAACTTAAGTCATGAGATAAAGGTTCTAAGTCCAAAAATCAAATCGAGGATCAAACATGAGCTATGACTCAAAAGTTTATTTATCTAAAGGGACCTAACAAACATAAATTCAAAGGAATGAAAATTAAAAAATTAAAAATCTAAGGCTTAAAAAAGGATAAAAACAAACTAAAAGACCCAAGGCAATTTAGTGTGATAACACTCACCACAGATAAGGCAAGGATAACGAGGTTTAAACTTGTCTTTGTCATCAGCAGGTTGTGTTTTGGGTTTCTCAGATTGTTGATTATTATTATTTTTGTCCTTACCCTTACCCTTCCCTTTCTTTTTATTTTGATTTTTACCAGTACGTGTAGATTGAACCGAATTAACTTCAGAGGTTTTATCAGGGGAAGGAGTTGGATTAGGATTATTTTATACATTAGAGGTATTAGACTTGGGATTGGAATGACTGGCGTGTTTAGACTGAGTCTCGACATGAAAAGTTCCAATCATGCCATCAACAACATGAGAAGCTATTGGAGGTGTTGAAATAAGATTCGTAGATGGACAAGGAGCATTAGGGATCAAGTCATATAGTGTGTCTTTTTGTGAATAAACGAGATCCAAATATTGATCATGAATAATCGCCTTCTCTTCAGTGATGACACCACCCATGGCAATATCACGGGCTATGGGACCAATGAGTGATTTGGTAAACCACTCGGCCAATAGTTGATCAGGAAGGGGACTTTGATTAAGCATCTCCTCCTCCTCCACTCATGAATATGATCGAAAATGTAAGTAGAAGAGGATTGTTTAAATGAACTCAAAATTTCAATTCATGTCTCATATCGTATTGGCAATTGGTAATGCATAAAGAACACCATGGCTAAGGTATTAAATTCATTAAAGAATCCTCGTGGTAATTCAATATACCATTTGGTTTCCAAACCCGTAAGAGTTCGTTGGAAAAGACGTAATCTTATAGATTCATCCATCAATGAGTTGGATGAACACCAAAGATGGAATGTCATGGTGTGATTATTTGGGTCCTCTCCTGATTGATCGTCAAATTTAGGAATGTCTAATGGCAATTTAGCAGGTATGACAGGCCAATAAGGAGAATTCAAAATAGGATCATTCAAAATCCTAGATAAATCTGGTAAATCCAAAGTAGCAAGAAATGGCAATTGTATTTTCACTTGATGAAACTGATAGTTTTGAGGAGGTAGTCCCGTAGGTATACTAGTAGGACCATAAGTAGTATGTAGATAGTTAGAAAGTCCTGTCAAATTCGGTGTTGGAGGATTTTGAGTCAAATAGCCAACAAGAGTTGGTTGATTAGGTAAGCTTCCTTGGAAAGGAGCATTAGACTAAAAATTTTGACCCCGAGTAGGATTCATAGAACCTGGATACGGTTTCCCGAGATTAGGGGGTACAAAAGAATTAACTTGCGGATGTTTCCCCCCATAAGGTTGTTGATTCCCTTGGAAAGGAAGATTCTAAGTTTGAGATTGTAATCCATGTGTACTTTGTCTATAAAATGGGTTATGGCCTCCAAATTGAGGTTTCCCCCCAATTTGAGGTTGACCTCCAACAGGAATTTGAAAACCATAAGTGACAAAATGACTTGTACCTCCAACTTGATTGGAGCTACTAGGGCTAGGAGGATTAGATCCTCCAGGTGAAGGTGGAGGATTAATGTGAGGCCCTCTGGAGATAACCTAGGTAGGTGTAGGAACAAAATGACTAACATCATTATACCCAGGAGGAACAAAAATATTAGACCCTTCGGATGGATTCTAGGCAGATTAGCAATGGAAGTATTCAAAGCATTATACCCAGGTGGAATTGATGGACTTGATCTAAGCTAAAGCGGTGTTTCAATAGGAGCTTGAGTGATAACCATATTTTCGGTAGAAACGGGCGTAACCTGTGGGACCATGGTAGAGTTAGTGAGATGGAGAGGAAGAATCGAGTGAGAACCAACCAACAATTGGTCTGAAACTGTGACAACATCACTGGTCGTGATAGTAAAATGATCTAGAGGTATTGTATAAGAAGTGGAAGTCACAGGCATATGTGATTCCATAGTTTGATTAGAAACCCTTGGGCGTAAATGAATCATTCCTATTTTTTTTAAAATATCTTGTCCTAAAGAAGTTCTCCAAAGAGAACGACTAGGACCAGGAGAGCTAGGATCAAAATTTCCAGCAGTGTGAACTAGAGTTCTAAACGACTCGCTTTGAAAAAATGGATCGTTTACACCAGAATCTGCGTGAGGTCCAGTAGGTATTCCAATATACTCTTCATCAAAAATGTATCTCGATGAATTTATCTAGAGAAAATGTGGATCTTGTACAACACTCAATAACATATTTGCGGAAAGTATTGATTCCTCCAATGGAGTAGAAATTCCAATATCAGAGGCTACGTCGTTATTGACTGCTCCTTCAGGAGAACCCTCTGGTGAGTTAGGAAGCAAAGGAACGTAATATTCCAGAGGTAACCCTTGCATCCTACGTGAATGGAGAGGGCCGATGTTAGCCACACCAAATAAAGAACGAAATAAATCTATGGCCAACTAGAGAAACAAACAGCACTCACTAATAAAATCTAGAAATCAAACACGCAAACAAACCTTCTTATTTCGAAGTCACTAGTTGGTGATGAAATCCAATGTCACGAAATCAAGACAAGAAGGGGTTGGGATAAAGCGGGTGGAAAATTTACATTGACGACCTGCTTAACAGACTTACACCATGGTGCAAGCCCCCACACATAATCATGAGTATACCCTCCAAGGAGCCCGAGTGAGTTTGGCCAACGTTGATTCTAGTTACCATGAAGAATTTCCCCTCCACGGTCAGCTCGTGTAAAGACCCTAAAGATATAGGCCACTAAGGTTACCAATTATGACAATGATGCATGCGGAAACAATCGACAGTCTAATCCACGCGCAAAGGCAGGGTATCTAAACCCAAAATCAACTCGATAAGGTCCCCATGAGATTTTTGTCTCAAGTGACCCCCAATAATATGTGCAATATCTACACTAAGACCAACAAAGCATGGTGAGTAACTTTGTCAGTCTTAATGTGACCTCATGATTGACCCTTTTGTTAGAAGGGCTTCCCATGACAAAATGTAGCAAGTGGATTTGAACTCTCCCTATCACAAGATACTATTGTGTGTTTTGATGCTTTGGAGAGTGTTCCTTACAACCTATTCCAAAGCATTATCCTAGATAATTTTGGTGTAGAGAAGTTATATAATATAAATGTTGCTAATAAATTTTAAAATTGCGTTATATTTTAAAGGTTGTTGCTTACTCAAAAGGGAAACGGAAATGAAATTGATGATGTATGTGACCTTGACCCAATAAAATGAAAGAAGAGATGATTATTCAATATTTGAATTCGATGAACTCTAATTACAATAGGGATAAGGTATCTCTTTTTGGAATACAAAAGCTACGAAACACAATTTCTCAATTTTTGAACGAAAAAGATTCCAAATAATCAAAAACTACAAAATTTTCCAATTTTTCTCTTTTACATATATTTGAATGTAACAATTTTCTTGTAAAGATTACTAAAAAGAAGAAATACTTCAGTTTTTTCTTTCTCAAGTCAGATCAAAGATGTAATTAAGAAAGGAAAGCATAATCCAAGAAAACTAGCACATTCTCAACACTATTCCCAAGTCAAACTCACAATGTAGACAAAAATGAAATGATAAGAAAACTTTTTGTCAAACACAAACAAAAATTGTCTCTCAATCAACTAACAATCCAGAAAGTAAAAACAATCCAAAACTCCAAATAAATCAAGGAATCCTTGTCAAACAAATACTCAGGATTAAGATCTCGAGATTATATCCTTGTGACAAAAAACCAAAAACAAAAACTTGCAAAGTTTACAAAGAAGACTTTCAAATTACGAAAATCAATCAAATGTAGGCTTCAAAGTTATAAATCAATCATTCACTAGTGTTAGAATTTCACCCCAGGCAGTAGAAGAAAAACTGGGTAGAGAAAAGAAAAAGGCTATCACCCAACAATTCCTACTGGAATTGTCACAGGTTGTAGTGGAGCACAGTGCGATGATCTAGGGTCGTCGCATGATGCCAATAGGGTATAGTGTGATGTTGTCGCACTGGTCTGCACCAGTATAGTGCGACGTTAGAGGAACGTCGCAAGCTATCAATAGGGTAGAGTGCGACGATCTATGAAAATAGAGAAAAATGGGGAAAAAGACAAAACTTATCACTGAACTTTCAGACCCAAAGAGTAAAAATGGATCACCGACATACTCAGAGAATGACATTAACCAAAATAAAGCAGGCTAAAAGCAAATAAGAAGCAAAAAACCAAAAAAGGTCGTATCCCCAGTATGGTCGCCAATTTTGTTATTAGACTAATCGGTAAGTGCAGACACAAACAGATCTCCCTAACTTCCATAGGAAACTAGAACAAAACAGGACAGAATACATACTTCACCTTAAACTTAATTGTCATATAAACTAGTTTAGTGAGGTACAACAGACATACCTTTTAAACGATGCTTGATCCTCGCTATTGTCGTCCTTGTAGCTCCTTCCTTGATTTTTCAAAATAGTAAGTTTGTCTAAGAAATACAAACCAACAAAGAGGGAAACAAATATATATATATATATATATATATATATATATATATATATATATATTCCAGTGAAGTCTATGTATAAGATCAAGGAATTATACAATAGAAGTTGAGATGTTTTTATAGGGAAGAAATGTATTACTGTATTAAATGAAATGGAAAGTGGAGAATACAACCTATGCCTTGATTTTGCAAGGTACCCTTTCAATGGATCTTAGCTTCAACACACACACCTTTCATCCAATGCCTTGAATGAAGAAGATCCACAATCTGACTTGAAGAACTAAAGCAAAGCTCTCAAGCATAATCTGAAGTAGAACTCTCCATGTAAATATTAGCCTATTCAACCTTAGCCTTTTTTCCATGAGAGATCCCTCTTTATATAGTGTGAAAGAGAGATGAATGAGGAGATTAGGATGATCCAAACCGATCGGAGGCCACCTCATCTTCTAGAAGATTCCCTTATAGAACATTCGTGAAGTTTGAATTTTCCTTTTCTTTAAGCATCGTTGCACCCTATTCATAAGTAGCATGTGACGACATCGCAGTCCAATTTTAGTGCAGAGTGCGACGATCAGGCATCATCGCACCCCATGCATACAGCAGGGTGAGATAACCTTCCTCGTTATGGTTTTTGAAAGAGGAAAACCAAACCACATTTCTCATGGAGAAAGTCTCTTTTAATATTTTCAGGGAACATGAACACATGTTGTTAGTTGATCACTGAGGTGACCAAAATAATGTGTAACCAGGACTGTTGAATGGGAATTTTTTTGTGATTGTACAGACTGTTTTAATTGAGGAATTTTGAGGAATTTGGATGTTGGAACAGTGAACAGTTTGATACACAATAATTATTGATATGGTGTTTGTTTTTTTGTATTGAGTTTAGTACAAAGTTATATTTATTGATTACTTGATTTTTTTTATGAACAGTATTCATTATTTCCCTATCATTCTCTCATTTTTCCACACATTACAAATCCCCTCACCTTCCCAGATTCACTATTCACGCCATGTTCTTAAAATTAAATTATAGTTAAATGAAAAATTTGTACTATAGCAGTTGAAGGATGGCACAGAGATGAGTTATAGTTGATATGTTTTGTTATTACAATACAGTTGATATGTTTTGTTATTACAATACAGTTGATTGTTTGATGATTTTTTGAGCAATAACCATGATCTACCTCCCTTCATTTTACCACTTTTCACTCAATACAATCTCTCATATATCCTAGAACCCTTATTCACCCCCTGCTCATTGACAAGTGTTAAACGATTTTTATGGATTGCATTGCATGAGTCTGATGTGTTGTTGAGCCAAACTTTGTTTCATATTTAAAGAGATGTCATGTATGGTTTGTTGAAGAAAATAGTTGCTAATAAATAATGCATACAGGAATGAGATTCTTCAGCAGAGGTAGCCATGGTCGGTATAGTAGGGGAAGAGGAAATTGGAACAGGGACCCTAGAAGGCCAAGGTTTTCTATACATTTTGATTTAGACTCACAAGAGTTGAACCAGCTATTCCAAGATGGATATTTTAACTGAATTGGACAAGGAGTAGTCCAACCTAGGCAAGAAATACCTCCCTTCCAAGCCCCACATGTCCCTCATATCCCAGTTCCCCCTCATGTCTCGTTACAACCTGAATTCCCTGAAAATGACGGATGGAGAGAGATTGTCCACCTGACAGTCTCCCAACATCGTGGCTGGCCCAATTTGTCTCTGCCTGCTCCTCCTCTACCGGTTAACCAAATTGTCCAAGCTTCCCATGCACACTCACCAATACAATCTTCCCACGCAAGGAAGAGGTTAAAAACTGAAGCCCATCATGCACCTGATAAAGGGAAATTTGTTGTTGCCCCCTCCTCTCCCTCAAATGACTCTACCAAATCTGTTTCAGCATGCATGCATTTGAGAGATAACTTCTCTCATGTTATTAGTGAGATCAGTCCTAAAGGCTCCACACGGCCTAAGGAAAATTTAGAGAAATCAAAGGGAGATAGGAGTAATAAGGGGAAAATTTCCTCCCAGAGTGGAAAATATGGTTTTTGAGTGTTTTTATTTATTGATTGTTGAGAACAGTTGATTGCTGAATTTTTTAGACAGCACACTATTTTTGGATATGTTGGATATTATATTTTTTGGATATGGTTTCAAATATCATTGATATTAATTTTCAAAATTATGAGACTGATGATGGGAGCCACAAGGAGGGATGTGTTTGATTGATTAACTAGTTGTGTTACGTTTGTTAAGAAACTAAAGGGAGTCACAAGGGGTCCCACCTACTAGTTATTATTTATTAAGGACCCTTATTATTATTTTATTAATTTTCCCCCTAAAGTAAAAGTTGGTTGAGATTTAGTTAACTTAACTAAAGAGGTAGTTTAACTACTTCAAATAATTAGGATTTCTTAAAGGAAAAAAGAGAAGGAGGAACAAAGGGAGAATAGAAGGAGAAAGCATACTAAGGTATGCTCTTGAGTTTTTTTGAGATAGTTCAGTTTTCATTCATTCTTTAATTCATTGAAAGCCTAATTCTCTTTTATGACAGCAGGGTCCTATTGTAGACAGCAAGAATCAAGGTTGAATTACATCATTTAGACACTTGTTTTTCAGAGGTGTTGATCTATCTTTGATAATTTGTGTAGATTTGTATGTTTGTGAATTAAATTTCATAACTGATAAAGGATATTGTGCAGAGTCAACTGGGCAGCAATCTGTGGAAAGATGATCTAGCTTTTCAAGTTCAGTTTTTTACTTTCTGCCAGAAGTCCTTTTGTATGGTTCTCATCAGGGACATCTAAGTTTGACTTTGGTCCAAATTTCCTCAGGGAATTTTGTAAAGAGAACGATTCTTTTGATAAATTGGGATGAAATAAGTGATTGCTTTCTATCTCATCTATGTTAACTATTGAATTGGAATTTTTTGATTTTGTCTCTACATTTATTTTTACATCTATTATATTCAGAAAATTACATAAATATTGATTTTTTCAGCAGTCTTTTATTTATGAAAAATTCATCCTAAGCCCTTGTAACCAATACTTGTGGACTAGGAAACAATTTTTGAGGCTATAAACATAGGGTGATATTATCGTCTATCTTTCTTTAGCCAAGAAAGATCTGAAAATGCTTGAGTAAGATCATTTTATATATTTTCCTCAACACCCACTTCACTTCTCTCAATCCATTAGGTTGTGCCATTATTCTATCAAGGTTGACCCAAGGAATGTGCCCCCTTCACTGTCCCCATTCCATTAGGTTGCACCATTTTTTTATCAAGGTATTTTGGCATAGGTAACTAGGAATCTCACTACTCGGAACTCAAGGGAACTTGTTGCTAAGAAAAATACCATTCAATATAGCTAGCAACAACCTTGTTGTTGTAGTGAAACTCACACAAGAGTTCACTCTTCAAGCCTGACAACCTAGTTCTTCTGCAAGCTTGACAACTTTCTTCTTCTACAAGCCTGGAAACTTGCTTTTTCAATAGTGCAACTCCTGCACATGAGTGCACTCTTCGGGCCTGACAACTTGGTTCTTCTACAAGCCTGACAACTTGTTTCTTCTACAGTCCTGACAACTTGTTTCTTCTTTTTGTAATCACCCACTAGTCTCAGGCATCCCTTTCATTGTTATACAGTTCCTCAGGCAATCCATCATTTTTCAAGGCATTCTTTCACAAACGAATGCCACTTGTTTCTATACTTCCACTAGAAATACATAACATGTGACAATAATTTCATCTACATCATATGCATGCAATAAATATGAGACATCATCATAAAATTTTCAATTATAATTTTCAAATCAGTTTTGTATTGAAAAAAAAAATTACAAACATGACTTTTCTACTCATTATATTTGGCTCTTGCATTTGTAGAGATCAGTATTCCTTATGGCTAACGTCCTTTCCATATCCAACACCACTTTACCTACATTTTTTCTTAAGTTTCACTCAGCCACACAATTTTTTAGCATATTATAACAATTTGCAGTCATAAATTTTCTCAAATTTGTTTTCCATAGGGAAATAAAATTTTCATGCACTAGTTTTCCTCTCATTATGTTTGGCTCAAACAACAGAAAGAATTGGTATTCTTTATTGGCTTACATCCATGCCATGTCCAAGACCATTTTCCTTGCAATTTTCTCAACTTTAGTGTAGCCATACTAATTGTTAGCAATTTTAAATTATAATTTTCAAAATTGTTTAATATAGGATAAATAAAATTTCTCGGGCAAGAGATTTCTTGTTAATTATATTTGACTCTCACAGCAGCAGGCATCGGTTTATTTTATGGGATTACATCCATGCCATATTCAGGCTCATTCTTCCTGCATTTTCTCAACTCTAATGCAGCCAAATAGATTGTTAGCATTCATGCACATTTACTGTAGTTCTTGAAATGATCTCAAATTTGTATTTTACCAACAATTCAATCATTTCCAGCCATTACTCACATTAAAAAATGGCATTCAATCAATAATCATATTATTTAGAATGAAACTATAATTCATTGTACATGCATTATTAGCATACCAAGCTTTTCATAATGCAATCAAACATTACCCATAATAAAAACCAATGTGTCAATATTCATGGTCACATCCACACAATGCATCCTTGCATTGACTCTGGAATACCATATGTTCATGTCATGCATTCCACCATGTGAGTTATAAAATATGTCCCATGGATCAATACATCATCCAAACTCTTCCCCACAACTCGTCTGATCCTTTGGATACCTTCCTCTTCAACCCATACACAACACTAGGAACATTATCCCTTAGTGTTATTTAGTGTAGGAAGAAAGTTTGCAATCCAAACCTCAATTACATAGGGGAAAATCATTATGCACTTGGATGTCACTATAGTCTTTCCATATCCAATCTCATCATGGCCTCCCACATGACCATCTCTAATGGAATTCATTTATACAATAGGAGTAAAGTCTCCCGACTTAACTTTTTTATGATCACATAATCAATAATAACACAATATGCAATTAAATTTCTCATGAATGCATTCAAGCAACAATTAATATTTTCATACTCAAGGTATCCTACCTCCTGCCTTTAAATCAAATATTGAGATTTGACTGAGGGAATTCTTACCTAAATTCCCTTCAACATTTATACATCATAACAACCCCAAACGCATACATGCATGGTTGTCATCAATTTACTAGATGCTACCTAATCAACTGGTACTTTGTAGAAGCTCACACGCTCCCTTTACCAACCTCTTGATCATTATTCCCACCATCATTTTTTATCTTTATATGGATGGATATTGTAAGCAATAGTATCATTGTGTTATAATCATTTTTCATGTTACACAATCCATCATTAGTTTTATTCAATATCACAACATCATTATTTCACACACACACACACACACACACAGATATCAAAATACGACTCTTATTATATACTCATGCCATTGGCATGTTCAAGCATGTCCACATGCGCAAATGTACATCAATATATACCAAGCATTTGATATTTCATGCCTATTTTATGCACATGCATTTTATCTTTATTATATGCATCTTGCATTAATTCCATCACGCACTCCAATGCATAGTTATTTCAGATTTGATTAATTATTTATCTTCTTGTTGTAAATGGATGTCCTTGAATCCTTGTAGAACCTTGCTACCTTGTGCACTCTGATAATAGAGATAGTTTTCTTGCTTTGGGTACTTTGAGACAAAAGTTGTTAGATCATATCTAACAATCCCTCTTCTTGCATTCCTATATTTTCACATAGAGATGACTCATCGACTCCATGAGTCACACCTCATCTCATGAAATCCTTGTCCCTTCTCTTGTAGAAATATTTTAGTTTTCACTATATTTATACCTTCAAGGCTATCGGGTTATGCTTAACTTCATGTGCTTGCAATGATATTTCTCACCTATTGGCTTCATCCTTTATGTGAGAGGTTCTATTGATTTTCCTTTGCAGCCTATTCATAATATATAGTAGTTGAATACTAATATTCCCTGTCCTATGGACCATGTAATTAATCTAGAACATACCCACATAATTCTCATTGGTGGAATTTTTATCCTCTTGCTAGCAATTTTTCATAGGACACACTCCACTAGAGTGTTCCTCTTCTTATTAATCAAAGTCTTGTTAGTAAGCTCCATCTCTTTTACTTTTCCAAACTATTGCACTTCAAATGTTACCATACACTTACGCATAGGAACTATAATGAGTTTCAATACTCTTCCTTACCCAACAGTCATCCCTGGCACTCTGCTCTATTACTTGGAAATATTTCTCCAAATTTTGACATTATTTGAGAAAATACTCACGTTGAGTAATGACATGGTTCACGGAATCTAAATCCACTTCCTCTTGTAATTTTATGGAGAAACTCAATGCTCCCATGGAGAAATTAGGCCTTCTATTATGATATCCCATGTATTACCTTTCCAATACCCATGCTTCAATCTGATTTATGACCCAAGAGTTATGGCCTCCTGAAATTCCATTCTACTCAATGGTGTCCTTCAAATCCACCAAAACCTTTCTTCTGATTCCTTGAAAATCATTTGGATTGAGAATAAATTTTGAGTGGATATCTGAATTCTACTATCCAATAGATTTCCAATGACTACTTGCTTGATTATGAGCAAGTAGCAAAAAAATTTAGTCAATTGAATGTTGCCAATTTAACCCTTTTGTACACCTTCTTCCAAGTGCAAAATAATCTCAAACGCCGACTTTGGTCATTTACAGGGGTAAATATATCAAGAACCAAAGAAAAATTTCCACAAGGCAAATATAATAATACTAACACTAATCTCACAGCAACTCTCAAGTTTTCAAACGAATGCTCGATTATGAGCAACGAGCAAAAAAAATTATTCAATTGAATGTTGCCAATTTAACCCTTTTGTACACCTTCTTCCAAGTGCAAAATAATCTCAAACAACGACTTTGGTCATTTACAGGGGTAAATTTATCAAGAACCAAGGAAAACTTTCCACAAGGCAAATATAATAATACTAACACTAATCTCATAGCAACTCTCAAGTTTTCAAACGAATGCTCCAGTCAAAAATTGCAGCAATCTGGAAATGACAACTTTGCACTTTCGCCTCACTTAGCAATTTTAACCCTATTTATGCATCCCTACACCAAATCCTTTGGGATTTTGACGGAATCTCAATGGGGTAATTCCATGACTATATTATGAACAATTTTCCACAATTTCATCCTTAACTAGGCTCCATAATTTTAGTTACAGCCCACAGAAGTTTTGACTATTTTACATTTTTGGTCATGTATGCTACAGGTGGCTTCTTTCTCCTTCTGCACATTTTTACATACCCAGATTCCAAATCTGGTTCCATGGTTGCATTCTATGGTTCAATATATTTCCATACACTTCTTATGGACCTCGAACCGACTCTTGGGCTAAGAGTTATGCCCTCTAAAGGAAAATTGGTACTACATGTTACCCTTGATTGTATTGGCATTAACTCCCTCATACAAGCTCCATTTGGCGAATAGTTTAGCTTGTTGGAAATATCTCTCCGAGATTTATCATTTTAGAAGCATAAACTATGTGTCCTGGAAGGACCAGGACACACAATTGTATACAAATTTATTTTCTAATAACATTGTTTAGGACCTCAAAAATTCCCTACAAGATGTAGACCTTCAAAAAATGGAAATTTTAATGGAACAATTCAGTGATTTACTATTGTAAAAATGTTTAGATCCAAACCGTTGATCCTAAAATCAAGATTAATCCCAATCATTGATCTTATGGGCTTAATCCCAATCATTGATCTTATGGGCCTTTCCAAGTTGTAGCTAGATCTATGTAGACATGTCAAAAATTCTTCTTTGGATCCTCCCCATCGGAAAACTTCAATTCTTGGCTATGCGAATTCCCAAAAAAATGCACTCTGAAGCACTATCGGACTCCCTCTGAAATCCTAGTCTGAAACACTCTTGGACTCCCTTTGAACGCCTAGTCTGAAACATTGTCAGACTCCCTCCGGAAACCTTCCTTGAGACCTCTTAAAACTCTTCTCTAAAAGAAAATCTTTGATAGCCCTTTCCACAGACTTGTACAAAACTGCTACATGGCATTCTCTGATTCGCCCACTCTTGACGACATGTCCCTTGACATGGAATTCGGACGTGACAGATTACGTGGAATTATCCTCCACCCTTGTCCCTTCCAAGGAAACCTTCTCATTTGATAGATCGAATGGTCATACATTGTGCCGATCAACAGTCGCGATCATCTCAAGCCCCAAATCTACACGTTGGTTACATCGATCGAATTGACTCCCTCGGAAAGTGAATTTACCTTTCCCCGAGCCTTACGAACAGGTCTTTTTTATTTTACTATTCTGATAAATCCAACGGCTACGAGAATTTTCGATCAACGGCCAAAATCATTTCAATCTTATGCCATCAGACTCCCTTCTTCAAACTCGACCTTATGCTCAAATTCAGACCTTTCAAAACCATCCTTCTGAGAAGTCTATGGTTGAGAAAGGATCTGACTGGTCTAAAAGCTCTTGTTATTTCGGGTTTGTGTCATCGATCTCCTCCCTTCAGACTCAACCCCACACCCAAATCTGAAGTCTTTTTGAACCTTCTTCTCGAACAAACCCTCTGTGACTGAATCTCGATCATTAATTCACCATGTCAAATTAATTTGGGTCGTCGATTTCTAAACTTCACGATTGTCATGAAACTTATAGGATTTCGACCCTCCATGCCAAAATTGACTCTGCAACCTGCAACTCGATGCCATGAATTACCTTCTTCGACTGTTTTGTAGCACTGACACTCAAAAATCTTCTCATAATTTGGGGATTTCACTTATATTCACCGTTTCCCCCCAAATCCATCATAGGACGAAATCTGCAACCATGAATTTGCTCAATTCATGCTAGCTCCTGGCCCATACAATATTAGTGTTGAACCTTGAGCTCTAATACCATTTTGTAATGTCCCCCAGCTTAACCAAGGAACATTTCCACGTGGAAACTCATTAAATCAATAAGATTTACTGCTAATTAATTTCTTGTAGCTTACCAGCTATAGATCGCATACAGATTTAACCATTTGACTAATGCCACAATTATAAAAGCATTTAACATCATATATTAAACTTGAATGCAACTGTTCAAGAAAACAACGAACACACAACATTCATATAAACCATTTACATAACAGAATAACATAAGAACGGAACATAAAACACTTATATGTTAGTAATTAACTAATTGGTTGCATACGAAGGATGAACCTCCCAGCCATGGGAAATGTTGTCATTTCCTCTCAACAACAGGCCACCCCCGAGCCGATGCTATGAGTCCACAAGGATATTTGGCCCATTGTATGTCCACTCTTCAAACCCAGATTCTATTCCTATATTAGTTCCATTCCTCCAGCTCTCTCTTTTCCCACAACCTGCACTATCCAAGGAATGTACCCCCTTCACTTCTCATAGTCCCTCGGGTTGTACCATTCAATTATCAAGGCCCTTAGTGCACTTTCTTAGACAAGAAATATTAGCTAGGGACCCTCAGGAACTCCCAGCTACCCAAGGAGTTTTCACAGCAACCCTCACAAGGCTCTTGAGTCAATTCCTCAAAAGGAAAAAGCACTACAATCTTGCAGCCCGTTTTTATAGGAACATAGCCCTATTTCTCAACATAAAAAACATCCAAACAATGGCTACCTTTAAGTATATCATGGTTGGTCTTCTTCCCAACCCTCTGTTCTTCCTTTGTTTCCCAAAAACTGCATGTAAAAACTGTCCTCCATCCAAACACGTGACTGTCCAAAAAATGCCCCCTTGGCCATACGAATTTCCTCTCTTCATTTTCTTGATTGACTTGACTTACACTCTTCCCAATTTTATTGTACTCATGCACGTGCTCTCCAATAACTATGGGATGTGACTCCTCACACCCACCCTCTTACAGGAGTTAAATGATTGGCTTTCAGCACACTCCACAACAAATTAGAAGGTTATATAAAATGATATTAAATCAGGAATGTTGGATGGATTAATACCCATGAGCAATTCCCCCATTAGACCCCTCTCTCTCTTGTGGAAATAATAGCCACCCATTAATTTCATCCCTCTCATATCGCAACCAACGATCACTACTTTTGTTAATCATTTCAATGTTCATAATATACAATTTGGCCCCCAGCCATATTAATCAACATGGCGTCTTTGCCCCAATCATATTGACTCAACAACCTAATTCACATTTATACAATTACATTACAATTTGTGGGGATCGAAACCGAGGATGTTAGAGTTGGCTTGAACAATCGTCACCAATGTTGCTAGGCACTTGTTTAATTTCATGTCAGGAAGTGCCTGGTTCTAATACACCCAAGTGGAGCATGCCACTGTATATTGATGTTTCTTTGGAATGTGTGTTTGTGTGTGTGCACATGAGAATGTGGTCCAATGGGAAAGCAATAGGACTTTCCCCTTGTCCATCTTGGTCCAAATCTCATTATGGAACTTGTTCCAACCAGAAAGAGGGGGATCTTTAAACCTATTCAAGAACACATGTGAGGCACATGTAAAGTTTGTATACCGCCTCGATTTATGTAACACCTTGTTTCCCCCAGTCTATAAAAATAACTATGTTGCCCAAGAACTATGGCAAACTCAAAGATGTGAATGTTTGATTTGACGGACCTTTGCATAAAAGGTCGATGAATGTAAATTATATAATGAATATGTGTGGCATGACTGTTGAGAGGGGGATGTGCTAAAAGAGACCACGATTGCTAATGAGAGGTGGTGGAAGGGACCTGGAATGGTTGTGTTAACTTCCACCGAGCCAATACCATACTGGTTTACACTTGCCCACCAACCAAAGTAGCTCTCTGATCTTGGAATGGATTTCCCGTCAGATTGGTAGGTGGGGAGGCTCCTCAAGATTTAATGAGGGGATGGGGGTGAACCGCTCATCCGTAACAGCCCTCAGACCTAACCACGGACGGCAGAATTCGCGCCACACGCAACCTTGCAGACAGAAATTGGCAAGAGAGAAAAATGTGGTAAGGAGGAGGGCAGTGCACGCGACGAGGGATCGCGGAAGAGAACTATAGAAACCCTGGAAACGTAAGGAGTTCTGAATACCAGGGGAAGGAGAGTAACCTTCGTCCTGGATTGTTTTCTTGTATCAGGAGAAGGAGAGTAACCTTCGTCCTTGATTTCTATTGAGCTGGAAGTAGGAGACTGAACCTCAAAGCATCGTGGTCTAGCTTGCGGGTGGCTAGCGGTAAATCTGTTTGGAGTTATTGAGCCTATGGTTGGGTGGAAACGAGCACCCCTCTCAACAGTTGCATCATGCCTGGTAGATTTGATAAGTGTTTTATACCTTGTATTTCGAATTGAATATCATGAATACATGCTTATGTTTATATGCCCATAATAATTTCTGTGTGGAATGATTGCCTGGTGTTTTAAACTGGAAATAATTGATGCATGTGTATGCTTATATGTTATTGTTGATTTCTGTACAAATGATTAAGTTTGGGGCATGAGTTCGCTCCACCAAGAATTGTCTTGTTTTCTCGACTCTCGTAATTTTCTAGGAAAGCCCCTCGAGAGTACTCTTCTCCGGGGATTACCCCATAAACCTTGGAACCATGTCGAACCTTTACCCAGAGACTTGACTGAGATTAGGGACAATTGCCCAAGAACCGTCTGAAGGTTCACATGATCCAGGTCTGGAAACCTTATGCAAGAAAGGATAGCTCTCTAAGGTCTCGGAGTCGTGGGAGTTCGAAGCCCCGAGAAGTGGAATTTCGTGATTCAAGCTCAGAAGGGATAGCGAGCCCAATTATAGAAAGAGAGAATACCCTATCATTTGGTAGACGAACGGTCGGAATCCTTTTGGGAATACCCCAGATCTGTCAAGACCGATGGATCTAGAGAAGGAGCCAGGCGTTAACACCTCGCCCCTTTCAGCCTTCGCAAGTAGCGATGGGACCCAGGGCCGTAGATCCAAGGATCTGACGGAGCCCTAATGACCGTCAATCTTAGCCTTTGTATAGGCAGAAGAGTAGCATTTCGCTGACTCGTGACTTATTGTGGTCAAGGGTAGGGCTACATGAACTCACGATTCACGAGATCGTGACTGTTGGATCCAAGGCACGGGAGAACCGTTGGATCATAACTTTCGTGGTTATCGCCTATCGGGGGTTCGAAACTTGAGGGAGTTTCTTTTCGATTGTAGAAGTCGTGAAGTGTCAAGCGCCGAGGGCTCATGCAAACACGTGACCCATCCGTAAGTGGGGACTGTGTGGTGGACAGGTGGCGTAACAACAAGTGCCCAGAGAAAGGTGGGAACGGGTGACAGGTGATGGACACATGTCGCCTGGGAAGGAGTCAACCCATTGTTGGCTTATAGTATCTTGGGTATCGGTGTTTAGAGAAAGGGGAGTCAAGAGTCTTGATTCCCAACTCGCGAGTTGTGAAAGGCGCTTGTGCCAAGGCCATCTTGTGGTCGTTTGGAGGAGGATAAGGGAAGAGAAGGCCTGCGCTAGGCCCCATAGAAGTCTCGAGGATTATGTTCCTCGAAGAAAAAGACGAAAAATCTAAGTTGTTGTAGTGGGTGTGTGACAATTTATAACTATGGGACCCAAGTTTGACTTGGAAGATGTCTCATAGTTGACCAAATGTGACTTCGCAATAGACATTTAAGCCCCAAGGGTTAGCTCAAGTGGTACGAGTTGTCATTCCATAGCCATAATGGCCAAGGAGGATATGAGGTCAAATTCTATTATGCCCCTTAGGTTTAGGTGTACATGTCCATCAATAGCATTTACCTTGAGCACCATTCTTGGAATTTGAGGAACATGCTATAGGGTTTCCTCGAGTAAGTTTTCAATGGTGTGTGTGTGTGGTGGGGGGGATTTGGGGGGGATTTGGGGGGGTTGCATGTGCATGTACACATACACATGTACGCATTTGCTAGTCATGAGGGTTAGCTCAAGCGGTTGGACTTGCCATGCTAAAGTTGTTTAGCTAAGGAGGTCACTAGATTGAATCCCTTTGAGCCCGTCGGGGTTAGTGGAAACGTTGTATGTCATTCACCATGTGTGTCATTCATGAAATGTGAAGAAACACCTAGAGGGTTTCCTTGATGAAAGATTTAAGTTATTAAGTGGACAAACTCAACCCCTTTTTGACAAAAATTCTTCACCAAATCCCCTAGAAATTTTAGGGGAAGTTAGAATTCTACCCAATTAATTGGAACATTGCTTTTAAAAGTTTTAAACCCATTTTAAAATAGCTCAATTAACCATGGATTCAAAAAATAAATAAATTTGAACAAAACTTTACCTTGTCCCAAAAAAAAATCATCTAAGTGAAAAGTATTTGTACAAATATTAATTCACTCCTCTTTTAAATAATAACAAGGGTTGCATAGCAACTTAGTCCCTGCCAAGTTAATTAGAAAATATATGTTGAATAATGAAACTTAATATAACTAAATGCACAAGTAATGAAGCCTTTAGGAAGAACTAATAATCCTAAACCTTTAACACTAACTAATAATACATTCTAAACAAGCAGTCAAGAAGGTATTAGGAGTCAAGGTCAGGGTAGCCAAAGAGGTTGGGAGATAAAGTGAGAGTCGTGATCAAAGCTGAGTATAAGGCCAGCAGCCACCAAACAATAGCTAACATCCATAGCCAAAGCCGCATTGAGAGTAGCCTAAACAACAAACAAAGACAACCAAGAGAAAGTAGCGGCTGACACCCCCACGAATTAGGATAGAACCCCCGGAAAAGAAAATAAATGAAGACAAATAAAAATTTGCAGTTATGGATAAGACGATATTTGCACGGGTATTTGTTCAGAAATAGCATACATCTGATTTCAAGAGTATAGGGTTATATCTAATCTGCTTTATTTTGCATATTGTTGGGATTTAT
>ML791382.1:201349-222465 GCA_009831015.1 Picea engelmannii
TCAGTTATATTTCCAACAAAGAGATGCCCAACCAGTTGACAAAGGAGATTGATATTACTACATATGAGAATAGATATCTCCATATTAATGCTTTGTGGTACTCATTTTTTCTGCTTGTTTGAGCCCATTACCCACTTGTTTCATGAGATCAATCCTCGTTTTCAAACATTCTAAATCCACTCCTAGAAAGGAGCAAGGCCCTTGGATATTGATCCTCTAAAGAGGGACAAGGCCTCGGCATGATTATGCAAAACCATCTTTCATTTTCTTCTTTGTTGTAGTGCCCAAACAAGTAGGGAGCACCTTGAAAGTTGAAACAAGACAAATTCACTTTGTTGTGTCTTGCAAGAATGTGTAGGAAGTGCTTTGGTATGTGATAACTTCATTTTATGAAGTGGTATGAAGCTATCTTTTAATGCCATCCAAGTCTGGAATTTGGCCTAAACCTTGCCCATCAAATAAAAATTTAATGATAGTTAAAAAAAAAATTACCTCCCTTCATTTTATATTTTATGTACTTTTATAGGTGTCATTTTTTCCACCCTTTTATATGTAAAATGTACATTAGCAGATATGAAAATAAATGTCAATAAAAAAAATTGAAACAAAATAAATGTTGAACACAAAGCAAATGTGCATAAATCAATAACAAGTGAGTAGTAAGAGCAATGAGAGTCTCAAGGGTGAAATTTCTAAGATCTATATATAAATTAAACAAAAAAAATTCTTCGATGGTCAAGATTGTTTTTAAAAAAACAACAATTAATCATATTTTAATTATCATTGAAATTTTTGGTTATCAATAACATTCACTTTGGAGTTAAAGGCGAACTTCTTTGGGTTCATATTATTTTTTGAAAACTATTATAATTAAGTTGTGTCCCTACAATGAACTGTAAATATCATAATTTTTTCATGGGGACTAGTAGACTTGTGAACATATATAGATAATAGAACATACCCACTTGTATTTTTGGGATTTTCTTCCCTTAGTATTGGACTAAAAATGTAAAATAAGATAAGACTCAAGGAGTGATGAAAGCTATTTAGATTAAATCCTTGTATTACCATTACTATTTTTAACAAAAATACATCCAAAAGAAACAAGGGTACTTACCATGGATAACTGAATTGTGGGAATTTAGGATCCCTTGAATCATTGGTATAATTGGTGTATACAAATGAAGAGTAAACATTACCTTCAATATTATTAAAAACCAAAACTAGGGAGTAGACGATGGTGTGCATGATAAAGAATTTGTGTAACCATGACTTCTAGATTAGAATGGTAAATGTATATTTAAAGACAAATCCAATAATATTGTAAAATAGGAGACCCTCAATAATGACTAATAAACATAGGAAAATAAGGAAAAAATATCATAGGTGTGTGTAATATCTCCAACACCCCCCCTGAACACTACTATGGGGTAATGAGGAATGGGTCTCGGCAACAAAGGCCATGTTAGGTACCCATAAACAATGCAACTAATGAACACTGAAATAAAGTGAGGAAAGAAGGAAAAACTCATGGGAAAAACCCCCCCTCAAGGTACACTGCATCAAAAGAAGAAAAAACAATCGCTAAGTAATTGTGTCCTTCACTCCAAGACGATCGCACGGAGAGTGAAACTTCTACTCAGTGAAAATCTTGGTGAAGATGTCAGCAGACTTTTTAGAGGAAGGACAAAACTGTAGGTCAATGATCCTCTTGTGGACTAGATCTCTGACGTAATGCATATGGATCTCAATATGTTTTGTCTATTGTCATTGCACTGGGTCTCTACAAAACTTGAGACTATTCTCGTTGTCACACCAAGTGACCGTCAGTCTGTGGAACTAGATGCCCAACTCGGTAAGGAAGTTTTGTAGCCACAATGCCTGGATGGTGATGTTAACTACTCCTCTATAGTCGACCTCAACTGGAGATAGATCAATAGTTGACTGCTCCTTGCTCAACCAACAAATAGGCCCTGAACCCAAACTGAGAGTGTATTCGGATGTGGACTTGCGATCAATGTTGTCACCTGCCCAGTCAGAATCTGTGAAGCCTATGAGATCCAATGGAGAACCTGATGCATAATGAATCCCATAGTTGATGGTGCCCTGAACGTACTGAAGGATACGCTTTACAGCCTTCCAATGTAAGATTCTTGCAAGCATTGCAACTTTAGGACCATTGTCCATTGGTTTATATGCTTGAATAATATGTATTATAAAGTAAAATAGTTTTCGCAATAAAACGTAACTAAATTATGTTAAATCCAATATGTTAAAGCCATGTACTATACGTGTGCATTAATCTCTTCTAAACTAGCTCGCTGGTTCTATCTAATGTTCAAGCACTTTTATACAAGAGAACTCTTATTAACCAACATGAGAGCATTGAGAATGAGCCTTTTTCTCAAACAAACGATTGAGTTACCTCTTCGAAAAAGATAGGACTTTTACCATCATTCCTCTCCTACCTTTCTCCTCCTAAGGCCCATAAAGACCCAACATAATCTCTAACTTCCTTTAAGATTGCATGCCTACCATCTGATTCGTTCTCGGAAGCATGTAGCATGATGTCATAGATCTGATTGTTCCTTAAAATATACTTCTGTCTGATGAACTTTTAATTTCCAGATCTAATAATTATTTCCTTATGATTTCCAATAGAATTTTATGCCACTTTTATCATAGAATAATTACACACTAAAAATCTCAACCAAAAATAATTGTAGTGGAAACAACATAATCATAGAAAGATAGCCATGAATAGTAGACACAAGATTTTACCCTAGGAAACCCAACCTTGGGACAAAACCCAACAACTTTTCTTAAGAAGAAATCAATCCAAGTTTATCACCATTTACATGAAGAAACCCAACACAATATAATTGCACCCTTGTATGAGGAAGAACTCTCAAGGATAGCACACCACAAAAGAACTGCTAAGATACTCCAAAAATAACACACCTCAAAGATAGTGCAACTGGAAACTGCACACTGCAACTGGAAACTGGGAATTGCGCACTGCAATCGACAATTGGGGACTACACACAACAACTTTCAACTGAGAACTGCACACTGCAACTGGCAACTAGGAACTGTGCATTGTAACTTACAACTGTGAACTGCGCAGCTAGCTAAAGTGCACTTGATGAGAAGAGTTGTGTTGTGTGTCAAGTGAAATGATCCAACCTTTATTTATATAGTTCGAGTCACCTTCAATTTCCTTGTGGGGTCGACTTCTTCTTTTGCCTTCAATTTCTTCTTTAATGATTTATGGGGTTTCTTCAATGGTTTGTCTTGTCTTCTTGACATTGCTTCTCATTAGAAAAGTTATCCATGAGCCTTGTTGATGTATCATCTCCTCAAATGAATGTTTAATTAATATAGGGCTCTAATGTTGAGTAGATTCATCGAGAATCCCCTCATCACAAGGGGTCTCTAGATCCTGCATCTTCGACATTAAACTAGACTTGTAAACAAGTCAAACCTACCCTATAAAAATAGATCACTCTATCCTGGAGCAGGAAATGTGAGAGCATCTCAAGTCTTTATCATTCCTCGTCAAATCAACATGACTACTAGGAGAAGTACTACACCTGGGCCATTCACCACTAGCAAAATCAGCATGGCCTCGTGAGTGAATGTATCATTCTCCCTTGGTCAAATCAACATGACCAATCTGGGAGAATGTCTTCCCGATGCTACTAACTGGAGAAACATTAACATCCTGGGCCATTCACCACTATCCAAATAAGCATGGCCCCATGAGTGAATGTATCATCCTCCCTTGGTAAAATCAACATGACCAATCTACGAGAATCTCTGTCCGATGCTGAAACATCAACACTCCCTCTCAACGAGGGAGACATTCTGCATCACGCCAAGCTTGTATATGAAGTATAAAAAAATCTCCCTAGACAAAGGCTTGGTGATAATGTCTACAATCTGCTCATCCGTGGATATGTACTGGAGCTTTTGATCCGAATTTATGTAGGAACGCAACAGAATACACAAATAACCATGAATACAAAGATGCAGTGGGAATAACACTTCATTTCATTAATATCAAAGAACTGGAATTTGTTTACAAACAGAATAGAAATAAACTAGCTAGGGCGTTGGTAGCTTATCCCTGAGAAGAGATGTGGCGGCTACATGCCTCTGAACTCTGTGTTACAATGAGGCTCGAAGGCCTATATATTATTGAGAAACAATGGAAACCCTAAACATCCAAAATCCTAACCCTAGGAGATGAAACGCCAGAATATGGGCCTCGTCGGGGTAAATTGGTACATCAATTTTTCCGGGGTCGTAACTTTGGCATACTATCTCTGTTTGACGCATATGATCCATCGTTAGAAATATCTACCCGAGAACTACAACTGCAAACAAAGAATATCATGGTTCAGAACGATTTAATATTTGCAAGAGGTTTGATGCCCAAAAAACGTCGTTTAGGGCCTCAAAACGGCTCCGGAAGTTCAGGACTCGAAAAACTACCAAAAATAGTAAATTGTGCTACAATTAAGGAAACTAAAAAACTGAAAGAAACAATGGTGGGGGTCCAAGTGGAATAGGCGGGTGGCCACGAATATTCACCTAGATCATTCCTCCCCCCTTAGGAAGCAATGGTCCCCATTGCATTGAGTTCCTCCATGAGATGAGGAAGCTTCTGTTGAACTTGGTCCCTGGTGAGTCACTTGCCCTGGTGAAGGAGTTGGCCTGCTTTAACAACTCGATATAGATGGATCCTCTGTTGGTGGGTGTTCTTGATCTGTGTGTCCATAATACGATTAGTTGTGTCTTGTTCCATGCAGTTTGGGTTTAACTCTGTTGGTGTGAGTTGTTCTGCCATGTTGGATGTGTCCAGTAGAGGTGGAAAATAAGGCCGAAGGCAATCCACATTGAACATTGGGTGCAGACCAAGGAATGGTGGGATACAGATCTCAAAGGCATTTTCCCCTACAGCCTTGGTGATGGTGTATGACCATATCAGAGCGGATGAAGCTTGCGGTGGGGTCCAGTGAGGCGCTCCTTCTGCAAATGTAGCCACACTTTGTCACCCACCTGGAAGTTGTGTTGCACTCGATGTCGATCATGCCACTGCTTGTACTTAGCATTGGCTCTATCCAATATGTCATGAACCTATTGGTGAATATGTTGAATGCACTCAATGAAGTTGTTCGCCTTGCCAGCTTTAGACTAGACATGAGTGAAATCAGCGTGAGTAGTTGCAAATGGTATGACTACGTCAATGGGACATAATGGATGGAATCCCAAGCCCACCTGAAAGGGGTTGTGGTCGCTTGAGCTGTGGAGGGCCCGGTTATAGCTATGTTGTACATAGGGGAGGCTCTCATCCCATCTGCGTGGATGCTTTGAGTTGTACATGCGTAAAATATGTACAATCACCCTGTTGACGACCTCTGTCTGGCCATCAGTTTGGGGATGGAAAGCTATGGACTTGGTGTCGAACATTGACCAGAGGCTGGACCAAAACGTACTGAGGAACTTGCTGTCATGTTGAATGTACGAAGCCTGTAAGAGGGAGAGTATGAGTTTCAATTGTTTCTCTTCTTGAGAATTCCTATAAGGAGTGCAGTGAAAGTCCGCAAGGAGTGCGCCGACAAGTTTCTGATTTTTACCTCAGAAAAGCTCAGGAGAGATATTGTTGTTCTCATACCAACAGAAGTGCAAGTATACCACATAGTTGTGCAAGGTGTGTGCAAGCCAGCTGAAGTCTTAGACTTTTCCAACCCAATGAGTGATTGAGGAGCTACTGTCACGAGGAGTGCACAGAGTTGGAGAGCAAAGATAATCAATGATTATCATGGAGGCCGCAAGGAGTGAGGGAAGAATCCCTTGGAATCCTTGAGTTTGCAGTAAGAACCAAGCTCATGAGGGAGAGAGATTTCGAAGCATTCGAAGGAAAAACGAGGTTGAAGTTACCTCGTAGAAATTAAGCTCAGAAGAAGGCGCCAAGTTATTTGGCTATGAGGTATTAAGAACTTGAACGGATGGTTAAATTCTCGGAGGGAGAACTACCGATTTTCCGTGGACCGTTAGATCTAGTGGATCAGCGGAGAAGTTAAGGCTGAGTGTCTGTCAACACTCATAAGCTCAGGAGGAATAGTCGTCGTTAGAACTGGATCAACGGGAGTCGTTGATCTTGTGATTTCGGATTTCGGCATTTCGGGAGTCGGAGTGTGGAGAAATTCGTGACTTGGATGTCTTGAGTTGTAAAATCCCGATACGCGAAATTCCGACATAATCTGGATCGTCAAATTGTGGGAAGCTAAGGGTCGTCGATCTGAGGAGAAGAAGTCGCGTGTTCGAAATTCGGGAAGGGAAGAAGAGATTTCATCGCGAACTCGTAACCCGCAAAATCCCGACGCGCTCGGAGGTGGACCCCGGGACGTGACTGAGGTCACATGGTTCAGGCATAAGGGAGGAGATAAAGATCCGTTATCCCATTTCAGGGTTTTGAGGGTCAAAGGAGTCAAAGGGACTCACAATAGAAATCGCGAAGTCGCAAAACCCAAAACACCTTTTCGGGTGAAGGTCGTGGTCACATCGGTTGGTCACGTGGAGTGGAGGTGTGCGCCTAGTGCTTGTTTGCACAGGCATAACTTCTAAGAAGGACCTGTGGTTATATGTGTTGGAGATTCCAACTGAGAATCAAGGAGCCATTTCGGCTCAGGGAATAGAAAGATCCAAAGACCGGGAGGTCACGCACAACCTGCTGAGGTAGGGGTGTTGCGTCAAATGGTAAATAAAAGGAATAAAATATATTTTGTTTAAGATAGTTTAATATTTATTGTAATGTTTCAAATGTAAATATATTTTTTATTTTAAATGTTTAACATGTGAATACGCGAGGAGCAAGAATGGAGGGGCTTTTTTTTCCATCTCGGATTTTCTTAGGGTTTAGGGTTTCTACAAAGTGACGGTGGGGTGCTATTCCTGCATGGGGCCTAGATGGAGGATCTCATGTGGCTCATGCATGTACGTGGACACTACTCCCACTGCATATGATAGGTCTGGTTGGGTGTGGGAGAGATACAACAAACTCCCCATGAGTTGTATGTACAAAGTTTTTTCAACCAGTGGAGTGCCCCCACCATCCTCAAGTCTTACCCCAGATAGGAAGGGTGTAGGGGAAAACTTGCAATTTGTCATGCGAAATCTATCCATGAGATCTCGAGCATACTTGGTTTGAGATAGCTTGATGCCTGAAGCATCCTGACTAATCTCGAGACCAAGGAAGTAATGGAGTGGACCCATGTCCGTCATCAAAAACCTGTCATGTAGAATCCCCTTCACCACAGCAATCGATGAAGTCGAGCAGTCGGTGATCAAAATATCATCCACATAAAGAACTAGAATCGTAAGTGAATCGGTAGTCCTGAGCATGTAGACATTTGGATCAAATTTGCATCTCACAAAATCTAGGACAACATGTAGGAGTCCATCATGGCATGCCATGCTCTCGACACATGCTTGAGGCCATAGAGAGACTTCTTGAGCCTGCAAACCAAAGATGAATCATGTATGAAGCCAAGTGGTTGCTCCATGTAAATCTCCTCTGAGAGATCTCTGTGAAGAAATGCATTATTCACATCCATCTGATGGACTTCCCATCATCTCGCTGCCACAATATTAAGGGCCAAACGAATGGAGTTCATCTTCGCTATTGGAGCGAATGTCTCATCGTAATATATGCATGAATATGTTGAAAGCCTTTGGAAACTAGTCTTGCCTTGTATCTGCTAACCTGACCATCCACTTCACTCTTGAGGACTAGGTGCCACATTAACTAATTTCAATTCTCTTATTTATTTATTTTTTATGTTAAATAGCAGGGGAAGTATAACCTACGTTTTGAAAACTAAAACAAAGTATAACCTACATTTTGAAAACTAAAACAAAGTGTTGGTTAGCAAATTTTTGGTTCAAAAACAACATATCTAATTACTATTTGATTATGTTTAGATATTTCAGGATAGATCGTTACATAAAAACTATGAGTAACCTTGTTATCACTGAAGTTTATCACCTACATACTATTCAGATATTTGATAGTTAGTCTAGAAAGCATGTAAATTTTTTTGTATATTTATATATAAGTAGTTAATCTTAAAAATAAAATAAAAAATTGTTTTCGGCCCCTCAACATTAAAAATAAATAATTATAAAACATATATTAGGTATTAAAGTGATGCAAATAAAATAAAAAATCGAATAAAAATCCATTCAAGTTTGAACAATGTGTCAAGTTTGCACCTAGATATCGCAGATATTTTGAAATACTAGATAGAATAGGGCTGATTGTATATGGGCTTGCTTTTTTTGTGAATATAAAATCCCACAATGCATTTCATGCACCTTTACTAAAAAAATATATACATGCTCTTAACCATATAATTGATTGGATTTTTATCCAAGTGGAACCAAAAGGATAATTTTAGACATGACCATTTGCATCATCAACAAGGAAGTAACATTACTCCAAAACAAAACCATCAAGCAAGGAAAGGTCCAATGAAGAAAGCCATCAAGCAAGGAAAAGTCCAATGAAGAAACTACAACTCTAAAGGTACATGGTCATTGGAGGATGTTATGGAGGAGGCATACTATGTTTTTGTTTTGATTTTGATATTGTGTTGACATCAATAGTAATCCAAGGGAGGGTGGATATTGTTTTGATTTTGATATTGTGTTGACATCAGTACTAATCCAAGGGGGGGTGGATATTGTTTTGATTTTGATATTGTGTTGACATATGATATTGTGCCCCAATTTTTCCCCTCAAATTATTGCACTCCAATTATGCACATATATGGTAATAACTTTGCTAGATACCTATTTTGAGTTGGTTTATCTCTAGCATGGTAGTTTTTAAACATTGACTACTCGCAATTGGAACGCATTACCATGATGTATTTTGTATGTAAATAGGGACACAAATATAATGCTCAAACCACCAATAGGTTGCAAGCAAGCACCAAGGCATTATGAGTCCCTGAGGCATTATCATTCCCTGCAAGGGGAAGGGAAGGGGGTGAAAAAGAAAAATATTATATTTTATAGTTGTCATGTATCTTATCCTAAGTTCTCTATCCATTGACCTTAATGATTGAGAATCATGCCAAATTTTCCTTTAATTGTCAATAAGAGAGATTTGAGTAGTCCTTGGAGGTGCATGGTCCCATGCAAGCTTTGAATATATAGCCAAATTTTCAATGATGTAATCTTCATTTCCGTTCATTTTGTTCTAAGTTGTGTCCATTCATTTGTGAAACCATCACTCCAATTTGCTATGATTTCCAGAGTAATGACCAACAATACATCCCAATGATCACTAACCATTGAAATAGAAATGTGAATAGTTGTATATGAGATCAAAAATCGAGTAAGCCATTCTCTATAAACCTTGTGATTGTTCAAAAGGTATCCATAGCCAAAACTAAGTCCACCAATCCAAGAAGTCCATACATAATTAGTATAAGAGATTATATTCCCTGCACTAGAGCATTGGAGGGAAATAATTCATGAGGGACTGCATGGCAAATAAGGATAACTACTCTCGTTGTGTTGTGAGCATCGAAGGAAGAGTGGTCATTGGTTGCATGTGGATTTAGGTACTTGGAGTTCCTATGGAAAAATGAAGTTGATCAGTAGAATTGTTATATTCTAAGCATTGTGAGTTGCACTTTGTGAGAGAATAGAGCCATTAATCACATATTCATCTTTATGGTCTCATAACCATTCCTTCGGGGTGGCCTCTAACAATAGATACCTACTTTTGGGAGGAAAAGTGTTCATTTGCATTGAGTTGGTGATCAAATTATTTTAAAAAACAAAACATTATTCTTTTTTATTTTTTGTTTAAACTTGTTTTCCATTGTAGTGACCTGTAATATGAATGCAAATGAAATTGATAATAATGAATCGATATATGAAATGGTACTTGTGCATTTGGGTGAATGTTGGGCATGGGAATAGATAAATCAAATAAATGAATTACCTACATTGTGAATTATGTTATATTCCCTTTCATTAATTCTTTGAACCATAATATTAAGAACGTGTGTTTCCTCTTAAGAGGTCACAGGTTCAAATCCAGAGGGGGGTAGGGTATGTATACCTTCGTAGACTTTACCAGTCAAATCGTTGGGCGGAGAGGGGTCCCTTGTCCCACAAACAAGAAGATCCCTTGACCTTAAAAATAGATTATTATTATTATTATTATTATTATTATTATTATTATTATTATTATTATTATTATTACATGAACTTTGTGAGTGAGTCAAACAATGAAATGTATTAATTGGTCAAATTCTAGATATTAATGGTTATTAGTTTTTCCAAAATCTTGAGTATTATACGTTGTGGATACTTTATTTGTTGTGGTCATTGTGCTTTATATGTTTCAAAGAATTGCTCTTGCATTTAAATCCAATTTAATATGCATTAGCCAATTGCACTTTATTAATCCAATTTGTTCCATTATAGGTGATGAATCTGAATTGATAATGGTCAAAGAAAATTTAAATAGATATTGGACCGATTGAGCAAGACAACTATGGACATGCTACAAAGTAAACAAACACAATTTAAATGGATATTGGAACGATCAAGCAAAACAACTATGGCATGCTACAAAGTAAACAAACACTGTTAAACTCTGTTATTTTATAGAATTCGAAATATGTTTCCTACATTTTTCCACTTTCATTTTCCTCAATCTCCTAAATAAAAAGTTCCCATACAATCCAAATATATTTCGTACATTTTTCCACTTTCATTTTCCTCTTATCAAGATTCCATACAATCCACTTTTATCTATCTCATACAACCAAAATTCAAAAAAAATGTGATCCCATAATTCTTATATATTTATCTTAACACAAATCCAAACCAATAATATAATCCAAACCAATAATATAATCTAGTTTGTTTACCAAGAGTAACAATGTCGATGAAAGAGTTCCAAAAATCAAGTGAAAAAGTTTCAAAAATCAAGTGAAGCAATACCCAGTATAAAATTCCAATTCTCCACCTTTCATTTTAAAAGTAACAATCCCAATTTTTCATAGAGTTCCAAAAATCAATGTACACCCTATATAACATTCCTAATTCTCCACCTTTCATTTTAAATGTAATGATCCCAATTTTATTAAAGTTCCAAAAATCATATCAAGGTACACCCTATATAAAATTCCTACTTTCCACCTTGCCTTTTAAGGTAACTGGAAACATTCATAATGCAAATGCGACAAATTTTTAGGACTCTTACCCTTTCACTACTTATAAATGGGATGGTTATGTTAACCTATTGAGAACAAATCTACCAAAAACATTTAAATTCCAATTCTAAATTGTTCATAAATGTTTATTTCTAAAATTCTTCATAAATGTTTATTTCTAAAATTCTGCATAAATGTTTATTGTTGTAATCCAGCTGATTGTGTGTGCATTTGACACTCCGATACAGCTGATATTTTAATTTTCTCAAGTCACACAATTGTAGGATAAGTAGATCAAGCTTGCTTTTTGACATTGGAAAGCTTTTTAATGGAAAAAACGAGTTTATATTCCTTTGCATCTGTAGCTCATTTCTGTTTACGTTTAAAATATATAAAATATAAATTTGACTTCTTTTGAAATTGAAAGCATCATTTTTAATTCCATTTGTGAAATTTCAACAAACAGAAAACATCATTTTCAATTCCATCTATGAAATTTCAACAAACAGAAAACTTCAAAAATATATTGCGTCCTCTTTCACAAGTAGAAATATTGAAATTCTGAGACAAAGGAATAAAATTAAGACAAACTATTATCATCATTATCATTATGTCCAAATTATGGAAATTTATGCCCACCAGCTTCCACTCTGCACCTTCCAACAAAGATTTATAGAAACCACATCTAAAGAAGCCTCATTTAGGAGTATCTTTAGAAGGATACTTTTAAAAAGAAAGGTATCTAACATTCTCGTGCAAAAGCAAGCTTCATTATAAACCTCTATGTTAGCAGAGATGTGCTGGTAATGTTCAATCCCACCCGTGGCATATCCCTGTGTTGGTACTTCGTTCCACATTAATACTCCTCTTCTTCAAACAAACACAAACGCAGAATCCCCTTCTGGTTTAGTTTACTAATTTGCCATGGTCACGTGGTAACAAGTTCTCAAACAAATACATCGCTACAGAAGTTCGATTGCCCAACAACAGTTCTAACATAAAGCATATACCTATTTAAATGCATATAAATCATCCCTGACCTTTGCAATTAAACAGCATGATTGTCTGCTTCTTGCCTTTTCTTATGATATTTCTCTAGGAGTTCAACCCTTTCATGCTCTACTTCCTTCTCGAAGGCTACTTCTTCCTGTAATTGTCTTAGTTTAATTTCCCTTCTCCTTTTGTCATGCGTTTTAATCAGTTCTTGCCTCATTCTTTCATATTCTTCATAATCTTTCAAACTGGTTTCAACTATCATTCTTCTTCTTGCAATCTCTTCGTCAATTCTGCAATAAAACACCAAGATCACAAATAATGCTCAACACCATTAAAAACAGAAAATTACACAAATTCATATATGTAGTCCTAAGTTGCTAAGCTTCCTATGACTATGATGAACTGAAAAGGTTGCAATTATAGTGCCTACAAATTCCGTGAACATCATGACTAACCTTACCTCAAAATTGGAGTAGAATAAGGTTAATCTTGTATCTAAACTTCAAAGATCTTCATGTATGAAGTTCAAACAAGAGTTAGTGGAATTTCCTTTAGGCCTCGACAAATACAAAGCACTGAGGGATTACTCAAAAAACCAACCTTACCAGACAAAACTCTTTCTGTTAAAAAAAAGAGTCAAAACTAAGAAGGAAGAGGCAGTTCATTTTAGTGGTATCACAGAGTGATGCAATAATCTATAACTCACCCAGAAGCATGTGGATCGAAACGAATCTAGGATTGTAGCATCTTCCTACTCCAACTTTTTTTTCTGGAGGCAGAATGGAGCTCCAGAACAAGGATAAAACTCTCCCGTTAAAGATAATGAAAGAAATGCATGGATAGGACCTTGTAACTATTTCCTATCACATTCACTTTCCATTTGAAGGAATTTCCACAATTACTAATGGAATACACATCAATGAAACATGAACCAATGGTCAAGCTTCATGCCACATTTGATCATTCATAAATTTAAATTTCAGTCCTACTACAGGAAAGTTCCCTAGGCGTTTATGAATGAAGACCAAATGTCAAAACAATCCATTTCTTCAAATAAATTTAAAGAAAACAAAAAGACTAAAAATAGTCTCCAATCAATCATGACTTGTATTGTTTCTAGAAGACAAAAACAACAGAAGATTTGGATTATAACAAAACACTATTTGTGGAAGTGAGATTTTTTTGTGGATGTGAGATTTATTGAAAATTAATCAAGGCAAACGATTGTAATACTTATGCCATCGGTGCAATGTAGCCATGATCAGGGAACAAGAAGAGCCAATTTCAAGATAAACATAGTCTAGACATTCGAGGTACCACAATAAGAAATCCAATTAGTGAAACACAACTTAGAAATCTTCATTGTCTGTACTCTAAAACAGACGAACAAAAATCTAGTCAACGACCACATAGCTACAAGTAAAAGTAAACCACATAATGATTTATGGTAACCATATTAAACCTACGCTACAGTCAATTCTGGGAGAAAAAAAAAAATCATCTGACAAAGTCATAGTCATGCTTGTAAGTAAATGATTAAAATCAATCTCTCTGTCTCTCTCTCATGCTTAGTATGAACCTTGAGGGTGCTACAAAAGTCAATTGCTGGAGTTCTAAATATGAGAACCGCCTATGTTTACCTATACTGGGCCAAGCTTAACATTGATATTTCCAACAAGGATGCTGCCTACGTTTACCATTTTTGGGCCAGGCTTTCTTCCAATGACCAAGTTTTTGGCAAAGTCGACTTTGTATCTCGACATTGACATGATCATCGTCCATTTCATGTTATCTAGCCTGGGTATATTTCTGAACTCTTTCAATGGCAGAATTCATTGTCATGATGAATGCCTCTTTCAAACATTCAGGTACGGATTTTGTAGCCTAAGAACTCTGCTATGTTTATATTGCTTATGCATCATAACTATGATTGTAACTACTTGTGTGGGTAGTCTGATTCAAGACCATGATTATTATTAAATACATGATTTTCTTCTTCTTGGATGGCATGCATATCATACAGCCATAGTTGGCACTGTTCTAGGGTATCAATTAACTTTTTAAGTAATGCATTGTAGAAAGAGGGTTGTGAAATGACAAAAACAAAACTAAGTCATCTCCATCGTGTTAACCCCCAGAATTGCCCCTTTTGCAAACTGAAGGGTTACGAGCCAGCTTACTTCATCAGGCTGGTAGTCAGTTGGTTTCTAGAGATAATTTTCGTGAGTCAGAGATTGGTTCCCACAGAGATCAGCTGCAGGATGGTTCAATGATATGGCCCCCGTTCAGAGTTGGTTTCCAGTGACATTATACAGGTTTTTCATCAGTTTGGAGAGGATTGCTATTTTTAGCAGTTCTCCTACCTTTTAGGAGGCAGAGTTTGGAGGGTCGCATGGCAGTATTGATTATATATTCAGTGTCCTTGTGAGTTCATGATACCAACGAGCTTTTTCTGGGAAACATGCAAGACACTGATATTTTTAGCAGTTTGAGTTCCAGGGTTCAGATAACAATTCCGAGCAAATGTTCGGGTTCCTTACAGAAAATCGAATCCAATGAGCCTGACTTCATTGACATGCGAGAAGTTTTTATTTTTAGAAGTGCCTATTTTTAGGCATGCTATATTTGGCAGTGTTCTCCTAGCAATCCCCAACATTTTTCATCTTTTCATATTTTTCGAGTGGACTGCTATTTTTAGCATGTCTATTTTTAGTAATGCTGTCATTAGCAAGTATGGTCGCCATGCAGGGTGAAATGTGGTAGTTCCAAGTTATGACATGTGGCAGCTTCTGGGAGTGACAAGTGGCAGGATTTCAATGCATGCATGACACTGGAGTGATGTGGCAAGCGCTAGAGTTATATTGGGGGTTTGTCAAAGTTATCAGGGCGTTTGAATGAGTCAACTGAAGACCACTGGGACACATGCATTTGTTTAGGAGTGAGTTGGCACCTTCTTGGAGTTAACTAGGTCACATGCTTTCTCTCTCTCCACTTCATCATCAGTTAGACTCAGAGTATCTTCACTTGGACTCCAACACATTACTACTTTACTACACTCTCATTACTTCATCACCAGTTGACTAATGCGCATGAGCGAGGAGTTTCACTTGGACTGAGCGTACCTCCACATCAACTTGAGTTCAAGGCCACCTTAACTCACTAATGTGCATGGGTTAGAGGAGGAGTCTTGCATGGGTTATTCGACCTCATTGATCATTAAAAGGAGGAGGTCGCTCTTGGATGGTGGTGGAGTTTTGTTTTGGCAGCAGCATATCTCTCTCTCGATTCTTTCTTCTCCTCTTCTACTCTGGCTTCTATACTTTGTGCAGTGATCGACATTATACCAGTTCTGTATCCGTCTCTATGGTGTATTCAACCTCTTGGCTTATGCGGAATAAAGCTTGACTATGTTTCTTTTTAGCTCTTGAAGTTTGTTGGTACTTTGGGTTTTCTGTGTGATTTTTAGATGCTTAAGTAGCCTTTTACTTTGGTAATATTTACCACTTATAAGCGCTTTCACTCCTTTCTTTTCACCGTTATTATGCTAATGTTAAGGAAAATTTCTACCATCAAATTTACAATTGATCTCCCAAACTATTTGGCTCCTTAAGTGCATGCCAAAGATATCTTTCTTGTGTTGTTTTATCATTTTTATTGCAGATTTACAGGGTGAAGATCAACACATGACCACCTAGGGACCTCCCCCTGAGGTTGGCAAGCACCAGCCCAAATGGAGAGGAGATTAGACGGTGACAATTTGGGCAGATCCTCCTATATATTACATGTATTTCCACCACAGATTTATGAAGTTACCCAGCTTTCTTGAGTGCAGAAATTTGTGCTAACACGTCATAGGGCTAATGCTACTCGTATCAGTCTTTCCTATGGCATTAGATATCATTGGTACAAACATTCTAAACAGCAAGGCAACATGCCTACATTACCCATGGGCATGGTCCAAGTTATAACCTAGACTATTAAGAAAAGATCCCCTTTGAACCTTCAATGAACACGTCTAGTTTAAATTTTATAAATGGAAGCTTACACGTAAGATGGGGCCACATAAAAAAAGGCAAGTTTGGTTGCCCTTCAAAAGCCTAATAAAGAAAAATTCTGAAACCTAACAGGACAAATACTTGAGCACATGGAAGAATCCAAGTATAGCTTCGATCTTAGACATTGACAATGAAGAGTTGTAGATGAAGTCATCACCCTCCCTACCCATCTTGCTCTCACCCCAGCTCACGTTACAAATTTCTGTGAATCACAACGTAACATATGAAACAATGCCCCTTCATATTTGAGGTCAAGATGCAATGACAAAGGATGCTTTTAGAGTTCTAAGGCAGGGCATGTGCCATGCCCTGCCTATCATGCCTTTTGGAGTGTTTTTATTCAGAACAGAGGTGGAATTATTGTTACTTGGGTAAAACGATTAAAAGATAGTTTCCATTGACAGCTTATAAGTTTGATCCTGGTCAGATCATTTTCTATGGTGGTCGCTTACATTAGCCCTATCACCAGATTTGTAAGAGGGCCTTCCTGGTATTTGTAGTTAGCCTGGCGAGCTTTAATTTGACCTTGCATGCCACCCATGTCATCAATCAGTCAACTATGCATAGACTTTGTGGGAAAAAGGTGGCTACCTTGATGGCTATGTTTGCTCATGTCAGAGAAACTCTTAAGATGTTATGCTAGCTTTGCAGCCTCTGACTGACCTTGCATGACTGCATACTCTTGCAGCTTTAATTGTGTTTTCTCACCCAGGATGTCCTTGTTAGTCTTCAGGTTAGTATGAAGAAATAGCTAGCAGGGATAGATATTTTTAATATTTATATGGTCATCCAGATTCTCTTGATTGTATGCATGTGATTCCTTCAATTTATGATATCAAATCCTCAATATGAATGTTGTGATAGTGTTTAGTTTGCACCAATACTGAGATTTTAACTAATTCACTTGTCAAGATCTAAGCAACTAGGCATAAAATATTATGCAGACCTCCCCAAGCACAGGCCACTAACAAGGGGCACATCAAATGTTAGCACAGATTGAACCGACAGCCTCAGAGTTAATCCCAGGATCACCCAGAAAGGCCCTCTCAGCACCGGTTAATCCCCACACAACAATTTCAGGAATTGCATTGGTACTTTACAGTGATTGATGCAGACGAAGTTTCTGATCCTTTCTCTACTTCTATTTCTATACCTAATGCTAAGTAGCAACTCTCTTTTTTAGGGTTTACCCTCTCAGGTCATCGTTTCTTACTCTCTTTCCTGCTAGTTTCACTTGGATCTCTTCATCTTTTTAGTTTCCAGGGATAGCCTTGACACGCCCACATTATGTTTGTAACTGGTTGTATTTTCTAGTCCCATTGACCTATTCTTTCATTACATTCATAAAATTATCTTGGTTTATCTGTCAACGTGCAAAGGTGTCCAATATTGTTCCAACTGGATCAATGTACTTAATGGAAACTCCCCGAATTGAATGACAAATGGTATCTATTCTTTTTGGATCGGTTCTTTCCTCAAAAGAGAAAATGGTTGTTGTCAAAGCCAAAGAATGATTTATTTAATTATACTGCTTTTTTAATTTTAATGCTTAACAACTAGTTCACTTTTCAAGGCAGTTCAGCAATACATTATGCGAGCCCCTTACAGCACTGACCACAAAGAATGGGTGTGTTCTACCCTGCTAATGCACTGCAGCAGTGCACGCTATCAGATCTACCCTGCTAATGCACTGCAGCAGTGCACGCTGTCAGATATTCCTATAGGATACAGACTCTAACCGGCAGTTTACCTGATCTGAACTTTGGGAAATGGGGGGAAAGTAATTTTGTGCATATATCAATGACAATTAATAAGTTCTTTCCTTAAAAAGTGAATAAATGAAGACAAAATCAAAGAAGTTTCCATAATGGAAGGAAAATTTACTTGATCCTTTGTTCGTGTTGTTCATCATTCACAACTCGCGTATCCTTTGGGAGCTTAGCAGAGTCAACTTCAAGTTGGTGGCAACGATCTAAGTGTACTTTCTTGAACTCATCCTGCATCTTTTCCAACTGTAATTCTCCTTTTACAACATCTTCATTCAGCTGATCAATTTGTTGTCTATAACTTTGCTCCAAATAGTCCATCTGCCCAAAGTTTTCAATTACCATAGCACTCATGAGAACCTCAAAACCAAGAACTGATAAACTCTGAAATAGAATATACAGTCCTGAATATATTGGAATTTTTCATTAAAATTACATGTCTAATGGACAACAAGTTTGAGTCGTATAAAATTATACTCAAGTTGCAAGTAAAAGACACTGACTGAACTAATTTAGAATGCTATGTTTCAACTACCATATGTGCCAATCTCAATTATCAATTAAGCATACCTCTTTCTTGCATTCTTCGTGTTGCTCTGTAGCCCTCTGTCTAATAATCTTAATTTCAGCTTCTCTCATTCGCAATTTTGACGCCACTATACTAACCGTCTCTTCTAAAGTTCTACTGTGCTCCTGTTGTTTAGCAACTTTCGTCTTAAACCAAGTAAGCTTCTGATTGTCCTCATCCATTTGCCTCATGGGTTCTACAACCATCTTATGATAGGATTTCATATCATACCGTAAGCTTGTTTTGCCTGCAAGACAATTTTGCACTGTTATAACTTATAATGGCTCCTTCAACACAAGATAAAAGCTTTAGTCCTATCTTGCATAAGACTACATGAACCAAAAACCATATCCCTCCTAATGCGTCTTGGGGATTACACAATTAATTTAAGAATCCTGCTGAACATAATCAGACTTTCCTAAATAATATGCCTATGCTTAATGAGCTGTGACCATATTAGGAGACATTCAGAAATTCAATTCATGCTTTACATAAGAAATGAAAATTAAGCAACCGCAACCCATCCCTTTGTGATACATGCCATATAAAACTTCAAAGAAAATAAATAATACAAACCTTTTGAGTGTCTGTTAAAAATCTCCATCTCTTCTTTTGTTGCGAAGTAACCATATAATACACGTTTTCCACCTGGATGAAACAATACCGGGCGTCGTTCCCAATCATCTTTTCCTCTCCCTTCCTCCAAAAACTGCTTGTGTAAGCGCTCTGCCTCCAAGTATCCCATTGCTGATTCCTCAAATATAAGTACACTCATTCCACGATGCCCCTTGGGGCCATATGCATGTCTTGCTTTCATGGCTTTATATCCTTTAAAATACTCCACTAATTCTTTATTTCCCATTCCAATCCACTGGAAAAAAAGGGGCAATAAACCATAATCATGAAACTAAATCATTAGAGAATAAAAGATGCAAGCACATTCCATTGACTTCAATTGCTACTACATTATATGAACAAAAAACCTAAGTAATAGCATATTAAGAATAATAACTAAAAGAAAAAAGGTATGTATACAAAAGATAAGAATGAAACCTTTTAGGATAATAAGGCCTAATAAAGAGCCCCAAGGGATAGCTCGGTTGGTTGGGCCATATCGCCAAAGGCACGGTTCCTATGGGAGATTGCAAAATCCATTACCATCGAATCAATTGGGGTTACCAGCAGCACATGAGTGGCTGGCGGTTAATCCTGTCCTCCATTGAGAATCCAGGCAAGAGAGGGCAACTCCGCAAATTTATTCCTTCAGAAAAAATAAGGACTAATAAAGAGATTTTAATCTATATAAAATATGCACAAAAAATGCATGTTTCTGAATGTGTGAATTTATAAGGGAATTACAGTGATATCCACAAAGTGTGCTAGTTGAGGCCCTATTGTTAGTTTTTGGGTTACTCCAAAAGTGTCTACACCTATGTTGCATGGGGACCCATCCCCCCAAAAAACACTCGTGTGCTGCCGTTCCCGTGTTTCAGGGACTTGGGAACCCTTAGGAAACGTCCCCAAACTGCTGGAAACTTCATTGGGGACTTGGGGACTTGCTGGCCGTCCCTAAGACGTTCAGGGCAGATTCCAAGGACGTTCCAAACAGAACTCAAGGATGTTTTGGGCAGATTTCTGGGATTTTCTAGGCAGATTTTGGGGATATTCTGGGCATATATATTCGGTTTTGGCAATCATGGGTATTGATGATTGGATGATATGATCATTTTTCCCATCCATTATTTTTGTATTGCACTAAATCTAAATCTTTTGTACAGGTTGCGGATCAAAATATGGATTTTGTACAATGGGTTTCAATTTGGGTTTTTGGTGATTTAAATATTGTATTTTCAACAACATTACAAGAAGCAAAGCCTCCATGTCAAAAAAACAAGTAATGTAACATTTCAAAGGGCTAATCTCTTGTTCTTCTCATTTTTGGGGTCATCTCAGCTTTTACATTTTGTACACGGGTTTCCAGGAGTCATTCAAGTCCAGTGCTTCCACCATCCAAATCTCAAGCATTGTAGAAACAATCAGATAGTGGTGACTTGGATTGAGTACTAAATGTTCGAATAAATTCCTATTTGATCACCTTCTTAATCTAAAATATGAATCTAATCTCTTTACAGAACCAAAGTGTTTTGTAATGGTTTTCAAGTTTCAACACCGCTGTAAAAATCTGCAAAACCAACTGAGAAGGAAATGCCTTTAATGTTTTAACATAATCATCAATAACAAAAAATATGAGGAAGTATAGCAGCTATAGAGACAGTTCTCTATCTAATAGACCCTTCATGGACCTTATTGCAAATTGAAAATAGTTACACTTCAGTTTCCTAAAGCTAAACTGCATTTTGCTCATGTCTAGCGGCCAATAATGGAATGTCACTCGGCCCTTTTTTAAAGTGCTTGAGCTTTTTCAGAATTGACAAGTGTAAGGGCTGTGCATAATACTATATAGTATAGCTTGTTATGCTTACAA
>ML791383.1:0-32146 GCA_009831015.1 Picea engelmannii
ACCTAGCAGTCCCATGTTTGACCTATTCATGGTCACTAACTGGTTTATCTCATCTTAATTTAATATGGCGATTTACAAAAAAATCAATGTTGATGAGGTCCATGTAATAGAATATTTCCAAATTTAACGAAATATGTGTTAAAAACAACTTTCTTAAATGGTGTTATTGAAGAAGAAGTGTATATAGAACAAAAACAAGGATTTGAAGTTGAATATAGAAAGACTCGTGTCTGCAGGTTGAAGAAATCCCTGTATGGGTTGAAGCAAGCCCCTAGTGCTTGGTATGGTAGAATTGATAGTTTCCTGATGAGCTTGGGCTTTACAAATATTAAATTTGATCCTAACCTATACTTCAAGGTTATGAATGATGAGCTAGTTATATTTGTACTATATGTGGATAATTTATTCTTAACAAGAGAAAAAAATCTCATCACAGATTGCAAGAAGAAGCTCGTTGCAGAGTTTGAGATGAAAAACATAGGGCCGATGTATTATTTGTTAGGTCTTGAAGTTTGGCAGAGCCCAGAGAAGATCTTCCTTAACCAAGGGAATTATGCAGTTGAAATATTGAATATATTTGACATGTTTGAATGTAAAGCCATGAACACACCCATGGAAACAAATTTGAAGCTCTTAGTTGATACTTCATCAGAGTTCGTTGGTGCTACTCTATACAAACGTATTGTTAGATCATTGATGTATCTAACGAATACCAAGACTGATATATTCTTTAATGTGAACACCTTGAATCAGTATTTGGTGGAGCCAAGATTTTTTCACCTTGTAGCTACAAAGCATTTGATGAGATACCTTAAGGGTACATTGGATCATGGTCCTTATTATACTAGAGATCATGACTTCAAACTGTATGGTTATACTGATTCAAATTGAGTTGGAAGTGCTTCAGACAGAAAAACACTTCAGGATGTTGTTTCAGTTTGGGGTCAGCCATGACTTCATGGTAAAGTAGGAAGAAATTCAATATTTCTCTCAGCACGACAGAAGCGGAGTACATTGCAGCATGTTCCACCAGTTGTGAATCCATATGGATTAAGAATTTGTTGGCAGATTTGTTCGATATGGATATGGAAGCTATCGTGATTCTATGTGATAACTAGAGTTGTATAAAGATAACAGAGAACTCCTTGTTCCATGATAAGTCGAAGAACATAGAGATCCAATATCACTACATTCATGATATGGTGTAGAGGGGAGTTGTAAAGATACAATATGTTGTCACAGATGAGCAAGTTGCAGATGTGTTGACCAAGCCTATGTCTTGTGTGAAGTTTGAGTACTTTAGAGACAAGCATGGTGTTGTTCGAAAGGACCTCCCTCAAAAGGGGGAGTGATGTTGATGATACTATGGTATCCTCACCAACAACAAGTAGCTCCATTAGGATTTATATCCTAGGGGATTGAGCATCCTTGGGCAGATCCCAAAGGTTCAGTAAGAACAGTCTATCAGAGTACATGTGCATGTATATGCCATTTTTGGTTAGTAGTGGTAGCTCCATTAGGATTTTATATCCTAGGGAATATTATGATTCCTGGGAAGATCCCGAAGGTCCGGTAAGGATGGTCTGTCAGAGTACCACAAATATTGTTGATTGATACACCTGCCTCATCCTGTTTCCACATGTTGATGATGTTGGTGTTCCAACTTCATGTTGTTGATGATGTTTTTGTTGTTTTATCTTCTTGTTATTGATGTTTATATTTTAGCTTCATGCTTATGATGATGATGATGATATTACTCAAACTCCATGATGTAAGAGATGATGATATTGATGATGATAAAAAATTCTGATGATTTATAGATGTGCCAATCATTGTTCCAGATGTTGATGATGATGTTGCCCTCTCCTTCTATTGATGATTCTGTATTGGGTCATGTCAGTAGAATACTCCTCTCGTTAAGGAGGAGTGTTGAAATATTGTAACTTTGAAGAATATTCTAATTATATTTGAGTTATTATTTAATATATCAAATCCAATTTTGCAGATCGATCAACTCGAGTTTTGTATAAGATCAAATCCCCTTTTGTGGATTGGCCAAACTACATTTGTATAATGGTATTTGTAAAGTCATCCCCTAGTAATTATAAAGTGGTTTTAACCAGTTCCAGGAGAAGTCGAACCCACCAAGTGAAGAGACATAACCCTAGTGCCTCCTCAACTTGTATTTATATGTGAAGATGGTGCCTCACTTGAACACACACTCTCTCACTCATCTAGTGCACATATCAGTTACAGTTGCAAGAGGAAGGAGAAGAGAGGGGCATGCTCAGTCTTGGTTTATTATTGGGGCTTTGGTCTTAGTCTTAGCATTGTATTGACAATATATTATTGAGGAAGTTTTTGCTAGGTTTTATCCCCCATGAGCGTTTCCAAAGATAAAATGTTGCATACCTTGTGATTGTGTTTCTTTCAATGATCCTCTTTATGTTTTTGTTTTGGAAATACATTGAATGCTCATGTAATTTGGAAATAACATATTAACAAAAGTAAAAACTTAACAGGTCTCTCAAGAAGGAACACAAGAAACCATCTCAAGGGCCCTTAGAGCAGGGAGAGCCCTACCCAATAATCCTAGATGTTAATTCTCTCCTTAATGTAAGAGGGATTGGGGGCCCTCAAAAAATGATTTCCCTCAAGAGGATGATCCTAAGCCTCAAGCCTGATATAATCATGCTTCAAGAGAAAATGTGTACAGGAGAAAATGTGAGGGATATTGTGGAACCTTGGCTTAGGATTTGGTTGTTCAACATTGTAGATGCCTAAGGAATGTCAGGAGGATTAATCAATAGATGGAGCCCCATCTTCAAGGCCCTTTCTTCTTCTTCTGTTTGGTCTTGAATTTTTGTCAGTCTTAAACACAAAGATTTTGATTTTCCTTTCACCATAGTAAACATCCACGGACCTTATTCTGAAAGGGTCCCTTTCTGGGAAGATTTGAAATCTGTAGGTGTATTTAATGACCCCTTCATATTGGTAGGTGGATATCTGAACTTTACCCTAGCTCCAAGAGAAATATGGGGTTGTAAACCAAGAGAGGATCAATAGAGAGGGTTTTCTTTATTTGAGAACCTTCACCTGGTGTACTTAGAATTGGTAAAACTCTCCCCTACTTGGTGGAACTTTAGAACGAGTGAGGAAAATGTTACGAAGAGATTATACATATTTCTCATCTCATAGGTGTTGTTAGAGAAGGGGTTCTATTTTCAATGTAAGGTGGAAGAAGGAGGGTTGATGGACCATCACCTAGATTCATTTTAGTGGAAATCCAACAATGAGTCCCCTCCAGCTCCCTTAAAAATAATCCATGTATGGCTGGAATAAGAAGAATACAAAAATATGGTAACCTCCTCTTGGGTTCATCTTTCCCCTCTAAATCCTAAACCCCTGAAGGTACAATTTGCAACAAATCTAAAGTGAATTATGACTGCCAGAAAACAATGGATGCCTAACTGGAAAGCTAAAAAGCAAAAGGAAACCTCTAAGTTGAGCTCAATTCTCATATCTCTTCAAAAGAATAGATGAAGGTCCGCTAAGATCGACTTAGTTAGAGGAGTTAAAAACTCTAGCGAATCTCCAAAATGATTGGTTAAAGAAATAATATTTGGAGTGGCAGTTAAAAAGCAAGGATCTATGGTTAAAATTAGGGGATAAAAACTCAAAGTATTTCCACCAATTCAAAAAATACAAAAAAAACCTTAACAAAATCTTGGAAATAAAGAATGATGAAGGCAATTCAACCACCTACTTTCGGGAAGAATCTGAAGCGGGAGATAAATTTTTAAAAATATTTTCGAAGCTCCTGTCGGATGCTCGATTCAGGAAATTATGGAAGTGGTAAAAAAATTACCTACATTCTTCACCGAGGAAATGAATCAATCCCTGGAGGAGTTGGTGTTGGAAGTGGAGTTAAAATAATCCCTCTTTTCCATGCATAATGGAATTTTTTTTGGGGTCAGACGGTTTTATAGTCAAATTTTTCAAATTCTTCTATGACTTGATAAAGGATGACTTACTCTTGAAAATAAGGGAATCCAAGAGGGTTGGAAAAATTCATGGGTCTCTAAAATCTACCTTCCTTTGTTTCATATTTTAGAGACTATACACCCATTTCATGCTACAATGTCGTTTACAAGATAATTACCAAGCTCATCTCCAGACGTTTAAAAACTATGCTAAGTAAAGTAATTGGAGAAGAACCATTTGGATTCTTGGAAAATAGGGAGATCTATGACATGCTATCTATCACCCAAGAAACCCTCCACTCAATAAAAAAGAAGAATATCAAAGCGATTATCGTTAAACTAGATTTTTTTAAATCCTATGACAGAGTGGACTAGACCTTCCTGCATTTAGTCCTCATACAACTGGGGATGAATTTGATTACAATAAATTGGATCATGGGATGTATCCAAAGCACATCCTTTGTAGTTCTTATTGACATGTTCCCCTATATATTATTTAAGGCTTTGAGAGGCCTATGCCAGGCATGCACCCTCTCTCCTTTCTGATTTCTGATAATTGCAGAAGCTCTTAGTAGAATTTATAGGAAGCCCCGTTGAATGGTTCACTAAGAGGATTGAAGCTATCTGACTAAGAGATGATTACTCATTTTGTGTTTGTTGACGATATTTTTTGTAGTGTGTATTGATCCCTTAGAGACCTTTCGACCCTAAAAACAATTCTCAACTTATATTGCAAAGCCACCAGAATGAGATTCAACTTGGAAAAATCAAGTATAACTCTTAACAACTGGTAGGAAGCTTAATCATCATCTTTCCTTAACTTCTTTTCAGATCAAAGAAGGGATCAAGTGCTTTGGTTTTTTCCTGAAACTGGATTGTTATAGAAAAGATGATTGGGGGTGGCTTATCAGAAAACTGAAAGCCAAGATCTCTATTAGGGTGAACATACTCCTTTCTAGTGGAAATAGGTTCATCCTCCTTAAAACTGTTTTGGAAAGTATTTCAATTTACTGGAATTCCATAGCTACTGTACCCAAAGGTATCTTAAAGAATATATGCAAATTGAGCTTTCAATATCTATGGGATGGGTAGAAATTTAAAAAATAATTAGTTAGTTATCTAGATTAATTTAATTAAACACAAGTTATAACTCAATCTCTTCTCTGATATTCCCATGTGTCTATCATGCTACAAACCCTGACATGCATAAGTCCTTTATAACCAGTCTCTGGAACCAATGCTTGCAAGCATTACCAGGTTGGCAGGAATGGAAATAGGAAGGTTGAGCATGAAAGATTCTAAAGTTGATGAAAATATTCATTGTTCCGTCTTTATATGGTTTTATGTGAATAGATGGTAAAGGTACGGGTTGGGGATAGGCAAAAAAATATATGGTGCATTGACAGGGATTAGAGAAGGTAGGTCCAGAGAATATGAGAGATTTTTCAGGCTTCTTATTGCTAGCAAGGCTCAGTCCACATGTAATGGAACTAAACATTGAATCTTTCACTAAGGGGATGTTAATAGGACATACTTTCACTTTTTTTAGCATACAAGGCGGGCAGAGATAAACAATAGTAATGGGCAATGAGCCTCCTTGTGATTAAGTAATCTAGTGGACATTTACTGTTGTAACTGGGAGAATCGCCAGTGAGACTGCACCATCATTTCATTATGAAATTGTCCTAATATGGTATCCTTCCATTGGAGGGAGGATCATTTCAGGGAAGTACCCAATTTATGGAGGCCTAAGGATCGATGAAGCTTCTTTTAGGCTATCTTGTTAATGGGGAAACCAAAATCCAGGACATGGCATCATTTTGATTTACAGTTTTTCTAAGGTTATTTTCCAATTTATCAACATGAATTTCTTCCATTTTAAGGATTTGTCCCTCTTGATATGTTCTAACTCGCAAAATGATTTTTGTGAAAAAAATAATTTTCCTTGAAATTTTTTTTTCAATGTTAATGTGATGCCTAAAATCAAGGCATCCAATTATGTTTGATTATTTTTATTGTTATCTATATATTTATACCACTATATAGTTATGGAATATCCCTTATTCTTTCAAAACACCTTTGGCCCTGCTCTGTCTAGATTTTCTTTAGAGGCACCATCAAAATTATATATAATCCATTTTTCTCCTGCTGGCACATTCCCATGTTGCCTAAATTATGTCCTTCCACAATGTATTTGAAATTCATATATATAGTAATATCAATATTCAAAAACAACGGAGAGAATTTCTCATAAAATGGATTACTCATCGAGAAATGAAAAATAGATATTAAATATAAAGTTTTTTTTTATAATTTCTTACAAATAAGAGTTTCTTCTAAATAAAATACTTCAACATCAACATTAAGTTAATGATATGACAATATAGTACAACAAAACATATGTAAAATGTCAGAGTTGTATACATCCAATTCCTTCTCTACCTCTAAATAAACATGGAACCCAAATTTAAACAAATATGTATAAGTGTTCATATTCAATGCACTATTAATATGTATAAATATTCATATTCAATACACTATTACATATAAATAAATAAATTTGGATAATTCTTTAGAAGCACGTTATTTCTTCGATATTTTGGTTGAGGATTTATTTATTAGAAGTAGCATTTAAGAAATACTTTATTTCTTTAACATTGTTTTATTAAGAACCCATATTCACTAGAATCATATTCAATACACTATTACATATAAATAAATAAATTTCGATAATTCTTAAGAAGCACGTTATTTCTTCGATATTTTGGTTGAGAATTCGTATTTATTAGAAGTAGCATTTAAGAAATATTTTATTTCTTTAACATTTTTTTTTTTTTATGAAGAACCCATATTCACTAGAAATTTTGGCTATTAATTGAGTTGAATTATTTGGATAATAACAATAATTTTATAATTGAATGTGTGTATTATTTTTGTTTTGAGATGAAGACTTGTGTGGATTTGTTTTATAAAAGATGTGATTGATGCAATGACGACGTGTATTACAGGATATCTGGCAATACCAACAATCATGTTACCATCACTTCACAACTTTTGAGTTGTCTCATCGCTAGGGATCACCACAACCACATTGGCATCGGCTTACATGACAATGGATATTGTTCAACATGGCCAGGTTAGTAAACAACTTTTGATGTCATGTCTATTTAATTACTTTTCCCATAAATTTCTTTGATTTCTCTATTTACTATCATGTCTTTTGATGCAATTTTTTCTCGGGAGCTACAAACATTCTATTTTCATTCGACAACCATGGATTGTGCATGTGAATCTCTATCACCTTATTCTTCTTTAGTTTTTCCTATAACCCTTTTCATAGTTGTTGCACATTATTTCTGTGACGCAACCTCTCTGATAGATAACTCTAGATAACTCTGGAGACAAACATTGGGCGTGTGAACATTATAATAAATGCATCATATATATGTATATATACTTTAAGGTTTGAATTTCTTCTACTAATAATATAGCTTTATGGTTTGAATTTCTAATCCTAATAATATTAGGTATCATGGTAAATTTTTGTCTAAGATTTTAACCCATGTCCATCAATAGCAGTCTTGTTTAAATTAAGATGAATGCCATACTTGGTTGAAGGAGGATTGTTCAGTATTCAATCAACTGTGCACCTTAGTACTATACTGATTTTGTAGAAGACACATTTATGGCAGCCTTCCATCAAGATTGTTGAAAATGTGCCAACTAATTTCCCATGCGGATTGGATCTTGACTTCGAGTATTCTGTAGTTAGCTATCGGTTAAAAATAGAATATGCATGCATGCACACTAAAGTGATCAGTTTGTGTAACTGGTTGATTAGTTTGTAATCAATTAGTCTAATTGTGTAATTGGTTGATCAATTAGGCTTACTTGGCTGGTTTGACTAGATTGGGTCAAGGGAATGCTCATGTTAAGGTGGAGAACTGAGACTTCATTGTAAAGTCTATGGAGGTGAGCAACAAAGTTTCCCTTGGGTCGGCATGGCTAGATTTAAACAAGGTTTTTCGAATGCAATGTTTGAGGTGGAGCAGTGTGCCCATGTTAAAAAGGTGGGTCTATAGAAATGTTGATGTGTTTAGAGATTTATAGTGAAATGAACATTAAGAGGTCAATCAAGTGTTTGAGAGTATATGATGAAGGTAAGTTCATATCCATGGAACTTGGAAATTATTACAAGGAAGTGGGGATCGAAAGGGCATGTTCAGTAGTGACAAGTTATAGCAATAGTTCTAGGCAAAGGCGAATGTGTTATCTGGTAACTCGGTCACCATCGGTTGCAGAAGAATGGAAGATTCTGGAAGAGGTATGGACATGTTATATGGTGATTACACAAATGTGAAATTATTTCATTGTGATGCTTATGTTTTTATCAATATTCTAAGTAGGACCTAGATCAAACAGGTAGATATTCGATACAATGATGATGCTAAGGGATGCAGATTGTGGGATCCTACTGCCTACAAAATCATCATCGACAAAAATGCAGTGTTTGATGAATCTATATTTTATAAAAAAATCAAACATAGTAAAATATGAATGGTTCAAAGCATGACTGGTATCAGAAGGGTATTTGGAAGGTATTGATTTCAATGAAAGTTTCTCACTAGTTGTCAAAATCTTGTTGTTATTCGTGTTGTGTTAGCACTAGTTTTGTTACTTGAACTTGAGTTAGTACAACTATATGTTAATTTTTTTTTACATGGAGTATTTGGATCAGGATATGTATGTGGAACAGCCAGAAAGGTTAGTTCAGGATCACAGTAGAAGATTTGTTTGCAAACTTAGGAATCATTGTATGGCCTGAAGCATGCTAGGAAAATGGTACAAGATGTTTGATTCCTTCATGGTGAACCAAATTTTACAAGAAGTGAGTATAACCATTGTATGTATGGTATATTCATTATCTTGGTGTTATATCTTATGCTTGTAGCAAGAACAAACATGTTTGAGATCAACAAGTTGGCTTAGTTTGTTAGGATGGCTGATATGAAGGGACAAGGAGCAGGGAAACAAATCTCAGGCATGGATATACATAGAGACAGGAAATATGGTAAGCCTTGTTTATCACAATAGAAGTATGTGATGAAAATACTAATGAAATTCGATATGAATATTGTGAAACTGGTAAAATCCCTTTGGCTTTCTATTGTAAGCTTTATTCAAGTTTATGTCCTAATTAATGAACAAGAAAAGGGTTATATGTCTTGAGTATCATATGTTAGTAGGAAGTTTGATGTATGAAATGGAAATGGTCAATATTTCACATGCAGTTGGTGTTGTAAGTCGACACATGGAAAAATCATGTGAAGAGCATGGAAATGGGTGCTTCAGTATCTTAGAAGAACATAAGGATAAGTATCACCTACAATGGTTGCATGCTTTAGTCTATGGTTATGTTGATTTAGAAGACTTGAAAAAGGAGACCTACCTGAGTTTATGTTTTGCAAGAATGCAATGATCTATTGGGTAAGTTTGGACAAGTACAGGATGAGATATTTTGTGGTGGTCAAATCATTGTTGTTAAGAACCAAATACTTGCATACAGAAACACCACAAAGATTCAAAGAACAATATAGAAAACCACCACTTTATTATATCAAAACCCTTGAAGTAGGGAAACACCATACAATGGATCCTATTATGGAAGGGATCCTCTCATGTTCACTTGCCTCTTCAAGGGGGAATCCTCCTATTGAGATACCGCTCACAATATAATACTTTTCTTCATATCCCATTACATTACTTGAACCCCTTTATATAGTGCTACCAACAACCTAAGATCATTCTAGAGGAGGAACCTTTTAGAAGTAGAACATTCTAGAAAGTCCTCTTACATTTATTATATCTCACTACCATAGTGGGTCTTATTCAATACTATAGTGGACCTAGTTCACCTTACATTGAATGTCCTCTACTATTATAACTATGGGTGCTCAGGCCCCCCCACTACCTCTCTAGCTACCTAACATTCCATCCCCCTTATGAAAGTGTTGTCCTCAATGCTTGATGTACAACCATATAACAAGGTGCCATGGATAAGTGTGGACCATAGTGTTGAAGTAGACTAGAGAAATAAGGTTCCATGTAGAAATGAAAGCCACCATGTTGAAGTAGTCCAACCACCATTGTAAACCAGGGTCCCATGTCCAAGTGCTCTTGTGAAATCCACGCGAAAGATAGCATAACCTAATAACCAACTGAAAATGATGTTCGAAAGACTGACACCTATCATGTGGATCCAAATAAGAAGATTCATCTACATAGTGGGAAGGGTTGTACCTAATATGGAAGGAATAATACCATTGTAGAATATGTAGGATGGACACTCGTAATCATAACTAGATTCAGATTTGTCACATTGATGTTCTCTACAAAAGGTGGAGTAGATTCATCAAATAAAATATGAAAATGGTTGTCATCCCATAAATGACAGTTATTCATGTACCAATCATCACAATCGGCCTCAAAATCATACCATGCATATAATTCTTGAGTATATGAATCCTTGATGTCCTCCATAAGATATCTCTCATTTGTGTGAGTCAAGGACCTTGAACCTTGTGACAATTGTAACTGGCAACTTGTAGGCTTCAATCTTCCATCTAATTTCCATGAGAAGTTGAATATCCATTTGAAACACCACATATAATATACCAAAATAAATATCTTAAAATTATCCATCCCATGCCATTGATTTGGTAGCAATTTGATCACTCTGTGAAAAATTATGAGTTATGCAGTCTCGCCGCTGTCACGAAACCCCCCCCCCCAAATAGTTGATTTTAAATCAGCGATATCTTCACTTCGAGAGCTCTGATTTGGGTGATTTGTTTTTTGAAATCAACTATTTTTGAAAGAGGAACTTAGATATGTAATTTTTCTAGCAGATTTGACCTCCAAGTGCTACAGAAATAAAACAAAATCACATCGTCATCCGCGAAAAAAGCCTTGAAAATTTGCATATTTTAAAATGTCGATATCTTGACTTCCAGAACTCCATTGCGAATGATTTTTTTTAATTAGGTGTTTTTCTAAGAGGAACTCAGATATACAACCTGTTTCTGCAAATTTTGCTCAGAAATATACAAAAAATGTCTGAAATTTTGCGTCCCTCTTTTTCTGCTTTGAAAAAAAAAAATCTGCAAAAATAAAAACAAATCCCACACTTCTTGCCAAGGAAAGTGCTCTGATACTACTTGTTAAGAACCAAATACTTGCATATAGAAACACCACAAATATTCATAGAACAATATAGAAAACCACCACTTTATTATATCAAAACCCTTGAAGTAAGGCAACACCATACAACGAATCTTATTATGGAAGGGATCCTCTCATGTTTGCTTGCCTCTTCAAGGGGGAATCCTCCTAATGAGATACCGCTCACAATACAATACTTTTCTTTATATCCCATTACATTACTTGAACCCCTTTATATAGTTCTATCAACAACCTAAGATCATTTTAGAGGAGGAACCTTCTAGAAGTAGAACCTTCTAGTAAGTCCTCTTACATTTATTATATCTAACTACCATAATGAGCCTTATTTAATACTAAAGTGGACCTAGTCTACCTTACATTGAATGGCCTCTACTATTATAAATATGGGCCCTCTGAGCCCCCCACTACCTCTCTAGACACCTAAAAATAGTGCATTTGACTAACAGTCTAGTGTATCAAAATGTGACAATGCATCATTTTATAAGATAGGTTACTGATGGAGACAAAATGGTCCATACTAGATAAAATCGTGCCGACATGTTCACATAACAGTACTGCTAGAAAATTTGCAGAGTTGTGATGGTGTTTGGCTTCTCTTGGCTTGCAGAAAATGTGATGAATAAATTTGGGCATGATATATCAGGTAAATTGTTGTGAAGGTGGAGATTGTTGAAGGTGCATGCGGTGTGTGGGATGAGTGAGAGGATGGTTGTAATCTTGTGTTTGGTTGTTGTAATTCTCCCTTGATCAATAAGAATATTGATTATCGTTGCCGCACATTTTTTTCCCTTATAAGGTTTTCAATGTAAACATTGTGTTCAATTGTGTGATTGTTGTGCCATGTTATCTTTTCTAATAAAATCTAGCTCTGTTTATGCTTTCGCTGCCTAAAAAAGATGTCTTCATGTCTTCTTGTATACATAACATAGTGTCCCAGCTACTGCCATGAGCCTATGAAAACACTTGATTAACTACTACAACCTACTACTCGGGCATAGTGATTGCCACAAAGGTGATGCTACTTTCCAACAAGTTGAATTGATTTTAAAATCTCTATTTTTCAAATAATTTTACTAAATAAATAACACTCCTACTTGCAAACAAAAAACACTAAATATGAAATAAATATGAAGTAAATAGAAAATTAATTAGTATTTCTCAAAGCATTTATGAAGTAAATGAAACTTGATTGCAAACAGTAAACAATAACTAGGAATAAAACTTACTTGGAAAGAGTATAAACTTACTGGGATTTCAACCTTGCAAAAACAGTGATTGTGAAGGAACCAATGAACCAATGATGAATGAACCAGTGATGAATTTATGTGTGCTTTGTTGTTTATATGATGGTCATGGAACTCAATGGCATTGGAAATATCTATGGAGGAGAAATATGAAACTTACAATGGTAAAGAACTGATGATGGTAGTGGCAGTGGCAGTGGCTGCCCAATATTGCCAAAATTCATCACATATAAAGATCGTCTGACTTACCGACTTATCCTTTAGATATTGTCTAACTTATGTTTCAGATCTGTTTGGAAACCGAATGCATTATACATTTAATGATATCAATAAATAAATGCATTATGAGCTTCAATAAACTTAGGTTATAGAAGATTTGAAAAAGTGTTTTTTGTGAGGTTCTATTTATTGACCTCAAAAAGAACATCAATGAACATTTAATACACTTAATACACTGAAAACTTAGGCTAAATGAAGATAATAAAGACATAATCAGGTCCAAACTTAAGATATGTAAACGTTCACAAAAAAACTTAGGCTAAGTGAAAATGATTAAAATATAATTGGGTCCAAACTTAAGATATGAAAACATTCACAAAAAAGGTTGTGCAATAAGAGGTCAACTTATTAGCCAATACAATGTCTAATAAAAAAAATTAAAATACCATAAAAAATAACTATTTTACTTCTCCTCTATACAACTTTGTGCAACATAGAAAATATGTATAGTCAAAAGCAAAGTAATTGAAGGTCAACATTAGAACGACCTAACCTTCGGTGGGGACTAATAAGAAATGTGACATGGAATGGTGGACACCGAATTTCTTGGTTGCTTCTAGCTGTTTGTTCACGGGGTTGTTGAAAGGTCACAATATGTAAACAATTCAAGTGAAATGCATCATTGATCGTTGCTTTTAAAGTGAAATATATATTTCATGTATCATATATTGTATATAAGATACATATCATATATTGTGCGTATATTTGCTAATATGATATGTATTTACTTTGCTAAATTGAATGTTGAATTTAATGACTTATTTTTTTAAAATAATTTATTTTTACACATTGAAAGTTTAAATAAATATAATGTTTAATTATTTTATTAAAAATAATAAAAATCATTAAATTTAATTGTTTTGATATATTTGTATATGTAATAGAAATTTGATAAATAGATATTTTTTCATTTGCTAATAAGCATAAAATTTACTTTGCTAAATTGAATGTTGAATTTAATGACTTTTTTTTAAAAATAATTTATCTTTACACATTGAAAGTTTAAATAAATATAATGTTTAATTATTTTATTAAAAATAATAAAAATCATTAAATTTAATTGTTTTGATATATTTGTATATGTAATAGAAATTTGATAAATAGATATTTTTCCATTTGCATGGGTAATAAGAAGAAACTAATTTTTTAAATATATAATTTTTATTAATTGATTTTTTATAATTACATTAATTTTGGTTTTTTTGTATCCACTTTGGTTTTTGAGAGCATATGTTTGTAAGTGGAATTCTTTAGTATCTAAATGATGGAATTAGTGTATAAAAAGTATGATCGTTTTAATTTTTTTCTAAATCAATAACGTCAACACACCCCAAAATTTGTATGTCAAGCAATGCAGCATTTGAAGGTCTTAACACACCCTAAAATTTGTATGTCAAGCAATGCAGCATTTGAAGGTCTTAACATAATGAAAATAGGTTTCTTTTAGCATGTAGACGCCAGTGTTTAGTAGTGTCCCACGTACTTTTTTAATTAATGAGATATGTCACATGAAAATAAAATTAAATAAAACACTTCCTTAAAAAAAATTAGATATTTGTAATATGCATAAACAAGTGTATATATGTTTTCAATTTCATCACCTATGGATATTTGTAACAAATTGCAATGGTTCATCAAAACAAGACATATTGAAAGATGAGAAAAATGTTGATTTTACTATGTTTTATGCATTACATACCACCGACTTGGTTACCATGAAGTCTAGTGTAGAAACATAGGAAGATACATGACACATAAAACATGACTAATGGGTGAGATGACCTCTTAAGGGTATCATTGGCCTTTATGTGAGGATATGGAAACCATTTGGATTTTTTTAGCACTTGACACAGGGCTTGAGGCCCTAGACATGGTTGAGGGAAGGAACATGGGCGTTAAGCCCTAAATGATGCTTCTAGGAATCTAAGGATAATAAATGCTTCTCCTTGAACCACCACACATGACCTCCCAAAGGGGTCCTTGGTGACCAAGTGGGGATATGGGCACTAAACATCGCTTCTAGTCACTCAATAATAGTATTGATACTATAGGACCCCCTGCATGGCCCATAATCCTTACTAGGAACCATTAATGCCTAAGTCCCTAGTTTCTACACCTAAACAAACCCATCAATGATTCACAAATTGTCAAAGTTATTCATATGTACCATTTATCAATAAACAATTGCCTTTATAGGGCCTATGTGGTGGTTCATGAACTTGTGCATGTTTAATGAGATATAAAACAATTTTTTTGGCTTGAGTCATTGGTTTTTTGGCATTAAAAAAATGATTGGGCCATGAGACTCATCCATTCTACACTAAATGTCAAAAGTATGCATATATCCCACTTAAGGGGAAATAATTCCCACTACATTGCATTTATGATAGTTTGGGGTTACGTGCATGATCCATGAGTCCTAGAGGAAACTATTAGGACATATATGTCTCTTGGTATTGGTTTTAAAACATGGTCTAGACCATAAGACACAATTGTGTTATATAAAATGTCAAACTACTAACCATATCCTACTTGCAAGCCAAATATTAGATCTTTAAGAACTTTATTAAGGTTTAGGGCTGTATGTATGTCCTATGAATCATAGAAAAAATATTAGGGACAATGTACTTGATTTATGTATATAAATTGACACATAAGACCTATCCATGTTTCTCCAAACATAAGATTTATTCTAATTTAGGGATCATTTTTACTCTATTAGGTAATTTTGGTGTTTGAGGACATGCATATGGCCCCTGATCCCTAGAAATAATTCTCATGATGTACGTCCCTAGTTATCATACTTAAACCATGCCTCATCCTACATGACCGATCAATGCTATGCCAAACATCAAAACTATTCTCATATCTAGGCCAAATATTCCATTTATAGGGCCTTTCTGTTGGTTTTTGGCCTTATGCATGTCCCATGATCCCTAGAGGAAATTATTGGAGACCAACTACCAAGTTTTAATTACCCAATCATAAATATTAAGGCACATACATGGTGCACCAATCACTAGAATTAATCTCATATCTCACTTGAAAGCCAAACATTCTTGTTATAGGTCCTGTGGGTTGATTTAGGCCTATTTGCATGGGCCATGAGCCCTAAAAGTAAATGTTATGGACTAATTCATTAATTTTTGGCCTTGTACCATGCTCTAAGAAATAAGACTCATCCATGATTTGAAAAATGTCTGAATTATTCCCAGATCTCACACATATGGAAAATATTACCTCTACAATGTCTCTCTAGTGGTTTATGGCCCCATACATGGTCCATAGAAAGTGTATTTATATCCTAATCATAAACCAAAAATTATCTCTACAAGGGCCTTGTGATGATTTAAGGTCCTATGTAGGGCCCACAAGGCCTAAAGGCAACACTTAGTCAAGATGTCCCTATTTTTCATCCTTGAAACATAAGTTGGGACATAAGATCCATCCATTGTATGACAGATGTTGAAATCACGCCTGTATCCCACTCATAGGAGAAGGATTCCCTCAATAAGGTCTATGTCATTGTATTAGACCCATACATGGACCATGAGATATACAGAAACTTATTAGGGACAATGTTGTTGGTTTATGCTAGACAAACCATGAAATTCATGCCCATATCCTATTTGTAGTGTAAATGTTCCGTATATTAGAATTTTGTGATAATTTACTTCCCCATTCATATTTTATGAGTTTTATAAGTGACTACAAGGGAACGAGTCTATGGTTATTGGCCTTAAATAGTCAAATTTTCACCTTAAACTAAGGATTTTGCCATGAACACTAGTTATTAATAATACCTATGCATTTCTCTATGCTAAAAACATGCACATGTTATTTATGAAATGGTTTTCTTATGCATTGTGTTTCAATGAAAACAAAAGCGAAAGACATTACCAATATCATTTATGTCCAAATACATGTTAAAAAACACAAAGAAACAACTAACTATTAAGAATATTTCCATAAAAAACAATTCTAAATAATTTAATGTGATTGAAGAAGCATTTTTACAAGTTGTGAGCATTAATTCTTATGATAATGGTAAACTTACATAATCAAGTAAGAAAATTAGTAAGGAAAGAGAATCTTCTTGAAAGAGTCCAAGAAATTAGAGCCAAGGAAAGGATAGACATGGTGAATCAAAGGCATTCAATGAGCACCAGTTCAACTCGATTATGGAATTAAATGGATGGAATTCAATTGACTTGAGTTGGAATTTTTAACTCTTATTTGTATTATATATTAATGTGTGATACTTGATTGTATGAGAAGTGTGTGGTTGTTATTGGATTGGTTAATATGAGGTAGAGTTTGTTTCTATATGAATAGCTTGCTTTGATGTTTTAGGAGGTTGTTATATCTAGTTGAATATTAGATATTCTCTCTAACTAGTTGGTTTATATTTTTGGTGTGTGGTTGATATATTCTTTCAATAGGTTTTTAGTGTGATAAGAGAGTGTGTCTATGTTAAGGAAAAGATTGATATATAAACATGAAATATTGTTTGATGTTAATAAATATCACTCAATGAATTTTTTTATTTGTGAAACAATGTCTACTCTTTCGTTTGCCTATATGGTATCAAATCCAATACAGGTTGGACTCTCTCATGAGAGGGGTATGTAGTCATGGAATTTCCACAGTTTTTTTTCTATATAAATATGTAGGATAAATGTAGGTGAGAGTATATTATTTTTTGAGTGTTGTTATGGTTTGTCTATAATAGTGTGTGAAATACAGTTTGTCTTTGGTGTTGTAAGTTATCTTAGTTTTTTGTCACATTAATATGAGGACCAAGAAGGATACACTTGTTGTAACTCCTATTTCATGAGTTTGGGTGTACGTAGAGATCCAATGGACCTAGTTATTATGAATGGGCGTGGTGAAAGTAGTTATTTCTTCTTTTGTTTGTTCCATCTCATGAGGTTGTTGGATATAAATGTTGAATCTGTGTGAATTGTTGGTGTCGACTTGGTGTGTGATGGTTGGTGTTGTGTTTATGGCTATGTTTGAGCCACATTTACATGGAGGCCAAATTTTGATCTAGATTAAATGTATGTGATCCAGTAAATTGTAGCGTATGGTTGGATCTTATACAAATCTTGTTCAAAAAGAAATTAAAGATGGTTGGTATTTTTGTATTGTACATGAGAATTGTTGGTTGATTTTCTAGCGAAATCTCCTGATTTATTTGACTATGGATAATGGTGTGTGCCTATCAAAGTCAAGCATTGAGAATAAATATACTCTTGATCGACTTGCTACCCATGAGCACACCCATGAGTGTGATACCTACATAGATCTATTGCATATATATGTTGGATAAAGTGAGTTGTGGAGAAACATGTTGTGTGAAAAAGGAGGGAATCTATTGCAGTTGTGTAAAACCTTATCATTAGAATCACAACTTACACTTATGTTTGGACTTTAGGATTTAATAAAATCAAAGAAACATCCAAATGAAATAAAATATTTTCATCAAGTTGACATGTTCGCGAGAATGGTGTTCTTGAGAGGAGCTACCGTGTTTTGCAAAGTGCATTTTTGTATGCTTCTCATGGAAGCAATATAGCCCGGGGCTATATGACATTGTCCTATATTTATTATGATGCCTGTAGAGAAAGGTTCTATTGGTTTTATGATTGATTTTATCATGGGAAGGGTTTTTGCTGCAGTATAAAAAATAAATAAAAAAGTTTTTGTTACCCCTATTTAGTGTGTCAAACTATTGATACAAAACTAGGGTGAAATGTTGAATTCTAAGCATCTTGCTAACCATATAAAGGATTTGAGAATTATTTTTGTAGGGAAATCTAGGATGAAGGTTTTGTTGTCATCTGGAGAGGACCTTCGAGGTTATAGAACCAAGAACTCAATCTTGAGTGACATGTCAGTGGGCTTGAAGTTCATATTTTTACCTCTAAAGTGGAAAGTCAACTCTGCACTATGATTCAAAACAAATGACTTTAGAATGGAACCTTATTGAGGTAAAAAGAAAAGAAGTCTTATATGGTTCTATAGGAAAGGTTATTTGACTAGTTGATATGTTTGGTGATATCATGGTTAGATCATTGTATCTATTATTCCTTGTACGTTATTATGTAGACTTGCGATGGAGTTGGGGGGAGTTTATTGGATTCAATGATGTTAACATACTTATTGATCTTAGGTAACTCAAGAAGAGTATTGGTTTTTTTAGAATTAGATACTCTAACAAATCACAGGTGAATATGGAAATCCAAGACAAAGATTGGATAATGATGCCAAAGATGTAGAGGTTGAAGATGCAAATGTAGATTCCAAGCATGTGAATAGGTGAAAAGGAGAAAGGAGGTATATGGTATTTTTTTCATATGTATCATTATCTCTTACTAAAATTTTCTATCCTTGCATGACAAATTTGTAATGTATAAGTCATTCCTTGGTTTGATTTATAAGGTGTGTTGTAGCTAAAATAAAAATACAACAAGATGTTTTTTCTCAACCAATTCTTCCTTAGTGAAAGACTATATGAGGAATATTTTGTGCCATAAGAAATCAGATTAGAAGGTGCATAGAGTGTAAGATTGACTTGGATACATATTTTATCTAGATTATTTTCCTAGAGAACTAGTAAGCACCATGGTTGGCTACCTAGGTGTTTTGGTAGATGGAAATATGCCAATAGGATGACCAATTGGTCAATCTTTAAAGAGTGGTTGATGTTATTACCTAGACTATAACAAGTTCACAGTCAAAGTACATTGTACCAATTTTCAACCCAAAGTTACTATTGCTTCCCAATGGGTATGTTGCTTGAGATGGTAGTCTTATAAGTGAATGGAGGAGCATGGACACCTTGATTTAGAGATAAAAGTGATATTCTATAGTGAATAGCCATTGGTTGGTTATCATGGTAGTTAAATTGGTAGTGGAGGTACATAATTCTCATTGGGAAATCCAAGTTGCAATTGCACAATTAATTTTGAGGTGAAATGATGTGTTTGTAGCAAGGAAGACAATGATATTTTTCTAGATGTGACAAAGCGTTCTTTTTAGAGTTTGGTCCAAAGGATGCTAGTGACAAGTTCTTGTGTTGGTAGTGGAGATCAACTAGTGATGGATAAATGAGGTAAATTTTGTGTTTTTTGTTCAATAAGGGTAGTGAGCATATGGAAATGTGAATCATAATTCCTTGTGTTTGTAGCAAATCTAGGCTATTATGTCTAGATCCCATGTATTTGTTATTGAAAATTTTAGATTTTGTACTTAGAATGATTTTATCGATAAATGAATGTTTCTTTATGTTTTAAGCAAGAGAGAAAAAATAAAAATGAGGAAAGTAGTGGAAAACATCCCCATGATGGTGGAATTCATCCTAAAGATGGTGGTGTGCAGCCCAACCGTGACAATATAATGGATATAAAATCAAAAGTATGGATTACAATTATTAATATTTACTTGCAGATGATGTAATTATAATTTTGTTTCAATGGTAGAGCATGTAGATGAGGATGCTTGGAGAGAGTAGGAAAACATAGTAGTTGAACCAATGGTATCGACTAGTCAACCTGGTAAAGAACATTGTGATGATATTTGTACTAATGAAATAGTTATATGAATAATAACTAACCATATCAATTTAACCCTTTTTGTTATTGTAGTCGATGCCCCTCAGTGGCAACTTGCACACCATGAAGAGTACACAACAAGACATACACTGCGTCAGAGATTGCATATTCACTAAGCAGGACCCAACAATTGAAGCAGATAAAGAAATGGATGAGACAATCAACAAATATATGCAAACAAAGAAACAAAAAAAGAAGTGATTGTATATATTATGAGAAACATGTATAACAGAGACATGTTTTGATGATAAAATTTATTAATATAAATATTTCTTGCTACATTTTTTGTTTTTCTACCTTATTATGGATGAATCTTATACGTTTCTAGCTAAGTTAGGAAAATATTGTGGCAAGGTAGCTATAAGTAAATAAAAGTTTCTAATAAACTATAACACTACATAATGTGCTATCTGTAATGAAAAAGAATCACATGCACTATGGGAAGAAAAAAAGGAAGGAAAATAATAATTTGAATTAAAAAAATAAAAATGAAAAGTGAAAGATAATTTATTTCCAAAAAATGATAAGATCTCATTTTAAATTAGTTATCATTTGAAAAGATTCAATAAAATGAAGCTTCACCAGATGATGTTTTTTTCTTGGAAATAAGTCTAAAGTTACCACTAAGGGTTTGTATATGCCAATAGCTACTTCAATTACCACCTAAGAATGAGATAGAACAAAACAATGCTCAGTGCCACTTTTTAAGAATTCCAAAGCTATACAAGATCCAAAGGTGTAATAGAACATTATTATTTATTTTGAAAAGACCTGAAACATGTAAGGTATCTAACTCATTAACCTATTTATATTCATAATCATCCAAAAAAGTTAGACTAAACTTTTGAAGCAACAAACTAACAATTTATAGGAAACTTCAAATGGATGTGCATGAGATGATTGATGGATGATATTCCAAGTTCATATAATTGTGTTTCATCTATGGAAACTTAGTTTATATACCTTATATCCAGATCATAGGTGATGTGATTGCTAACTCCTAAAGAAAGTTTCTTTCCAATGATGGTTGGTTGGTTCATGCAAAATTTATGTCACAATGAAGTGATGCATGTAGTTTTGGAAAAAATTCAAGGTGGTAGTGCCTTCAAAAAGAAGTTATTTTTATTGAGTTTGGTGATAAATATTTTTTATGTAAAGGGAATGTTTCTATAATACTAGTTGACATCCCTCCCCCTTATTTATTTGATCATTTGTAAAGAGTTGTTAACACTAGAGTGGGCTATGTGTTCACTAAAGGCAATGGAAGTGGGCCATTATTTTGATGTAGAGTCTGGGTGATAGAAACGAGGGTACAATGTAATAATCCCAGATTCCTGTATAAACTTAGAGGGGTCTAGATTTGTTGTATCCCATTGTAAAGTGCCTCAAGTGGCCAGTCTTGGCTAGATTGGCCAAGGATAATGATGACAACTTTGTACAATTTTCCCAAGTTTGGGTTTCCATATTAGATCTAGTATTTGATCTATGTATACATTCTTGTGTTTATCTCTCTCTTGTAGGTGTAAAATTTAACAATTTTTTCTACATGAATGTCCTAGAATTGAAACATCCCTAGAATTTTGATCCTGCTTTGGCAAAAAATTGGGTTGTTTATGTAAATAATGAAGGAAAATGAATCCTACGTTGTAAATTTTCTTGAAGGTTAGTTCAACCTTGTAGAATATATGTACAAATACTATGCATTTTCCTCTCATAGTTCTTCACCTAGCATACCATCACATATATGACCGGTAGATTTTGCAATATGTATAGAAAATTTGAAGGTAAATATTTAAATGTAGAAATATTGAATCCATTCTTAACTCAATTAGAACTTCTTGATCTAGGTTCATAACTATACTTTCTATCCACAATACAAGGTTTTAAGGTGACTTTAATTTAGTGATAATGGGAAGCATATGGTAATTTCCTCCTTATCATAACAATAACTCTAGAGTCTGGTACTAATTTGATTTATTAGATTTTTAGAAATGAGAGAAATTCATCATAATTCAAAGGTTACTCTAACACAAATACCTGTCTCTAATAATAGAGCTACAATTTTCAAACAATGGATCAATTTGATTTCCTAATTGAAGGTTCTCCATGATTCCATTAATTTTATGTTGTAGTCGAATTTTGCAGTTAGTTTGATTTCATAGGAGAATATCCATATTTAAAGTGACTCAATGGGAAAAGAAACTTATTTCTCCACTTTCATATTTTAGTTGATGAAGAGCTAGGGCTTAAATTCTTCATCTAATCTAAAACCATAGTGAATATCAACACAATTCACAATTCTTCATCTAATTAAAAACCATAGTAAATATCAACACAATTCTCTCTGTTGCCATTTTAATATCAAGTTTCTTTCACTTTCTAAAGTATGTTTGAGATGGATCAATTCACTATGTTGCCATTTTAATATCAAGTTTCTTTCACCTTCTAAAGTATGTTTGAGATGGATCAGTTATGCTAATAGAGATATTTGAGGCATGTCTTGGGTGTAACTTGTATTACAAGGTTAGTTACTAAAAAACACTTGTATATCCTTATCAAAAAATTAGATAACTTCTAGATACATATACAACTTGAATTTTGATTGTGGTAAAGTTTATATTATTTACTAGAGTAGATGAATTAATAGAGATATTTGAGGCATGTCTTGGGTGTAACTTGTATTACAAGGTTAGTTACTAAAAAAACACTTGTATATCCTTACCCCAAAATTAGATAACTTCTAGATACATATACAACTTGAATTTTGATTGTGGTAAAGTTTATATTATTTACTAGAGTAGATGAATTATTTTAGAAAAAATGACTCTCACAAAAGAAAAATGAAACTAAAATCATTTATGCTAAACAATACTAGCAAACAAACTTGTAGGTCCAAAGGTACCTTTCGTATCCCAATCCTTCTAGTATCAATGACGAGAATTCCCTGATGAGAATTCTCAGAATTTTATGGGCTCCATATTGGTTATGAAATAATCCAACGACAAACCAAAGAATTAAACTATTTACTTTATAAGACTATTGTAAACCTACTAGGAAAGTTATTTACTTTATTATATTCCCTACAGTAAACTAGAGAATTATTTACAATATAGATATACCTTCCTTGTTGCATCATAAAATCCAGTGCTTTCTATGCACACATATGGGCATTGACAACATTTTCAACATAAGTGAAGTCGTTCATATTCTCTCTATTCCAAATCATGAATTGAGGAAGACAACAAAGATCACCAATATTTAATTATTAAAATATTCAAGTCAAAATACTTCCACAAATTACAATGCAACCGGGAAATAATACAACATGTACAAAAGACGAGAATTTCATCCAATTACTAGTTTTATTGTCTCACGGTCTAAGTTGAAAGAACATTTATGGAAACCTTCAATTGAATTTCAATCAAATAATTTATTCTTAAAAATTTAAACTATAACCTTCCAAGTATTTAGGTTATTAATTTTCAAATATGCCACGTGGGATACTATTAAAGCCATAGTAACAAGTGACCCATATTCCTTTGTAATATAAAATTTATGGTTTTTGTGAAAATTCTTGTATTGAGTTTCCTTGGGCTTCTTGTCTTAATGCAATAACAAGAATGACAAGAATGGATGATATACAGTTCTATAGAATTTTAGGACCCAAGTTGAATAAGACAACATTTTTCCTATGGGAAACTCAATAGAAATCTTGGAGTCTTCTTTCAAATCACAATAAATAAGCTATGCCATAAGAAATCATTATCAACACTATCTACCAGCTCAAGTTGTCTAACATAGTATATCCTACAAACTTCTAAATATAGTAGTAGGGTATAGTGCTCGATTCATATCCTCTAGTCTCAAAGGAAGTGTATTAAGTTTACCATGTAGTGGTTTCAATTGACTTATTTTATCGTGTTAACTCAAATATAATTCTTGGTCCATAAGCTACCATTGAAGAACCAATTGACCAAGTGGACCTATCTAAGTTTATCTAGTGTAGAAGGCCACAGAGATAGCCTCATTAGAGGAATTGAGAATTAAATTAGTAGACCCATAACCAATTATAGATAGATATCAAGTTGATCTTGATCCATCTTAACCCTAAATCCAGTCTTTGCTAGTGTGTTAGTTCTTTATTAATTTTTTGCTTCTTTCTAGGTAATCTTAGTATATCGATGATTGGTTTCCCTACAATAGAATATGTTTGAGACCAAGTACTAGTTTACCTAAAGATGACCTATTATTAAACAATTTAAAAAATGAGTAAATAGTGTGCATGATGAACACAAAACTTTGTTGTTTCAAAAATTCCATGACATGAGACCTAGGTCGTCAACGGGATGGTATGGAAGAAACAAGTACAATTAGAAATATTCTCAAGAACAAAAGAAAAAAGGTGTAACATATTTTATTGTCTCAATGACTAAATGAGAACTACATTTTTTGAGAATTTGTAAATAAACTTCTTCTTCCTAATCTGCAAAGTTGAATAATAAAACCAAAGAATATTGAAAGATGAAAATTTTTGTTATGATGTGGTCCTCCTAGTTGGCTCGGTTTCTTGGTTAGTGAGTTTGCAGGGGTCTACTCCTTCATCGAATTCTCAAATTAGTACCATATGTAATACACTAGTTATTGGTTTTCTTTCATTTGGCTAGCCAAGCCCTGTCATAGTTGTGGTTGGTTGGGTTGAACTTGATAGCGTATCCCCTCCTCTTAGTTGAGACTAAGATCTAGCACCATTTGCACCTAAGTGACGATGTTAGTTTCTCCTCACTTGAAGAATCCTCTTAGATTCAATTCCAAGAAACCTCGACAAATGGAAAACTCAAATAGAGTGCACATGAACTCTATAGGGAAAAATACCTCCAAATAATTTTCATTTCCATAAAATTAGGAAAAAATACATTAGAATAATTGCCATTACCATAGAACGAGGGGGAATGGGAGAGTCTGGTTTTAATTTTACCAGGAGAAAATGGGTTTCCCTGCCTTTCCCTCACAAATGTCGATGGTTTAAGGGTTTTATAGGTAATTGTTTTTAAACAAATGTTTGTCTATGTATAGTCAAACCCCTCTATAGAAATAATCCCCCCAACAAAAAATTTAGACCCTCTAATTTTTCCCATGGGCTAAATTCTACCCCTAAAATTCCCTATGATTAAAACATGTAGGAAACAAAGTATGGAGTGCATACAACATAAGAGATTTCAAGATACGACATGCAACACGACTTCAAAATAATGTGTATTGTTTATGAAACAAACGCTGCTATGGTATGGTTTTTTATTTATGTAATCATGTATATTCTACTATATAAATGTAGATATATACTTATTACACTCTATCTCTATGTTTGTAGATGGAACATGAAGAGGTGGAACATAAAAAACAAGCGGATAAAAAAACACCAGGTTTAATAACCAAAGTACAATATCACCTAAAAGTGACGAAGAAATGAGGTATGTGAACGTTGATAGTAGTTCAAGTGACGAATGACAATCAATATAATTGAATGTTACTACAAGTTGTATGTTTTGGAATATTTTTCTGTGAAAATCAAGGGCTTTGTTTAATGTACTTGACATATTGTCCCAATTGCATGAGGACATGTTACCACTGAGTGTAACAATTACATATTGATTGCATTTTGATTATTGTGGACCTTTACGGTTGTCCCATTTTGTATGACAATGGGTGTCATAATATACAATTAAATGAGTTTCTTATTTTATTACATTGTCGAATGTTGTAAAATGTTTTGTTGTTGATTAATTAATATATGGATGATTTACATTGTTACAAATAACATATTTGTAATCCATTGGATAACGCAATAATGTAATCATTATATCAAAACATAATAACAAAAATATAAAAAACAATATTATTATAAACAATATTTGATTTTGAGATGATTAATTGAAAATTTGTAAAAAAAAATTAATTAAAATATATAGATATCGGTGCATTGCATTATTTTCAACTCACTCAATAGTGTGTGCCATAAAATAGACACCAATGCATTTTTATGAGATATATGCATCGATGCCTATTAAGTACATTGAAACATCAGTGCTAAAAATTCTGAAAAAATCAATGTTACTTTAAATGACATAATGCATGATTATATTTATTGATTTTAAGTATTATGGTGTGCATGATTACAATATGCACCAGCGATTTACATATATCATATGCACTAGTGCTTAGTAAAAAAGAATGGTGTTGACATCTCACCTCAAATGTTCGAAATTTTCCATCCCTCCAGTGCACATGGTGTTATAGGCACCAGTGCATAGAAACTATACGAGCATTGGTGTGCCATAAAACAAAAAATAATGACTCGATGTGTAATATTTATACAAGTGTTGATGCAGCATGTAAAAAAAATTGGAATCAGTGCATAATAATTGTACAAGCACCAATGATTTTTTAGGTTTATGTACACATCGGTGCATGTTACACAAACACATGCATGTATGTGTTACCAATGCAAGCATCGAAAAAAAAAATCTCCTACAAGGTGGTCTCCTTGTAGTGTTTACTCCATGGGTGTTTTGGGTGCCATGATTAGATTGGTTATGCACTAAGAATGGTTCTATAAGTCTAAACAAGGTAACAAGCTAACAAAAATAGCCTCATACCCTAAATGATGTTTCATGGTCTCAATAACCATGAAAAATACCTATAATCCACAAAACATTGCATCTTTGGGGAATCTTTCAACTATGACTAGTTTATCAAGCAAAATTATGATGCTTTTAGTAACAACAATGGGGCTTTACATCTTGAAAATGGTTAGAGAAGTATAACAAGGTCCTTGGGAATTTAACAAAGCTTTTCAAACTCAAGCATGGTGAAAGATGCATTGAAACACCACACAAGAGCATTATATGGAATCCTTGGCCTCCAAGTGTGATATTGCTTTCATTTTTGGGGTTTGGGGTAGTAGTGGGAGGTGTAGGGGATTATAGCATTGTAAAAAAGGAAAATAAATACCTTACATAGAAAAATTAACCTTCTATGCCTCAAGAACTATGAGCACGGGGGCTTCACCTTATTGACCAATATCTTATCATGTTCATTCATAAAGGGGGGTTTTTTTATTATGAAAAATATAGTCAATATATTGTAGGTATTGTGACGTAGCATGCGCTCGCAAGCACATCCGCTCACATGATCTTTCCTTCCTTTGCAGCCCGAAGGACTCTAATGTTCTTCTACTTCCCTATGGGGAAATATGCACCCACAGTAAACCTTCACCGGATCTTCCTCTCGCACTCGAAAGATCGGACTTTGTGACTTCGCGAGGTGAGTGGTCGGACATTCGACCCTCGAATCCCCGATATCCGATGACAGTCAACGCTGACCTTTTCCTATCGAGGTTTTCTCTATCGTGATTTCGCCATTCACGATATCAAACAACTCACGTTACCGACTCCCGACTCCTGATATGCCGAAACCTTGACACACACGCAAGTTGACTATTCGACGCTTCACCTCACCGACATTTCAGACTTCGCAGGATCGCGAATCCTAATGTCGATGTTTCGGGACTTCTCGCTGCAAAACCCCGATAACTCGTGCCACCTGTCATCCACTCTGATCCTTTTGGCCCCACACTATCTTTTGACTGTCGGGATATCGTGTTTCATAATATCGCGACTCCTGTTGCTATATTCACAGGACTTCAACCCACGAAACCTCAATACACGATTCCACGTGCAAATCCAACGGTCCTTATGACTCGGATCAATGGCTCTGCCCCTTCTGAGCTTTTAACCTTTTGAGATACTTGCGGTAACTCACTTGTTTCTCTGTGAGATCCTATGACTCACGGGATGTCACGAGTCCTCCTCGAAGAATACCGACCATCCATTCCTCCTGTTGATTTTTGCGAAATGACTAAGTGTTCCTCCGCGGAACTCGTCCACCTACGAAGCCAACTTACGACGCTTCTTACAACTTTCAAGGCACAACTTCCCTGCACTGTCCTTCAACAACTTCGAAGGTCTTATCCTTCCTGAGCTATTTCCAACTCTGAATCCTTCAGAGAACCTTGCACACACTCCTTGCGACAGACATTCAACAACTTCCCAGTGTTGAATCTTCGACTCTCCGCACACCTGCAGCAGCAGTCCTTCAACACTTCACTAAGGTTCTCAACCCTGAAGCTTCACCTAGCGTGCACACTCCTTTCACGGCTCCTGTGCTCATCTACACTTGTGAGCGAATGAGAATAAAAGTTAAACTACCTGAGCCTTCTGTCAATGCACTCCTTATGGACAACTTCGACTACACTCCTTGTAGGGACTCTAGCTCAGATAGAGAAACAATTGAAACTCATTCCTTCTTCTCTTCAAACTCCAAACTCAAACATGAAATCATATACACAACATATAAAGAAAATGTATAACAAGAAGCAAACATTCATGAGCATATCATTCAACATCAATACACAGAGAACAACACAAAACCATGAATTTGAATCAATCTCTTCCTATTAATCCAAATATTTGTACATGGGTGTTGTTACACAGCTCTCTACATGCTCTTGTGCTCTAATGCTTCTAACTCTGATAATGTTACAATACACAATGAGGGTGTCTATATCTCGTTTCCCTCTTGCGTTCTAAAACTGTCTAATCTAGAATTAAATCCTATATGCCCGCATTAACTCCTATAAATGCCTTCTACCTACTAAGGATGAGAGCTAAAGGCTCAAGGTCCCTTTACAATTTACAAGTGCAGTTCATCTTAATGACTCATTTAATATTGCGCAACAACTTCAAAGTGTTTTCAAAATTTGTGCTGGCACTTGTCCAACTATCCTTGTGCTTCCACGCTGGCTCGCTTGATGTGGGAGATGCTCCTGCATCATACTCCCTCGCTTGAAAACTTTCATGGGCTCCTGTCCATGAGCTCATGTACGGTCTGTCCATGCTTTTGTATCTCCGCTTCGCTTTCCCAGCTTGCATCTTCAACTGGATGGTTCTTCCACTTGACCAAATACTCAAAGTATTCCTTTCTTCTGGTCCTCTTGCCAATTCTTTTGTCCAGTATGCATTCCATCTGCAGCTTCTCTGCAAATGGCATCTGCTTTTGCCACTAGATCACTGGCTTCTCATCTCTAGTCTCTATTTCCCCATCTCTGTATGGGTACAAATCCGAGATATTGAATATCAGAGAAATTCCGATCCCGTCGGGTAATTCAATCTCATAAGCATTTGCCCCGAACTTCTTCAAGACCCTACATGGCCTGATTTTCTTCATCTTCAACTTATTATATGTTCCTCTTGGGAACCTTTCTTTCCTCAAATGTGCTAGAACTAAGCACCAACCCCAAACTGAAGTTGTTTTTTATGTTGATCTGCTCTACGCTTATACTCCTGACTTGAATTCTGCAATCGCTCCTTCACCTGGCTGTGAAGTTCCTTCATCGCCCCTACAAATTCTTTTGCATTAGCGCTCCTAATCGCAATTGTTCTGAATCCCTCAGTTCAGAAATTCCCCTCGGCTACATTCCATAAACAACTTGAAATGGACTCTTCCCTATGCTCCTGTTAACAGAGTCATTGTATGCAAATTCTGCCCGCGGTAATATGTTGTCCCATTGGCTGTGGTGTTCTGTCACCAAGCTCCTCAGTAAGTCTCCTAGACTCTGGTTTACCACCTCTGTTTGTCCATCCATCTGAGGATGATAAGCTAAACTAAATGCCAAGTTAGTTCCCAACTTCTTCCATAAGGTCCTCCAAAAATTCCCTATGAATTTGGTATCTCAGTCTGAAACTATACTCTTCGACAACCCATGAAGTCGAATGACCTCTTTGAAAAACAGGTTTGCAGTATGAGTTGCATCACTAGTTTTCTGACATGGAATGAAGTGAGCCATTTTGGAAAATCTATCCATTACCACAAAGATTGAATCATAACCTCTTTGTTTTCTTAGCAACCCCAACACAAAATCCATGCTAATTACATCCCACAGCCTTTCTGGTATGGGCAATGGTTGATAGAATCCTACATTATGCTTTCTTCCCTTCGAATGCTGGCAAATTCTACACCTGTCCACAAATTTCTTGATGTCTGCTCGCATTCTCGGCCAAAAATATGACTCGTTCAACTTTGCGAATGTTTTGTCATTACCAAAGTTCCCTGCCAATCCTCTACTGTGTTTCTCCTTCAGCAGATTCTCCCTCATGGAGAAATTTAGAATACATAGTTGATTACCTCTAAACAAAAATCCTTCCTGGATCATGTATTCGGCCCATTGACTCCTGTCTCTGAGAACTGGATTCTCAGTTGCTTCGTACGCCTCTTTGAAATCCTTATCTTCGGCGTACATGTCTATGAGATCATCAAAACCTAAAGTTTTGACCCTGAACTCCTGCAACAACAAACCCTTCCTGCTCAAAGCATCAACGACTTTGTTAGCAGTACCAGAAATATTTTTTATCACAAAAGTGAAATTCTGCATATACTCAACCCATTTGGCATGTTTCTGATTCAACTTCTCTTGTTGAGTCACAAATTGTAGTGCATGATTGTCACTGTACAAGACAAACTCTTTAGGTATCAAGTAATTCCTCCATTTCTTTAATGCCTATATGATAGCATAAAACTCCTTATCATAAGTGGAGTGATCTGAAAATAGAAGGCTGACTTGTTATGCTATGCAAGCACCCTCTACTTCATTAAAATAAACTTTATAGGACCTTGCTTCATGTGTTAAAATATGCAAGATAAACTTATGTGTTAAGTTCATGCATCTTCTTGTAAATGTTTATGTGTGAGGAATTGTTCTTTTAGATGGTTAAATATGTACTTTAAAAAAATACACAGCAACATAACTTGCAGCAAATAAACCATCAAACTCACAACAAGAACAAGCTGATAAAGGAGTTCACCCCCCTCCAGGCTACATCTCCTTGAGCCTCCATCAATGGAATTGGCTCTCTGGGATTACTTTGTCAAAAGTTCTTTTACAAGATGCTGCTCAACTCCAATGGAAAAACAGAATGTACCATTGATATCAGAATACATAAAAACCCCAAAAATGACTAATAAAACTCTGAAAACGGATCATGGCTCATCTGGGCATGACCTCTTCTACATGTGGCCATAAGCTTCCCTCAGCTTCTATGTGGAAAAAACACCTGTAAAAGTCCTCAAAAGCCTCTGAAACCTGTCCTAATGTGTTCAGAGAATAAAAATTAGCCAAAAATGATTATTCAATCTCAGAAAACAAACAGAGGCTCACCAAAACATGTCCTCCATCAATGAGGGCTTCAAACTCCCTAGAGCTTGCTGAAACTTCAATGGCTAAAATCCTACAAAATAAGTCTTCAAATGGCCTTGATAATAGTGCCAATGGATTTAGGACATCCAAAACCCCCTAGCTGGGCTTTTACGACACCTCAATTGGCCAAGAAATGAGGAAGATAGGCCTCCTGCCATTTTCCTCCTTCAAGCTTGCTGAAACTCGTTCACCAAAATGCACCCTTGTTTAATGAACCTGGCACACATGCAATAAATAGCGTGAAAACCTAGCACACACACACAATAAAATAACCGTGCAAACTGTAGGATGGTTAGGGTGCCTCTAGCCCCTAATCACCTAGCACCTGGGCACATAAAGGGTCATATGACCTCGCGCATAAACAAAAGGGATGAGTCCTTTTAAAAACCAAGTCGTATGGGTAGGCGCCATGGGACCGTGGCTAAGTCCGTTGTAAAAACCCGCGTGCAAAAAAAGTAATAAATGGTGGTCATA
>ML791383.1:36267-53687 GCA_009831015.1 Picea engelmannii
AAAAAAGGGGTGCCACGTGGGAGCCTATGACTGGGCCACGTGGCACCAAAACATTTGCCAAATAAATGATGCCACGTGTCGCAATGTGATTTGTCCAAGTGTCAGCCAACTCAGCTCTACCACGTCACCTATGCCACATTAGTGTACGGTCAAGCCACATCACCTCTGCCACATTAGTGTACGGTCATGCCACATCAACATCCGTACAGACTATATAGACTACCCAGTGAGCGTCCTTTTTTTTACCTATTTGACGATTCAAACAGATCGCGATATCTCTCGCTCCCGACGTCCTTTTGAGACGAAACAAATTGCTTTGGGTTCATGATGACGAGGGCTATGCTCATGTTTGTTTTGAGGCAATTCTAAGAATGTTGGTTTTTGAGCTAAAATTTGACCCCCTGGTCTAGATTTTGATCATGGAGTATTTCAACTTTGCTTCATTCAGCTTCTCGCTGAAGTATGCTATCAGCCTGTCTTCTTGACTTAAGACTACTCTGATTGAAAATCTGCTTGCATCGCATTTCACCTGAAATGTCTTTCAGAAATCTGGCAACCCAAAACTGGTTGTTCCGTGATCTTCCTCTTCAACAGATTGAAACTTTTTTCAGCCTCTTCAGTCCAGTGAAAAGATTTGTGTCTTTTCTTCACTGTATCCATCATCACTGCACTAATTCCACTGAAATTCCTGATGAATTTTTGGTAGAAACTAGCCAATCCATGAAAACTTCTCACCTCAAATATATTTTTCGATGATGGCCAATTCTTGATCACTTCCACCTTATCTGGATCCATCCTCAACTCATTTGCCAAAATAAAAAATCCCAAGTAAATGAGCTCTGTCTTCATAAATGAGGACTTCTTCATGTTTATCAATAGCTTCTCCTGCTGTAATCTCTGCATCACCGTAGCCAAATGCTTCAGATGCTCCGCTATTGTTTTACTGAAAACCGGTATATCATCCAAATACACAATGAAAAATTTCCCGATGAACTCCCTCAGGACTTCGTTCATCAACCTCATGAAGGTACTTGGTACATTTGTTAAGCCAAACTGCATAACAAGCCATTCGTACAACCCTTCGTTGGTTTTGAAGGTTGTCTTCCATTCATCACCTTCTCTCATGCGAATCTAATGATAACCGCTTTTCAAATCAATTTTTGAAAAATACTTTGCTCCACTCACGCAGACCATCAGATCATCCATCCTCAGCAATGGAAATATGTACCTGATGGTTATCTTATTAATCACCCTGGATTCAATACACATCCTCCAGCCTCCATCTTTCTTCGGACTGAGTATTTTTGGAACAGCACATGGACTCAAGCTTTCTCTGACCAAACCTTTGTCCAACAAATCCTGGACTTGCCTCTTAACCTCTTCATTCTCTTGCAGCGTCAATTTGTACGTGGCTTTGTTTGGAAAACTAGCTCATGGTATGAGATCAATATCATGACTCACACTCCTGATCGGTGGCAATGAACGAGGTAATTCATCCACTACGATGTCAGCGAACTCTTCCAGCAGTTCCTGAACCTCTTCTGGTAAATCATCCACTCTTGTGCTAGTCAGAACAATCCTCGGATTTCTTACCACAATAAACTATGGATCCTCCTTCTTCTTAACCTCATTAAGGAGTTCCTTCCCACTCATGAGAAGTATTGTGTTTCTTACTTCAGGCTTCACCTCCTTATATTTTATTGGAAGCAACATGTGTGTCCTCCCATTCTTCTCCAGGGTGTATGTGTTCATTCTCCCGTCATGAATCACATTCCTATCATATTTCCATGGTCTACCCAGCAATAGATGACAAAAATCCATAGGAATGACATCACACAAGATCTTATCATTATACCCTCCTATCTTAAATTCAACTAAACATTGTTTAGTGACAGTTACCTGGTGTCCCTTTTGTAGCCACGAAACTCTGTATGGGCTTGGATGATCATTCATCTCCAGCTCCAACTTTTCTACCATCTCTGTAGAAACGAGATTGTCCGTGCTACCACTATCCACAATGACCTTTCATACCCTGTCCTTGGTCTTGCAAGCAGTCCTGAAAAGTCTGGTCCTTTGGATTGAACTCTCCACCTCCTTCTCAGGTGTCAAAAGGACTTTTCACATCATCAACGATCTTTTGCCTTCAGCGTCTTCTGCCTCAACATCTCGCGTTTGTGCCTCGACGATGTGAGTTTCTCCAGTTTCTTTCTTTTTCTCTGGACACTCATAAGACTTGTGCCCATTCTTTCCACATGTGAAGCATGTAATTACTCCACCTCTTCCTCTTTCTCTACCTCTAGTACGAGGAAAAGTGTTGTTGTCAGCATAATCTCCTCTCTGCTCATTATGTTGTCCTCTCTGTTCAGCATATTGTTGCCCTTGCTGTGAGGTTCCACCTCTCTCTGTTCGAGTTTGAGGCTTCTTCCAATCCTCCTTGGGCTTCTGGTTTCTTTCCTGGGCAAATTATTTTCCTCTGGGCTAGCTTCTGCCTCGGCCCCTCTGACTCTGCTTTCGGCTCAGCTTCTCTTCCGCTTTCAGAGCCATCTGATAAGCATCTTCCACCGTTCGGATGGTTACCATGCTCATCTCATCCTGGATATCATATCTCAGGCCATTCATATACCTAAAAACTTTCTCATCATCTCTCTCACGATGACCTGCCCTGATGTTCAGTTTGTAGAATTCCTCAGTGTATTCTTTCACTGTCATCAGCTTCTGTCTTAGGTTCTGCATCCTCCTGAACAGAGTAATTTGATAGTCTCTGGGGATGAATTTTGCCTTCATATTCACGATCATTATGTCCCAACTTTTGATCTTCTGCTTGCCTTTGCAGTGTCTGTCAGCTTGTAGTTTATCCCACCACAATGTTGCATGTCCTTTCAATCTTGTGACATCATGATTGACCTTCTTGTCCTCTTCGGCATCTTCGTAGTCAAAGTATGTATCTAGAGCTCTAATCTAGTTTAGAAGCTCCTCTGCATCCAAGTTTCCCTCGTAAACTAGAATGTCCATCTTCGCTCTTGCACCCATCCTGGAAATAGCTTTGATCAAATGCTCGTTTGATGCATCTTCGACTGCAACCTCTTCTTCACGTTTAGCCTCAACTTCGCTTTTGGAATCGCTGAGATCCCCTGCACTAGCTGTGCATCTTTGCACTGTCTCCATGTCTTCGAGTTTGGCTCGGAGATCACGCATTTGTCTCTCCATGACTGGATCAATCATTTGCCTACCTCTTCTCCTCGGCATTTCCCTATCCTCTCGATCGGGTGATTGCATATCTCTCCTTGGCGGCATGGCGAATTCTTCCCTTCTCTGTTATAGAAAGAAAAGAGTCTTTCTGTGCTCTGATGCCAAACCTGACGCAGCATGCGCTCGCAAGCACATCCTCTCACAAGATCTTTCCTTCCTTCACAGCTCGAAGAACTCTAATGTCCTTCTACTTCCCTATGGGGAAATCTGCACCCACAGTAAACCTTCACCGGATCTTCCTCTCGCACTCGAAAGATCGGACTTCGTGACTTCGTGAGGTCAGTGGTTGGACATTTCACCCTCGAATCCTCGATATCCGATGACAGTCAATGCTTACCTTTGCCTATCAGGGTTTACTCTATCACGATTTCACCACTCACGATATCAAACAACTCACGTTACTGAATCCCGACTCTCGATATGCCGAAACGCGGACACACACGCAAGTTGACTATTCGACGCTTCACCTCACCGGCAATTCGAACTTCATGGGATCACGAATCCTGATGTCGATGTTTTGGGACTTCTCACTGCGAAACCCTGATAACTCGTGCCACCTGTCTTCCACTCTGACCCTTGTGGCCCCATACTCTCTTTTGACTGTCGAGATATCGCGTTTCATGATATCGCGACTCCTGCTGCTATATTCACAGGACTTCAACCCACGAAACCCCGATACATGATTCCACGTGAAAATCTGACGGTCCTTATGACTCGGATCAATGGCTCTGAGATACTTGCAGTAACTCACTTGTTTCTCTGTGAGATCCTACGACTCACGGGATGTCGCGAATCCTCCTCGGAGAATATCGACCGTCCATTCCTCCTGTTTATTTATGTGAAATGACTAAGTGTTCCTCTGCGAAACTCGTCCACCTACGACGCCAACTTACGACGCTTCTTACAACTTTCAACGCACAACTTCCCTGCGCTGTCCTTCAACAACTTCGAAGGCCTTATCCTTCCTGAGTTATTCCCAACTCTGAATCCTTCAGAGAACCTTGCACACACTCCTTGCGGCAGACATTCAATGAATTCCCAGTGTTGAATCTTCGACTCTGTGCACACCTGCAATAGCAGTCCTTCAACGCTTCGCTCAAGTTCTCAACCCTGAAGCTTCACCTAGCCTGTGCACTCCTTGCACGGCTCCTATGCTCATCTGCACTTGTGAGCGAATGAGAATAAAAGTTAAACTACCTGAGCCTTCTGTTAGCGCACTCCTTGCGGACAACCTCGACTGCACTCCTTGCAGGGACTCTAGCTCAGATAGAGAAACAATTGAAACTCATTCCTTCTTCTCTTCAGACTCCAAACTCAAACATGAAATCATATACAAAACATATAAAGCAAATGTATAACAGGAAGCAAACATTCATGAGCATATCATTCAGCATCAATACACAGTGAACAACACAAAACCATGAATTTGAATCAATCTCTTCCTATTAATCCAAATATCTGTACATGGGTGTTCTTACATAGCTCTCTGCATGCTCTTGTGCTCCAATTCTTCTAACTCTGATAATGTTACAATACACAATGAGGGTGTCTATATCCGATTTCTCTCTTGCGTTCTAAAATTGTCTAATCTAGAATTAAATCCTATCTGTCTGCATTAACTCCTATAAATGCCTTCTACCTACTAAGGATGAGAGCTAAAGGCTCAAGGTCCCTTCACAATTTACAAGTGCGCTTCATCTTAATGACTCATTTAAGATCACGCAACAACTTCAAAGTGTTTTCAAAATTTGTGTTGGCACTTGTCCAACTGTCCTTGTGCTTCCGCGCTGGCTCGCTTGATGTGGGAGATGCTCCTGCATCATATTGAAGGGGGGGGAGATGTAGGGTATGGGGGGGCTTATTGGTATTGGGGGTACAAAAAGGGGTATTTGGTAAATAAAAGGGATATCTAGCTAAAATAGGGGGCTTTTCTTATTAATAGGGGTATTCTTTAATACCCCGCGAATGAATGCGCTATGTCACAAGTTCATTGAGTGGAGATGTCGTGACTATGAGAAAGGCCTGCAACCATGACACATCCACTCTCTATTGGGTCTTTTATTCCCAAGTTATATTCTATGGCCATTAGGCAGTTGTTGACAAAGGAGATGAACCTAGGGGCCTTGAATATTCTTAGGAGGGAAAAATAGGTCCTAATGCTAAGATTTTATTTTGAAACATGTTAAGGTGAGGGAAGTTTTGGATATTTATGAATTTATGTAATGAAAACTCATGTGCATTGTTAACTGCACATTAATAACACATACTTGTTATTGTAAATTCAAAAAAAATGGTGGGATTACCTCTTTTCTTCTACATGTTGGAGGAACTGGCTACTTTAGTTTTAGCTAAATGGATTTATCTAGTTTTTCATTCTTATCTCCATTTTCAATCATATCCATCATTGATGAAATTTCTTACACTTAGAGAACTCTATATGAAGATTCTAAATATATATAAATTTAAATATTTTTTTTTTCTATTTTTTATTGATTTTTTTTTCTATTTTTTATTGATTTTTTTTTGTACATATATCATAAGTCTAAAATACACAGGCCTTTTATTTTGGGTGTGCATTTTTATTGTCTCACCCACATGGTTCAAAAAAGTTATATGGTGCAAAAGTACATATGAAAACCTATAACTAAAAACAAAGATCGATTATGTTAAGGACCTCAAACTTAATGCTTAAATTTACTATTTTTTTTTAAATATAAAATTAAGATTAAAAAGTATGGAAAATAAGTGGCCCAAAAGAACCCATTGTTATCTTGTGAGAATTAATTGTTATCTACAATTATACAAATTAGTTTCAAAAAATTCATGCATTTAGATACTAAACTGACATCTTAAATTGAACATATACAATATAATTTAGAGGAAAAGTAACATACCATTATAATTTAGAAGAAAAGTAACATACCACTATTAGAAGAATAATTTTTTTTTAGAGTTATGTCAATTTTCCATAAATAGAAGTTATATATTCGAGAAGTTAATTCAATTTCCTATATTTCATCCTTTTATAACATACTCTAATAATATTATGTATGTACTTCTAATAAATATTCCTCTTACTCAACAAATTTCTACTTTTTTCAGATTTCCATTACAAATAAACCCAATAGTAACATTATACAAAACAATATTTCATTTTCATCAAAATTAAAAAGTTGTAAGTCAAAATCTTTAATAGTGTTGCAATTTCCCCCCAAAAATCAATAGTTGAAATAAAACCAAAAATACACCTGAAAGTCTCTAGCTCTAAATATTGCTTCTCATGATCAAGCACCATGGATGAGTCCTCAAACCTCCACATTTGAACTCTGTTGGTTATTAATTTCCTCCAAGAGTGTGATGGACATCATCACTAGTTTATTTGTGCACCAATAATGTGTCTGTACATCTAACCAAGGTCATAAGAAGAGAATAGTATGCCTTATTCCCTACATGAAACTTGTCAAACTCACTGCCATGAACAACACCTATTTCCCACAAATCTTCTAAGCCTATGGCATTGAATGCATCCTTGAATGACCACACAAGACCCTTGTATGATATCTGTAGCTTACTAGATGGATATGCACACCATGATTAAATTGCAACACATGGCCTCAACAAGATTCTATCTTGGGCCTAGACCATAAATCATTCTTGGGGCCATGGTAGGGGTTCTTTATCATTTGAGTGGGATATTGGTTCCATGAATAGGTATTTTACACTAGAAATGGGATTTGAGTTCTAAGCATGGTTGGGGAGGAAAAAAGGGGCTTAAGACCTAAATGAAGCTTCTAGAGCTTATGCACTATGGTTAGGTAGGAAAATACTTGGGCCTTAGGGCCTAAATATCCATTCTCAAGTTCAATCTCCATGAACAACACCTGCAAACTATAACAAAAACCCTCTCTAGCGGGTTGTTGGCATCAAAGTTGGATATGAATGCCATTAAGAGATTTTGTGGCTTGAGGATGGATTGTAGGGCCATGAACAAGGTTGAGGAAGGAAAAAAAGTATGCCATGATATTGTTGAATCTTCTCGACCTCAAGATCCTTAAACAAGACCTTAATAAACACGTGAGTCCTTTGTAGGGGTTCTTTGCAGAATTTCAAGTGGGATATGGGAGCCATGAGCATGTTTTTTTCACTAGAAATGGGTGTCGATGCCTAAATATGGTCAAAGGTGTAAACAAGGGACTTAAGCCCTAATTAAGCATTCTTGAGCTCAAGTTCCATGAACAAAACTTACACATAAGAGTTGGATATGGGTTCCATTAAGACGTTTCATGAACCATAGTTGAGTTTCGATTCCTTGACCATAGTTGTGGTAGGGAAAGAACTTCATCAGACCCTTGAAATTGACTAGGTGAGGAAAACAACAACCTCGGGCACTAAACATAGCTTCTTTGGATTAAGCATCATAAACATCTCCTCATACTAACACAAAAGAGCATGGAAGGTTTGGGGGGGCTTGCCCATCATCAAAGACTTAAAACAAGTGTCTTAGGATCTTATTTAAGCTTTTCAAGATGATTAGCCTTGAACTAGTATTGAAACCAACATGCACAAACTTTGTAGGGGGTCTTTGGGCTTCAAGTGGGGTACAAGCAACATGAGTATTTTTTGTGCATTAGGAATGTGTGTTAATCCATAAGCATGGTATGGGAGGAAATAATGACCTCAATCCCTAATTTAACCTTCTTGAGTTCAAGCATCATGAACAACACCTAGAAACAGTGACACGGACCCTATTCGTTGATTCTTTCACATCTGAGTTAAATATGGGTTTCATGATGAGGTCTTGAGCATCATGGATGGGTCTCAGGTTAATGACCATAGTAGACGGATGAAAAAAAAATGTTTTGTCCCTAAGACCTTCTCCTTAGGCCCATGTTTCATTGACGAGTCCTTGAACCAATGCATTAGGCCTATTTTAGTTATCAGTTTCCTCAAAGGATGATATGGGCCCTATGATTAGGTTAGTTGTGCACCAAGAATGGGTCTGTAGGTCCAACCAAGGTAACATGATGAAAACAATGACCTTTTTCCCTAAATGATGTTGCCTGGTCTCAATCACTATGAAATACAACTATAATCCACAAAACATTACATCTCTTGGGCATCTTTTGATTATGAGTAGTTTACCAGGGGACATTATAATGGTTTTACTAATGTAATAATGGGTCTTTGCATCTTTACAAGGGCCAAATAAGTATGGCAAGGTCCTTGGGAATTTAACAAAGATTTTTGGGCTTAAGCATGGTGAAAGATGCATTGAAACACCACATAAGGCCTTTCTATGGGATCTTTGGCTTCTAAGTGTGATATGGATATCATTAATTATTTTTGGTAGTAGAGATGGGTCTAGGGGCCTAGACCATGGACAAAAAAAGGAAAACAAGGAACTTACATATGAAAATCAACCTTTTAGGTCTCTAGTGTTATGAACAATGCCTCCAAATCTCAACACATGTCCTCTCTATGGGGTCTTTGAACCCCAAGTGGTATTATGGGTGTTGCTAGGAAATTTTACACAAAGGAGATGAGGCTAGGGGCCTTGGCTATGCTCAAGAGACGAAAATAGGTCCTAATTCTAATATTTTCTTTTGAAACATGTAAAGGTGAGAGAATTTTTCCATGGTTATGACTTTATGTAATAAAAACACATGCTCATTATTAACATGTGCATGTTAATAGCTTGTGCTCAATCATGTAAATTCAAAAAAATGACAAACTCACTAAATTGCACACACTTAGAGAATTCTATATGTATATTCTATGTATACATGTATATATTATAAGGAATTGGTTTTCTATTTTTTATTGATTTTATTTGTACAGATATCATAATTCTAAATTAAACATGTATTTTATTTCTAGACTCGCCCATTTAGAAAAAAAATCTTATAGTGCATAAGTATAGCGAGAGACCTACAACTAAAAAGAAATGATTGATTTTGTTAAAACCCTCAAACATGTTCTCAAAGCTTGACTTTATTTGTTTTAAAAAATAAATAAAATTAATATTAAAAAGTATGAAAAAATAGTGGCTCACCAATTGTTATCAACAAATGTACAAATTTATTTCAAGAAGTTTTGGTTTTTAGATACTATACTAATGTATTAAAGTCAATATATTTATTATAATTTAGAGGAAAAGTAACATACCACCATTAGAAGAATGTGGATTTTTGAGAGGTATGCCAATTTTTCATAAATAGAAGTTAAATATTCTGTAAGATAATTAAATTTTCTATGTTTCTGTCTTTCACATCATATTCTATTAAGTTGTGCATGTACCTCTAACAATTCCTCTTACTCAACAAATTTTTATTTTTCCACATTTCCATAACAGGTAAACTCAATAATAACATCATACAAAACAATATTTCATTTTTTATCCAAACTAAAAGTTGTAAATCAAAAACTTTAACAATGTCACCCTAGATGTGATAAATAAAACTGAAATCTACAGTATGAAGGTTACATTCATTTAGATTCCGTAACCTTTAATTACTGATTTTGTGTTTATGCATGAAAAAAGATAAAATGCAGAAAATACAAAACAGTAAAATACAATCACGCACCATTCACAAAATAACACAAAGTTTTTTTTTTTTCTGGAACTATGGAATAAAATACAATAACATAGAATGGGACCTCTTCTCCTCTTAGGAGCCCGATATTTAGGAATAACTTTTACATATGATCTCCCGAATTGATGTGATTTTTGCACAGTATACAATAGCCATTTGATGACTCAAAATGACTTTTAAAGGTTTCAACCTCCATTTTTTAAATTGAAAGTAACATGATTACTCCATTTTTTTCCAATATAAAAACATCAAAATAAATAACAAATAATATAATGATCCATTATGGACCACCAAATTTACATTTTATAATATTGAATGTCATAAAAAACTATGAGACACTGTAGAGGATTTAGATGGAAGGCCTAAAAAAAGGAGGAAAAATTCACTTCCCCAAGTGTTCGTACCATAAAGAGCACATCCATTATCTTCACCTTGCACGTAACACATGTACGTGTAATTTAGGATATTATTTAAGCTTCTCAAGATCATTAGCCTTGAACTAGTATTGAAACCAACATGCATGAACTTTGTAGGGGGTATTTGGGCTTCAAGTGGGGTACAATCACCATGAGTAGTTTTTGTGCATTGGGAATGTGTGTTAAACCATAAACATGGTCTTGGAGGAAATAATGACCTCAAGCCCTAATTGAACCTTCTTGAGTTCAAGCATCATGAACAACACCTAGAAACAATGACACATGCCCTCTTCATTGATTATTTCATATCTGAGTTGAATATGGTTTTCATTATGAGGTCTTGAGCATCATGGATGGGTCTCAGGTTCATGACCATAGTGGATTGATGGAAAAAAAAATGTTTTGGCTCTAAACCCTTCTCCTTAGGCCCACGTTTCATGGATGAGTCCTTGAACCAATGCATTAGACCTATTTTAGCTATCAATTTCCTCCAAGGGTGCTATGGGCCCTATGATTAAGTTAGTTGTGCACCAAGAATGGGTCTATTGGTACAAAAAGTAACATGATGACAAAAATGACCTTGTTCCCTAAATGATGCTTCTTGGTGATCCAGATTATTTTCGGCACGAAATGAGAGTGGAGATATAATAAAGAAATTTACATAGATATCCAATAATATAACATAAATGTATCAGATATGAAACCATAAACACATAGATACAATAATACACAATTTTCTATCAATGAGCAAAAATGTACAAAGACTGTAAAAATACAGAGTGAAAGACTCGCTAGAATGGTGGCAACTTATCTCTGAGAAGAGATTTGTTCACTACTAGCATTCAAAAGAAGATGATTTTACAATGAGGCTTCAAAGCCCTTTTTATCATAAAGAAAATCCAAAACCCTAACCCTGAAATATGAAAATCCAATAGTTTTGTGGACCCCATTTTGGGTAGTTTGGTGTATCAACTTCCCAGGGGCGTAACATTGGCATACGATCTCCATTTGGGGTGTATGATAGCTCATTGGAAAGGTATCGTCGAGGAGATTCATTTTGGGGTTTCAAGTAGAGACTTTGGCTATCATTGAGAATATCGATCCCAAAAAACCTTCATTTAGGCCCTCAAAATGGCGTCGGAAGTTAAAAAATGCTAAAATTAGTAAATTACCAACATTGCTAGAAAACTGTTTTGAGCCAGTTCAAAAAGGTGGGTGGCCACCAATATCCACCTGGATCAATCCTCCCTCATTAGGAAGAAATGTTCTCCATTGTGTTGATTTTCCGGGAGAGAGGGAAAAACATTTGCTAAATCTGCATCTTGATGAGTTGCTTGCCTTGTTGGAGAAGTTGCACTGCTTAGCTTGTTGAGGGTTGTCATGAACCTATGGATGGAAGGGTTGGAAAATTATAAACAGTCTGGCTACATGAGATGTCTATGTGCAGAAGGAATATTTACACTTTGTTGCAATCTTGTCGACCTGCTTCTCTTGGATAGAAGGTGCTTGGGCCGAGGCTACAGTGGTTGCAGTATCCTTCTGTTCACCTTTTGAACAGATTGTGAAGAAGCTGATTTTTGTAGTATGAGATACTACCTTGTGGCATTGTTTAGGTGGGACAATAGTTGGAACTACCTCTAACATCCTGTAGAGATGACCCCCCAGAGTAACAATGACACTACAGGGTCGAGACTCATAAATAGCATGGCACTTCCACATATATGGTTGGCCCAAGAGAACATCACACACATCCAGCAGGGAAACATTACATAATACCTCATCGTTGAAGGGCTGGACATTGTATGAGAATCGACACTACTGGTTGACATGAATATCTTGTCCCTAGCGAAGCTACCCAATGTTGTATGGTTACAGGTGTGGTGTTATCAAGAATCCCAACTGTTTGACGACCTCTGCTGAGATGAGGTTTTTCTGGTTTTCTCTATCAACAATAAAATGCAACGAGGTCCCCTTCACCCACATATGTGAATGAAAAATGCGCTCCCCCTCTTCATGATCTGTGGGTTCTTCTGGTTGAATTGTTGCGATCATGACAATACTAGTGGGGTCTGCGTTGGTGATCTGTCTTCTATCAATATTTTCTAAATCAGATTCTGAATCAGGGTTCGACTCCTTGTCTTTGATCCTAACCACCAATGACATTTTTGAGAAACATTCATCAGTGTTGTGCCAGGGGATTTTGTGGAAATCACACCATTTTTCGGTGTCCTTCTTCATCTTTCCGTGACCCTTCTTTTCCTGTGGCTTGGAATGGTTTTCAGGAGACTATTTGTTAGGGCCGTATTTATCATACTTTGGTTGTTGCGGATTTCCAGACCCGAACTCTCATTTATTAGATGGTGCTTAAATTTCTAGTCAATTTTAACAACATATCCATAAACAACATCGAGTGATGAGATGTCTAGAAAATCCATTTCAGTTTGGATGTATATGTGTAGAGACCCATGGTATTTCAAAACCAAATGTCGTTTGGAGTCTTTGATACCCAGCTTGGTGCGTAAGGTATGGAAGGCATTGGTGAACTCCAGAACTTCTTGACCCCTCTTTTTCCGTAGTGTGGTCCATCTCATGTATGGGTCCTTATAGTTTCTAGTAGGGTAATACTGTTCCTTTACCGCATCCACGAAAAAATCCCAAGTGGGCTCAACCCAATATATTCTCGACTCCTCTGTGAAATTTTTCTCCCAGTAAGTTTCCCACCAATTTTTGACATGGGAGAGAGCCTTAAAAAGTGCGACGACGATCTTTTCCCTGTGGGAGAAATTAAAAACAAAGAAAAAACCTTCTAGCAGATTTAACCATTTTTCTAAGGAATCTGCATCTATCTGTCCTTCAAATATGAGAATATTAAAATTAATTTGTACCTTGAAAAGCGAGGTACTTCCAAAGTGGTCACTTGATGAAGACGTGCCTATTGTTATCGGTAGGCGTTGAAAGATGTGGGCAAAATTCTCCATCATTTTGTCCCTATGTCGTGTGAGAGCTTGCTCAAGCAACAGATTAATAGAATCGTCTACTCTATCGTTTTTATTTTCTTCCTCCACGAAGGATTTATTGGACGTGTGAGAGCGATTTCCTTCAAGAGAGACAAGCTCGACACCCAGCTTTCTATACTCAGACCTCGTCAGGGACATGCACTGGAAACGATCAAGAGCAGCTTGCTTTGATCCACTGATCTAGATGATTTTCGGCACGAAATGAGAGTGAAGATATAATAAAGAAATGTACAGAGATATCCAATAATATAATAGAAATGTATCAGAGACGCAACCATAAACACAGAGATATAATAATACACAATTTTCTATTAATGAGTGAAAATGTACAAAGACTGTAAAAATACAGAGTGAAAGACTCACTAGAATGGTGGTAGCTTATCTATGAGAAGAGATGTGTTCGCTACTCACATTCGCAAGAAGATGTTTTTACAATGAGGCTCCAAAGGCCTTTTTATCATAAAGAAAATCCAAAACCCTAACTCTGGAAGATGAAAATCCAACAGTTTTGTGGACCCCGTTTTGGGTAGTTTGATGTATCAACTTCCTAGGGGCTTTAATTTGGCATATGATCTTTGTTTGGGGCGCACAATAGCTCGTTGGAAAGGTATCGTCAAGGAGATTCATTTTGGGGTCTCAATCAGAACATTTGAATATCATTGAGAAGCGCAATCCAAAAAAACCTTCATTTAGGCCCTCAAAATGACCCCGGAAGTTAAAAATTGCTAAAAATAGTAAATTACCAAAATTGTCAGAAACCTGTTTTGGGCCAGTTGGAAAACGTGGGTGGCCACTGATATCCACTTGAATCACTTGGTCTCAATTAGTATTAAATACACATATAATCCACAAAACATTACATCTCTTGGGCATCTTTTGATTCTGAGTAGTTTACTAGGGGACATTATAATGGTTTTACTAATGTAATAATGGGTCTTTGCATCTTTACAATGGCCAAATAAGTATAGCAAGGTCCTTGGCAATTTAACTAAGCTTTTTGGGCTCAATCATGGTGAAAGATGCATTGAAACACCACATAAGACCTTTCTATGGGATCTTTGGATTGTAAGTGTGATATGGATACCATTAATTGTTTTTGGTAGTAGAGATGGGTCTAGGAGCCTAGACCATGGCCCAAAAAAGGAAAACAAGGAACTTACATAGGAAAATGAACCTTTTAGGTCTTAGTGTTATGAACAATGCCTCCAAATCTCAACACATGTCCTCTCTATGGGGTCTTTGAAGCGCGAAAGTTTGCACAAAGGAGATGAGGCTAGGGGCCTTGGCTATGCTAAATAGAGTAAAATAAGTCCTAATTCTAAGATTTCCTTTTCAAACATGTAAAGGTGAGAATTTTTTTTTGCATGGTTATGGCCTTATGTAATAAAAACACATGCTCATTATTAACATGTGCATGTTAATAACTTGTGCTCAATCATGTAAATTCAAAAAAATGACAAACTCACTAAATTGCACACACTTAGAAAATTCTATGTGTATATTCTATGTATACATACATATATATATATATATTATAAGGAATTGTTTTTCTATTTTTTATTGATTTTATTTGTACATATATCATAAGTCTAAATTACGTATTTTATTTCTGGCACAAATTTTTATTGTCTCACCCATTTAGAAAACAAATCTTATGGTGCATAAGTATAGAGAGAGACCTACAACTAAAAAGCAATGATTGTTTTTGTTAAAGCCCTCACACAGGTTCTTAAAGCTTCACTTTATTTGTTTTAATAAATAAATAAAATTAATATTAAAAAGTGTGGAAAAATAATGGCTCACGATGTTATCTACAACTGTAGAAATTTATTTCAGAAGTTTTGGTTTTTAGATACTATACTAATGTTTTAAAGTCAATATATTTATTATAATTTAGAGGAAAAGTAACATACCATCATTAGAAGAGTGTGGATTTTTGTGATTTATGCCAATTTTTCATAAATAGAAGTTAAATATTATGTAAGCTAATTAATTTTTTTATGTTTCTTCTTTCATGTTATATTCTAATAAGTTGTGTATGTACATCTAACAATTCATTTTACTCAACAAATTGTTATTTTTCCACATTTCGATAACAAGTAAACTCAATAATAACATCATACAAAAGGATATTTCATTTTTATCCAAACTAAAAGTTGTAAACCAAAAACTTTAATAATTTGTTACCCTAATGTGATAAATAAAAATGAAATATGCACTATGAATGTTAAATTTCTTTAGATTCTATAACCTTTAATTATTGATTTTGTGTTTATGCATGAAATAGATAAAGTGCAAAAAATACAAAACAAAAAAATACAATCACACACTATCCACAAAATAACACAAACTTTTTTTCTAAAAAACTCTTGTCAGAGAAAACCCAGCTAGAAAGTGAGGCTGCTCTATTCTCTTTTGTATGGAAATAATACAATTACAAAGGAGAAGGAACTCTCAATAGAGTAGTTAAGTGAGACCTATGACCTATGGAATAAAATACAATAACATAGCTCCATATTTAGATATAACTACATACTATCTCAGATTGCTGTGATTTTTGCACAATATAGAATAGCCATTTGATGACTCAAAATGATTTTTAAAAGTTTCAAACCCATTTTTAAAAATTGAAAGTAACATGATTATTCCAATTTTTTCTATTATAAAAACATCAAAATAAATGACAAATAATACAATGATCTCTTCCTTCCAGACAACCAAATTTATATTTAATAAACAAATTTTACAATATTGAATGTCTCATAAAAAACAACGAGACACTCTAGAGCCTTTACATGAAATGCTATAAAAAAATTGGAAAAATTCACTTCCCCAAGTGTCCGTACCATAAAGAGCAGATCCATTGTCTTCAACTCGCATGTAGCACCTGTAATTTTTTAGGGCTTCTATAGCTCTTTCTGTGTCGACCTCAGAGATTGTCACCATTCTTATTTTCTCGTTTGTTTTATGATTTTCTAAATTTTTTATTAATTCTGAATTGCCATAAATTTTTAATTTTTTAAGTGCTTTTAAATTTAAATAACTTTCTGATAATATTTTTAACTCTGGACATATAGTTATAGTAAAAATTTGAAGTAAAGGCATTGCGTCTTCTTCTATCATTGGTAACTCTTCCAATCCAGATAAAAAAGCTAGTGAAAATATTTCCAAAGAAGGAAATGCCCCTGTGCCACCAAATTCTTTGGGAAGCTTCCTCAACATAGGACAATCAATAATCTCTAATTTCCTCAAACTCCTAAGTGTATGCAGAGGTGAAAGTTCTTCGAGCTTATTGCACCTACTCAGTCGAAGAGAGCTCAACTTTTGAAGATCACAAACCCCCATTTTGACCAAGTGAGAGCATTCCAGTGACAGCCTTCTCAACTTTGGCATGTTACTCATGTCACCCGGTAGATTTTCCACCTCTGTGATATTCAAAAATAAAGAGTCCATTTCAATCATACTGGCTAATGTTCCCTCACTAATAATTTTCCCATTATTTTGTAGCGTCAACGCCTTTAGTTTCTTTAAACTCACTAAATTATCAATGGAAGCAACTTTTTTCCGTCTATTTTCAACGGGCTTCATCCACAAGCTTTCGCAACCTTCCATACACAGGTACTGCAAAGAGGTAAGCTTTAAGATGCTGGAAGGTAGATATTGCAAATCTTTACAATTTTCAACGTCCAGAAACTTGAGGGATGCCAACTTATGAAGACCATTCGGTAATTCTGTGATGCTGCTGCCACGAAGACTGAGAATCTCGAGGTTTACAAGATTTGTAAGAGATGCAGGTAGTGTTTTCATGGGAGTGTTGGCTAAAGACATGAATACTAGCTGTTTCAAACACCCCACACTGTTTGGCAATGACTTCAGTGTCGTATCAGTCAGATCCAAAACCTTTAGAGAGATCATACTCCCAATCACCCTCTTTGGAATTTTTGTTAAATCTTTGTTGAACAACAATACCAATGAACGGAATTGTGGAGCTCTCAAAGAGTGAGGAAGCGAACTCAATTTGTTCATGTTCAAAAATATCTGAGTGCGTTCAGACAACTCATTTTCATTCAATGCTGTCAAATGCTTACCCGCACGACAGTAGAAACTTTCTTCTTCCTCGGCAACTCTGACTGCCAAATCATGCA
>ML791383.1:66858-86816 GCA_009831015.1 Picea engelmannii
TCAAATGGCCCACAAAATCTTGTTTCCAACTTGGTGCAACTTCCCAGCCTCAGAGAACTCCTGTTAGTTTTCACTTTAAGGAAAACATGATCACCCACTTTGAATTCTCTATGGGTTCTATTACTATCAGCGTAACTTTTCTGCCTGTCCTGGGCAACTTTTAAATTATGTTTAATTCTTATCATTTAGTCTTCCATCTCTTTGAGCAGTTCAGGCCCAACTACTACTCTGTCAGCTGGATTATCCCAACTCACTGGAGTGTTGCACTTTCTTCCATAAAGCGCTTCGAATGGGCTCATCTTCAATGATGCATGATACCCATTATTGTAGGCGAATTCTACCAAATGCGGTAGTCTTCCCACCTTGATGGTTTATCCATCACATACATTCTCAGCATGTCTTCTACTACTCTGTTTACTCTCTCTGTCTGTCCATTAGACTTGGTATGATACACTATACTAAAGTTCAGATTCGTTTCGAATCCTTTGAACAATGCTTTCTAGAAATTCGAACTGAATTTCGGGTCCCTATCAGACACAATTGTCTTAGGAATTCCATGCAAGCGTGCAATTTCTTTTAGGAAAATATCAGCAACATATGCTGCTCTGTGGGTGGTTTTCAGTGAAATAAAATGGGTAGCTTTAGTAAGCTTGTCCACCACCACCATGATTGAATCATGCTGCTTGCTTGTTCTGGGAAATCCTATGATAAAATCCATTGTTACCACGTCCCATTTCCATTCAGGAATAGGTAAAGGCTGCAGCAACCCTGCTGGGTGCCTATGCTCCGCCTTAACCTTCTGTCACTCCATACATCTAGTGATGTATTCAACGATTTATTTCTTCAAACCCGGACAAAAATAATGGCTTTTGATTGCTGCCATAGTCTTATGATATCCAGGATGTCCAACATAAGCCACATTATGCATCTCCTTTAGAATTGCCAGCTTCAATTCTCGGACATTAGGTACATACACTCTGTTTTTATACAGAAGTAAACCATTAGTTCCTAAGGTGTAACTTTCCTTGGTCTGTGGTCTCTCATGCTGCTATAGCTTTGGTAGAAGATTTTTGTACTACAAATCAACATCTGCAGCTTCAAAAATTTTGTCTTTCATCTCAGTCTGGTACATGCTAATGGCTGTAGCATGTAATTCATGCACTTTTCTGCTGAGTGCATCAACCACTTTATTTTCTTTCCCTTTGATATGCTTCATATCAAAGTCATATTCACACAGAAACTCCAGCCATCTGATTTGCCTAGCATTTAAGGTCGGTTTATCAAATAAATACTTCAGACCATTATGGTCTGTCCTCAACTCGAATCTCTTTCCCATGAGGTAATGTCTCCATTTCCTCAAGGCATGGACGATTGCTGCCAGCTCTAAATCGTGAGTGGCATAATTCTTCTAATCTTCCTTCAACTTTCGGGATTCATAACAAACTACAAATCCCTCTTGGCTGAGAACTCCTCCCAGCCCCTCCTTACATGCATCTGTGAAAACTATGTAATCCTTGTTTGGATCTGCAATCTTCAGGATTGGAGCACTAGTTAACAACTGCTTCAATTGCTAGAAGCTGCTCTCACATTCTTCAGTCCACTGGAACTTCTTCCCCTCCTTTGCAAGGAAGTGATAGAATGGGCTATCCTTGAGAATCTGACTATAAACCTCCTATAGTAGCCTACCAGACCCATAGAAGATCTAACTTCTGCCACATTCCTTGGCGTTGGCCATTCTCGAATGGCCTGTACCTTTTCAGGATCCACAACGATCCCTTCTTCAAATATTATGTGCCCCAAATAATGAATCTGCCTTTGGTAAAATGAGCACTTGCTCAGTTTTGCGTACAACTGGTGTTGTCTTAACACCTGCAACACCATTCTCAGGTGTTGCTCATGTTCTTCCTCTGTGTTGGAATACACCAAGATGTCGTCCAAGAAAACTATGACAAACTTGTCCAAATAACTTCTGAACACATCGTTCATTAAGCACATGAAAACAATAGGTGCATTTGTCAGTCCAAATGACACCACTGTGAATTCATAATGACCGTACCTTGTTCTAAAGGCGGTCTTGCCAATGTCCTCATCCTTTATTCTCACTTGGTGATATCCAGATCTGAGATCTATTTTTGAAAATATTTTCGCATCCTTCAACTGATAAAAAAGATCATCAATCCTTGGCAGAGGATACTTGTTCTTGACAGTGACCTTATTCAACTGGCGAAAATCAATGCACAGCCTCAATGTCCCATCTTTCTTTTTCACCAATAGGACCGGGGCTCCCCATGGTGACACACTGGGGTGAATGTAACCTTTCTTTAGTAGCTCTTTGAGCTACAATTGCAACTCTTTCAGCTCTGGCGTACTCATTCTATAAGGAGCTTTCGAAACTGGAGTTGTTCCAGGCATCAAATTTATAGAAAAATCGATGTCCCTCCTCGTAGGTAGTCCAGGTACCTCCTAAAATACATCCTTGAACTCCTTGAGTACTTCATGGTCTTCCAAATTCGATACTACATCTTGGGATGCTTCTTCCACCCGAGCTGCAAACAATTGACAACCTTTCTAGTAACATTTCTTCAGCTGCATGGCTGAGATTTCCCTCACAGCCACGACTCTGGGAATTCCTTGGACTGTTACCTGATTTCCCTCTTCGTTCAGGCATGTGAACCTCTTGTTACGGAAATCTAGAAGGGCATGGTGATAGTCCAACCAGTCCATCCCAATTAAGCAATCATATGAGCCTAAAGGTAGAATGTTCAATTCAACCTTAGTGCTCATTCCTTCCATGTCCACTAAACAGGACTTAACCAATTCAATGACCTTCCTTTTGGTCCCTGTGGCTAACTGTACTAACCAAGACTTCTCATGTTTGCTTCTCATTAGATGAAAACTATCCACCACTCTAGGATCTACATAACTATGGCTAGCCCCTGAATCAATTAAAACAACAAGTGGTCGCTTGTTGATCGTAACTTCCACTTCAATCATGTGTGATTGAAATTATGCTTGCTTATTGTCCAGGGCTGCGTAGATCCTTAGCATTCTACTGCTCATATCCTCCACTATTTCATCTTGCTAAACAGTATGGACAGTTCTTTCTTTGTCTTTTCTGTAGGGGCAGTCTCTGTACCGATGATTTCCTTTACAGCCCCAACACTCTATAGGTAGAGGCCTTGGCATCTGCTCACTCCCTTCAACCTTCCTAGGCTCTTTAAAAAGGGACTGTCCCCAAAGACTATTTCTGAAAAAGGAAGGCTTGCTTCCCTTCTGCCTCTGTTCCTTCTTAAATTTCCTCTGATCATCCCAGACCTTTCGAAGGATAGGCCTTTCTCCTTGCTGTTCATACAAGCATTTCGCTTTTTTGATGGTCTCTTCCATGGTCTTAGGATCGTCATATTGAATCTTGTCACTCATGGAAGGTGGCAGTCCACTCAGATACCTCTGAATTTTAACAGCTTCATCCTTGATGAATGGAACATACTTCAGTAGTTCCAGAAAATTTCGTTCATACTCATCAATGGTCATACTGCCCAACTCGAGTTCAAAGAACTCCTTCATCTTTCTGTCGTAGTATCTTTTAGTCAGGTATTTCTTCTCGAAATACCTCTTAAACTCCTTCCACGTGACCTCTTTCTCTCTGATGTGCTGCACCTATACAAACTGATCCCACCACATGGATGCTTTTCCTTTCAGTTGGTACATTGCAATTCTTTTTTTTGCATGGGCAGAATAATTCTGCAGTTGAAAGTATTTCTTCATGCCCAGCAACCATGTCTCGGCATCTTCCTCCTTCTTATGTTCTCCATCGAATGTTGGAGGCTTAATCTTGTTCATCTCTCCTTTCAATTCCTCCTTTCTAGATTTTTTATGTTTTCTGGTAGGGGATGGGCTTGAACTACTGTGTGTCTTCCTGTCAAAATGTGCTTGGGAATGACTAAGATGTCGGCTACCGCTCCTCGACCTTCTTCTTATTTCATGGGTTTTGTGACTCTCCGTTGTACTTGAGTCTCTTCCCTTCTCGATTTTCTTCTCTATTCTTTCCAGGCTCTTCAAAAATTTTAAGTTTAATGCATCCTGTCGATCCCATACTTTCATGAGCTTTCGGCTATCAGCTCGACGAGCCTTGGCCTCTCTTTGCAATCCTTCAATGATTTCCATTATGTGTCCTTCCTTATCCTTCTCTTTTCCATGCCCATTGGAGTTCGATCCTTTGATTCCCAGGTTAACATCCTTTCCTTCTTGTTCGTCTTCTATTTCGGGGGTAATTTGTACCTTTCCCCACTCCATACTCGACGTTGGTTAACTAGAGTCCTGCCCTCCATTGAACTCTGCACACGCACTGTGCAATTAAATTCAAATTTTGTCAGGTTATTACTCCTTTGGAACAATCCATAACATTTATAAGCCAATACGAACAAGAACGAAAGAAATTTTAAAATTAAGTTTTTTTTTCTTTGAGCTCTCGTTCGGTTCTTCAATTTCCGGGACTTCGGAATTTCGGAATCTTGGTCCACAAAGATCCGACAGTTAAATATTCATAACCCAAGTCACCCTTTTCACAACTCGCAATCTCGTGAGTTCGTGAGTCGAAAACCTTCAGCTCATTCCTCCAAACGCCGATACCGAAGATGCGACAAGGGTATGGCTCTCTCCTCGCTAGGGTCTGCTATGCATGACCGTAGTCTAGGGCCAAGTGCTAGCAACCTTCTCTACTTGCACCTTCATGAGATGTGGCATCCAACCCTGGTACCTCCCTTTCAGGAAATCTCGAGAATTGATGTTCACTTTTCTCCTCTCGTTCTCGCTACTTCGCGACTTCGCGAGTTTCAATGTCGAGCTCTCATGCCCTTATATCGCGAGTTCCCGAAATCGCGAATTACTTTATCCTCTGGGCCCACAACACGGCTGTCACCCTTCACCATCGTGGCATGTGGTACATTCATGAGTCCCCATGTCGCTTTTTAACGACATCATCGGGTCTCACCTCTCTCGCTTCTCTTCTTGACCCACTGGTACGTGGTACATCTCCATGTGTCCACATCCATTCCAAGAAAATCCAATGGTCAGATCTTTCTCAAATCTACGGCGCAGATCCTTTCGACATTTTGGGCTTCGAAATGCCGATGCACTCTAACTCCTGTTAGCCCTCCGGGCTAGACTCGTGGTTCACACGACCTCCCCTTATATGGACATAGTCATACCTCCTATCGGGGTTTCGGACTTTCCAATGCCGAAGCACATATGTCCTCAGGATTCGCGATTCCTCGAAGCCTAATTTCCAGATGAATGACTCTCCTTCCGAAACTTTCTGAATGCCTCGATCTCGTCCATGCATCCCCAAGAATGGACGGTCCTCACCGCTTCTCGCTATTTCACGATTTCTAATTGTCTGGGTGCCTTGTCTTCAGGATTCGCGAAACGTCGAACCCCGATATGCCGATGGGCTCCCAATCTCGGGATTTCACAACTTTCATTTCCCCGATGACAAAGTTCTATGTCAACTCAAAACCCCAGTAGCCAATATACCGATGGGTTGCTCGATCTCCACCACGTGTCCCCACAAACGGACGACTCAAATTGTTCCCGGGACTTTTACCATGAAAATTATCGACCTCCTGTCATCATGACTCCCGATTTCACGAATGTCGATACCCCGATATTTCAACATGCGAAATGATGATGGGCTCTTTATTATCACCACCTGTCCCTTCGAGATGGACGGTCCTGACTAAATTGGAATTTCACATATCGCGATTTCCATACTCATGTGCAATATCAAAAGGGATTTAAACCCCGTGCACACTTTTCAGATCTAACGGTCACAAGGGTTTGCCTTCCCTCCCGAACAAATCCTAGAGCTCCTACACCACCGGTGTGGAGTCCTCTCTCCTTGTGGATTCATAACACACTGGCTGCGGTTTCATAATGCCGCTATACCTCCTGAGCTTTAAAACTCGTCAAGTAACTCCTTGACATTTTGGAGCAAACCAGGGTACGAAATTGGCCTTCCAGACCCAATTTCTCCTCTCATTCTTGGTCCAAAGACCGCTCCAATGGCCCATCTAGGCTCAGTGTCGAAACCTTGGCTCTGATACCAATTTGTAGTGCACCCGTTGTGCCACTTTCTGATACTATGTTTAATCGCTCTGATACCAATTTGTAGCACACCCATTTTAGAACTCTGGGCTTACTCGTGCTCTGATACCCATTTGTACAAAGCTCATACAAATATCATATATCCAATGCATTTAACAAATAAACACATTTAACTCAGAGTAAAACATATCATTACTGCTATAATTAAACAATCCATGGTATTCCATATTAATTCGTAAACACAGTGGAAAACATGATAACATTTACAGTAGAGACATGATAAAATGTGCTAATACATAGTTAAACACTTATCTTGTAACAATGGTGGAAACCACCAACCAAATGTAGGCCTTCCACGAACCTCCCAGCCTTAGACTGCACTACTCATCAACTCAGCAGTGGGTCACCCCTGAGCTGGGACTAAGCTCCACCCCACGACAAGGAATCTAGGCTTAGGCTGAGGTTACAGGGAAAACAGTCACAGACAACCACAAGGAAGGGATTCTCTCCCAGGAATCTCCCACGCTCATTGCCCACAGATCCTCATTCCCCACATGCCTATTCCACCCTAGGAGAATGCACCTTCTTTGTCACCTGGACAGTCCTTCGGCTACCAATCTCCCTTACCTTGGGTTACAGGAATAGAACGGTCCAGAAGTCTCCGGGCTCTATGGAAGCTACAGGGTTCCTTCCAGGAGTTCTCTCCTACCCATGCGCACTCTCTCACCTGGAGGGTGTCGCTCAAAGGTCAACAATCCTCACATAGTCCCGTACTGCATAGTCTCAACAATCCCACAGGAAAACAGACACAGGCTTTCCAAAAACTGGATTCGACTATCACAGGATGGCTTCACAGTCACGGATTCGGAACAGGAAATGCTCGCATTGGCTCGCTTATCTTTCTCGAACAAGCAAAGAATCTTCCCCGAATTCAACACAGGCTTCTCGTAGGCTGGGGTTACATGCATGGGATTTCTCAGAATCAAACACAAACAATCAAGTCGTAGGGTCCCCCCCCCAAGGTTCTCTCCAGGAGTCGGGTTAGTCACACTGCTCAGAGTTTCGAAAGCGTTCAGAAAATCCGGTGGAATGGGAATTAGAACCTTCTCACGGTTCACCTTGGCCATTTTATTCGCATGCACGAGGGTTGACACTTGTCACCCATGGAACTGCATGCGCTCCACCAGGGCACGTTCCTCCCACCACTTGGGAATTCACGTGTCCTTCCAAAAGGACTTAGGATAAAAACATATGATGCACATCTCTTTTGGAATAATATTAAAATATTATTCCAAGGCTTAAGCCCCCCTTAGGCTTAGCCCCTTTCCCACCTTCCAGCCCCTAATTCCTTGCCCACTCTGTGGATTCCTAGTCCCCCTTCACTCATTCATTGTGGTCGGTCTGCACCTGGCGGTGTTTATATTTTATTAAACGTTCTACATACATACAAGTACAACAATAGGCTCCTGGCCTTCAACACTTAGGCTCCCAGGCCTAACAAACACATAAGCCTCTAGCTTATACAAACTTGGCTCACCAGCCTATAAAACATAATTACAATTCCTTTCAAAACATGGTTTACAACGGGGCTCAGCCTTGGGGATGTTAGCGCTATGTAATTTGCCTAAGGCTGCTGAGGCAATCATAGAGGTAACCTCGAACCACTTCGAGTCTTGGATCTAGCCCTCCAAGACTCAGAGAGGGATCTCTCTTTTAGATTTAACTTGGTTTGTAAGGGATGGATTTTAGGCTAGCTATGAAAGTAATGAAAATAGGGAGTTTTTTATTTTTTAAATGGTTAGTTTGGGACAGCAAGGAGGGCCATTGGGAAAATGGGGTCTGTGCTTAAAAATGTGATTCACATCTCAGATCCGAACAAAGCTTTTACACAGGGCAAGGTAGTGGAAGTGTTGGATCGAATTGAGTTTTAATGGTGTCAATTTTAGGAAGAACTAGGGTAGGAAAAAGCCAATCAAGGAGCAACTAAGAATTCCTAAACTAGCTTTTTAGAGGAGAAACATAAATATTATCACAATATCAGAGGCAGAGTATCTGCTGATAAATTCTGCTTCTATTACTCTTCTTCTGATAATAAGAAATTGAAAACAAATGTAAAGAGGACAGGAAAATACATTAATAGAGAAAAAACACCACCAACATCTCCACACATGAATCCTGTGAAAACAATCATGCTGATTACTGATTGATTATCTAAAAATTACAGCAAATTCTCTTGGAAAAGCCAGGACCCCAATCCAGCAAAGAAAATTTATCCCTCTCAGGTTGAAAAAACCCCTCACACAGGTCGAACACAAAAGAAAAAATACTTCACTGCTCGAAAACGAAACCCACAGGTCGAATCCTTCCTCTCAGCCTAGTCGAACCCCTTCTCAGTCTTTTACATTTGCATAAATAATAAAAGGCCCCTCAGCCTTCCCAGGACTCGCGCTCTACCTCTTTTTTCTAAAAATAGAAAACAGTTACAAAATAGACACCTGTAGGCTGTCTCCTATAACAAAAAAGATAGCAAATCCCCACTACAAATTCGAGCCTTATCTCCTTTTATAAAAACAGTAAATTGTTACAAAGATGATGACTCATACCAACTGGTTTCTAACTTCTAGGAAGAGGTTAAATTAGGTAGTGACAGGTGTGACTCATCTCCTACTTTTAGGATTTAGTTTTTACTAGGATTCCTTTAGCCATCCGAAAGATAGACAACACATGTAGATGAGGTTTTATCTTCATTTAATGGTTCCATGTTGCCTTGGTGTCGATTCATCCATGTGAGAGCCAAAAATTAAATTTGCTTCCTTCACAAGCCCAAGTAGAATTAAGAGTCCATGTGTATGCTGAAAGAAGTCCCCCTGATATTATCCAAGGACAATTGCATAGATCCCTTGATTCTCACATCTACAGTTCAAAATCTCCACTGTGATGACACTATTCTTGATAATCTTTGAAACGAGTGGTGAAACAAGGAACGAGGACACTAATGAACCTTACACTGCACTTTGTTCAATAATCCACCCAAATGTGAATTCCTCCAATTTAAAACTTACTGATCCACTTGAATAATTTTGGAGTTTATCTCCACCTCTGGTATTGCTAAGACTCTGCAGAATAAAAGCACTTTAAGACCAGTGAAGCCAGCAAATTCCAAAATATTGCAATCAAAAGATTCCCACGAATAGCCTGATTTTCAGACTCAATATGCTTGTAGAGATTAGGCTGAAAGAAAAACATCTCCATCTCCTCGGGCTTTGTCTGTATAACTATTTCCTCACTATCCATATCAGACCATTCTTGTTTCAGAAATGAGAGGCATCCTTTAAGTAAGGGCCAGAACTCGGTTTCTCTTTGTTGCATGGATGAACATATTAGAATGAGGTAAAGCAGTGATTTAGCTCTCCCCATTTCTCTACAATGCTCAATAAGCCAAGGCAAGCTGTTCTCCAAATTTTCAAGAAAAGCATCAGACAAAACTCCAAGGATCTTTAAGTTTATGGACATGTACCAATTCTCTGCAGGTTTCCCATTTTTAGTATCGAACATTGGCTCAAGTGCACGGGAAAAAGAATTGTAAAAAGGCCATGATATTGTCTCAGCAAGTTGCAAATATTTTTGGTTTAATTTCCATGTCTTTGGAAGAATTAGTATATTAGGAAAAATCATCGTTGTGACTTCCTTCAAGCAATCAGGAATTTTGTGCCAACAAGTTGGACACTGTAAATTCAAGACATAAGTTTGCAACACCATAAACTTGTTCTTTCGATCCCTTGGAGCCTGTTCTTATAATTGAATAGCATCTTAACAAGGTATTAGACAATGCATTCAACAAAGGAATAGTATCAACAACCCTTGCTAAACATTCCAGTGAGAGAACTGTAAGAACAACACTGAGATTGTCGTCATGAAAACGGTGTAGCAGTGCCTCTTGTATATTCGTCCTTCAGTGACCAATACTGCCCACATGGTAAAAAATGTAAGCACAACCACATAAGGCACCCAGTTTACACCACTGCCTAAGATCCTAGCCAACATTTTGTACAGAGTATGTGAATAACCAGTCAATATTCCAACACATTTCAATAGATTCTCTGTCTCCTTGTATCTCTATTTTTAAACCCCACTGCAGAGGAACCAAGCTTGATTGCTTCCATGGCATATTCGACTTGGAAAAGCCACCCTTCTGGAGAAAAAGTGTTGACTCCTTTGTCATACTCTCTCTGCTATGCATACTTTGGCTTTCACCTCACACACATTCTTTGCAGGCTCCACTAGCCCTCGGATGTTGTAGTGGCTGACTGTGAAGATTACCACATCCAATTTCTTCACATCTAGTACATCCATTGGACACCTGCACAGTCGCCTTCTATGCATGCGTGTTTCTCTGTGTTGGACACCTTGACTTTGGTTCAACACCTGGCGTAGGGTTTAGAAGCTGGGCTATATATATTTTTTGACTTTTTGTGGGCAATATCCCACATTCACGAGAAGAGAATATAAATGGGTATTGATATATGCCAATAGTTGCAAAGTAGTTTGATGTAGTGAGCCCAAGGATAGCTTTAGAGTTTGGTGTTGGCATTGGCGCTAGCTTGTGTGTTTGTTGCTGGTGCATTAAATAACGCTTACCCTCGGTGTTGATTATTCAGGGGTTTGGCCCTAGGCCAATATAATATTTTGCTAAAAATAATGTCAAATTTTTGCATAAAATTTTGCATAAAGGCCGAGGGGCCACTTTTTGCTAAATTCACCAAACATAGCTTATAAAAACCCAAATTTGACTAGTAAACCCAACCTTACATTTGACCCACAAGAATAAAAATGTTTCCATTTCAAACCACTTCACAATTTTTTGATAAAAATGCACGAGAACTCCCTTTGAAGCTTGCGCGCAAGTACTCATCTTATGCTTGGTGAGTGTCGAGTGCTTTCTGCCACCTTCACCAAGCGTCATGAGAAAACACATATGCCTGAAAAAGATAAATATTATTCAGAACACTGATTCCCTATTATATAGGGTTCTAACATAGGCTCCACCTGGGGAAGATAGCTCCGACGGAGGTGTCTAGAATCGCTAGACTTTGAATTTCACCGACCAGCTGATCATTGGGCTGCCCCCAAACTGTAAACTGAAAATAAACTATGAAGAGACAAAAAAGAAGGTGCTCATCCTGATGAGCTTATTGGCGCATTCCTACCTACCCTAATTTGCTAACAATTACTACTTCAATCAGGTAATGAAAAAGTGCCAATGAAGCCAACCCAACAGTTGATCCCATGATTGGGCTTCCTCATCATGTTTGATGAAAATCAAGACTAAAATATGTAATGGCAACTGGTGATGGCTCGGGTCCTTGTAGAAAAAACATGATTGAATAGTTATACTGAAAAAGAGCTCCATATAATTTGCAACCGGGTCAATAAATATATGATCTATTTGTTGATTCTCTAGGTATTCCTTTAGCATTTTAACATGGATAAATTTCCCATTCGTGTCCTCAATATTAGACCATGATTGCAACTATTCAACTTCAGACTTATGCTTACAAACAAAATATTCATCAATCAGAAAATTGAAAGATGATACAATATCTTTTGGTTTTGGAGACGTAAGATTCTCATAAAATTGTTTTGGATGTTGGAAACTATAAGACTGAATCTGAGTATTCAAAAGCTCAATATCCTTTTCAAGTTTTTCAGCAACTAGCTCAAGAACACACATTTTAATTTTATGAGATTTTTTTTTAGATTTCCAACAATTAAACACGGCTGTTAACGAAACTTCATCGAATTGACAATCTGCTAACTCACCCTTGCATTTTTCTATGGCTTCACAATACGTAGGATTTGCTACATACCTTGTCATATTGAAGCATCATCAAGGCTTTGAAATCTGGATTCTTCAGCAGTAGAGTCTCTTGTGAACTTTGAAGCTTGGGATCTTGAACAATGGAGTCGCCAAGGTGAATGGTACAACCTTCTTGTGTTTGGCTTCTGTTCACCATCAGAAGTCAAGTCTCAACTTGAAGTGCACCTCTAGAGAAGTCCCCAGTTGAGTCGCCAAAAATGTTAGCGCTCTGTAATTTGCCTAAGGCTGCTGAGGCAATCACAGAGGTAACCTCGAACCACTTCGAGTCTTGGATCTAGCCCTACAAGACTCAGAGAGGGATCTCTCTTTTAGATTTAACTTGGTTTGTAAGGGATGGATTTTAGGCTAGCTATGAAAGTAATGAAAATAGGGAGTTTTTGATTTTTTAAATGGTTAGTTTGGGAAAGCAAAGAGGGCCATTGGGCAAATGGGGTCTGTGCTTAAGAATGTGATTCACATCTCAGATCTGGACAAAGCTTTTACACAGGGCAAGGTAGTGGAAGTGTTGGATCGAATTGAGTTTTAATGGTGTCGATTTTAGGAAGAACTAGGGGAGGAAAAAGCCAATCAAGGAGCAACTAAGAATTCCTAAACTAGATTTTTAGAGGAGAAAGATAAAGATTATCACAAGATTAGAGGCAGAGTATCTCCTGATAAATTATGCTTCTATTACTCTTCTTTTTATAATAAGAAAATGAAAACAAATGTAAAGAGGACAGGAAAATACAATAACAGAGAAAAAACACCACCAACATCTCCACACAGGAATCCTATGAAAAAAATCATGCCCATTACTGATTGATTATCTAAAAATTACAGCAAATGCTCTTGGAAAATCGAGGACCCTAGTCCAACAAAGAAAATTTATCCCTCCCAGGTCGAAAAAACCCCTCACACAGGTCGAACCGAAAAGAAAAAATACTTCATTGCTCGAAAACGAAACCCACAGGTAGAATCCTTCCTCTCAGCCCAGTCGAACCCTTCTCTATCTTTTACATCTGCATAAATAATAAAAAACCCCTCAGCCTTCCCAGGACTCGCGTTCTACCTCTGTTTTCTAAAAATAGAAAACAGTTACAAAATAGACACATGTAGGTTGTCTCCTATAACAAACAAGACAACAAATCCCCACTCCAGATTCGAGCCTTATCTCCTTTTATAAAAATAGTAAATTGTTACAAAGAAGATGACTCATACCAACTGGTTTCTAACTTCTAGGAAGAGGTTAAAAAATGTAGTGATAGGTGTGACTCATCTCCTACTTTTAGGATTCAGTTTTTACTAGGATTCCTTTAGCCATCCGAAAGATAGACCACACATGTAGATGAGGTTTTATCTTCATTTAATGGTTCCATGTTTCCTTGGTGTCGATTCATCCATGTGAGAGCCAAAAATTAAATTTGCTTCCTTCACAAGCCCAAGTAGAATTAAGAGTCCATGTGTATGCTGAAAGAAGTCCCCTTGATATTATCCAAGGACAACTGCGTAGATCCCTTGATTCTCACATCTACAGTTCAAAATCTCCACTGTGATGACACTATTCTTGATAATCTTTGAAACGAGTGGTGAAACAAGGAACGAGGATACTAATGAACCTTACACTGCACTTTGTTCAATAATCCACCCAAATGTGAATTCCTCCAGTTTAAAAATTACTGATCCACTTGAATAATTTTGGAGGTAATCTCCACCTCTGGTTTTGCTAAGCCTTTGTAGAATAAAAGCACTTTAAGACCAGTGAAGCCAGCAAATTCCAAAATATTGCAATCAAAAGATTCCCACGAATAGCCTGATTTTTAGACTCAATATGCTTGTAGAGATTAGGCTGAAAGAAAAACATCTCCATCTCCTCGGGCTTTGTCTGTATAACTATTTCCTCACTATCCATATCAGACCATTCTTGTTTCAGAAATGGGAGGCATCCTTTAAGTAAGGGCCATAACTCAGTTTCTCTTTGCTGCATGGATGAACATATTAGAATGAGGTAAAGCAATGATTTAGCTCTCCCAATTTCTCTACAATGCTCAATAAGCCAAGGCAAGCAGTTCTCCAAATTTTCAAGAAAAGCATCAGACAAAACTCCAAGGATCTTTAAGTTTATGGACATGTACCAATTCTCTGCAGGTTTCCCATTTTTAGTATCGACCATTGGCTCAAGCGCACGGGAAAAAGAATTTTAAAAAGGCCATGATATTGTCTCAGCAAGTTGCAAAGATTTTTGGTTTACTTTCCATGTCTTTGGAAGAATCAGTATATTAGGCAAAATCATCGTTGTGACTTCCTTCAAGCAATCAAGAATTTTGTGCCAACAAATTGGACACTGTAAATTCAAGACATAAGTTTGCAACACCATAAACTTGTTCTTTCGATCCCTTGGAGCCTGTTATTATAATTGAATAGCATCTTGACAAGGGATTATACAATGCATTCAACAAAGGAATAGTATCAACAACCCTTGCCAAACACTCCAGTGAGAGAACTGCAAGAACAACACTGAGATTGTTGTCATGAAAACGGTGTAGCAATGCCTCTTGTATATTCATCCTTCAGTGACCAATGCTGCCCACATGGTAGCAAATGTAAGCACAACCATGTAAGGCACCCAGTTTACACCACTGCCTAAGAGCCTAGCCAACATTTTGTACAGAGTATGTGAATAACCAGTCAATATTCCAGCACATTTCAATAGATTCTCTGTCTCCTTGTATCTCTGTTTTTAAACCCCACTGCAGTGGAACCGAGCTTGATTGCTTCCATGGCGTATTCGACCTGGAAAAGCCGCCCTTCTGGAGAAAAAGTGTTGACTCCTTTGTCATACTCGCTCTGCTATGTGGACTTTGGCTTTCACCTCACACACATTCTTTGTAGGCTCCATTGGCCCTCGGATGCTATAGTGGCCGATTGTGAAGATCACCACATCCAATTTCTTTACATCTGGTACATCCCTTGGACACCTGCGCAGTCGCCTTCTATGCGCGCATGTTTCTCTGCGTTGGACACCTTGACTTTGGTTCAACACCTGGCGTAGGGTTTAGAAGTTGCGCTATATATATTTTTTGACTTTCTGTGGGCAATATCCCACATTCACGAGAAGAGAATATAAATGGGTATTGATATATGCCAATAGTTGCAAAGTAGTTCGATGTAGTGAGCCCAAGGCTGGCTTTGGAGTTTGGTGTTGGCGCTGGCGATGGCTTGTGTGTTTGCTGTTGGTGCATTAAATAGTGCTTACCCTCAGTGTTGATTATTCAGGGGTTTGGCCCTAGGCCAATATAATATTTTGCTAAAAATAATGTCAATTTTTTGCATAAAATTCTGCATAAAGGCCGAGGGGCCACTTTTTTCTAAATTCACCAAACATAGCTTATAAAAACCCAAATTTGACTAATAAACCCAACCTTACATTTGACCCACAAGAATAAAAAATTTTCCATTTCAAACCACTTCACAATTTTTTGATAAAAATGCACCATAACTCGCTTTGAAGCTTGGACGCAAGTACTCATCTTATGCTTGGTGAGTGTCAAGAACTTTCTGCTGCCTTCGCCAAGCGCCATGAGCAAACACATATGCCTGAAAAAGATAAATATTATTCAGAACACTGATTCCCTATTATATAGGGTTCTAATAGGGGACACTACATTAGTGGCACACAACAACATCCTCACTTGGGATAACTTAAGAAAATGGGGTTTCATTGGCCCCTCTTGGTGTCAGCTATGTGGTCAAGAGGAAGAAACCCAAAACCATCTCCTCAACCTCTTCCCCTATAGTTCATGCATCTGGGATCATAGCGCCAACATCATGAGAACAATAGATAGGAATTGCATGGGTCTAAAGGAAACCATTGAAGATTGGAGAAGCTCTATCTTTCACTCTCCCATCCTCAATAGAATTTGGCAGCTGCTCCCAGGCTTCATCCTCTGGAAAATATGGAAAGAGAGGAACAAACAAATTTTCAATTTGGTCACGAGGACGTGGAAAGATGTTTGAACCACAATCCACACCAATATCAATGAAACCATATCGCTGCATCCCTGGATGGAGTAGGATTTGCAGAGCCCACAAAATGAATCCAACATCCTCAGAGCCTGACGACTAAATATCACTCCCATCCCAGAAAGGCCTATGGTAGCTGCAGGATGCACGCCGAGCCCCACTCATTGGGACGCTCCACTCACAAACTTCTTTAAAATTAATTTTAATGGAGCCCCCAAAGGGAACCTGGGACCAATTGGCTATGGGGTGGTCATCTGAAACAGTAAAGGGGAAATCCTCCATATCCTGACAAGTAACATGGGGCACAATACCAATAATGCTGCATAAATATGGACCCTCCTCTGTAGCCTACAAGTAGCCTTAGAGAAATCACTTTTCCCCCTCATTGCAGAAGGTGAAATCGTTATAAATCTCCTCTCACATCTTCTCAATGGGGAAGACCCGAATAAAATTTCTCCAAGTTGGCGACTCATGAACGGGCTCTACAAAATAAAGTCAACTCTCCAGCCTCAACATGTAATCCTCCTGTCCCACGTAAGAAGAATGGCCAATCAAGTTGTTGACTAGATGGAAAATCTCAGAGTTGAGTTGGAAGAATGTGTCTTCTCTTGTACCCCTTCCACCAATCCCACTCACCCCACAATCATTCATTAGAATAACATAGCCTACACCGAAGATCTACCCCCGGATGGGGTGTCACTATGATATGATCATTCCTAGTAGGGATGAGGCCACTTGGCCAGGCCACTTGCCACCTGGCGTACTTCCTCCACCACCTCCCCTTCTTAGTCACCTCTAGATTTTAAACTGCCTGCTGCCACCCTCCACTTCTCATTCAAACCCTGCAGCTCACACACTCTGGAATCTCTACACCTTGTGCATCTTCATGGCGCTATGTAGAGGATCTTCCCTGTCACTTCAGCTCCAGCCTTTTCCGCCGGTTCTTTTAGTCGTGATGTGGTCTATTGTGCCTCACTCGTTCGCTCATAATCCTTAGAGACAAACCTCTAGGGATCTCTCTTCCCTTCGTTCTGCAACATAGCTCTGGTGTGACCTCTCCTACTGTGGAGCTCTTTGTTAACCATGTCGCGACCCATGGGAAAGCCAAAGCGGGGAGCATCCTGGTACGATGCTTGGGGAAGGAAACTACCCTCCTTGTGCTCTCCTTGTGAAGCTGTCATTCCCCCTGAAGCAGTGCCTCCCCTTGAAGCGGTCCCTCCCCCTTCTTTGGATCCCCTAGAAGCAATATTACCCCCTCCTTTGGCACCTGTAATTGTGCTCGACACTGACCAGACACCCTGCGATATCTCTCCCCTCTCAAACCCCTATGGATGTAAGGTCGAGTGGTTCGATTTGCTTGGGAATTTGCTCAGCTACGTGCCACCTCCCCCTTCTCCCCCTCGATGTCTCTCTCTTCCGCCTTCCCCTCCTCACCCCCTACTCACCACCCCTCATCCCACCTCCCCTCTGGGGTCCTCCTCTTCCTCTCTTCTCTCCACCCACCCCAATCCTTCCTGTGACAAATGTGAAGATCGAACCGAGCTCCCGAATACCCTGAGCACTATGAAAAAAGACTTTAAGGATATCAAATTGGCAACGGTTGAAGCACAGAACTGGGAAGCCGGCCGTTGGAGCAGAGTGGATACCCTAATTATTTTCCTTCAAGATCTTCGATAGGCCATGGCAGAAGGAAAAGGAAAAGCACATGCGAAAGAGGTTTTCGCAGGGCCACGACTTGGACCAAGTTTCTAATGTTTTGTCATGATTTCTATTTCTCGGCTCAACACCATTACCTCTGTCTTTTTTGTACTATTACGTATTTTGGCCCTACTTGGCCTTGTAGCATAGTTTACCTACATTTGCATGACTTTGGCACTGGTGGTTTCCCAGGAGGGCACCATTGCCACCTTTGATTTTGGACATGTTATCCCCGATATCTAGGGATAACTAGGAGATCATGTCTTGAGGCCCACAAGTCCTAGACATAAAGTACCAAGAGTAGGATTGACCTGAGCATGGCCCTAGAGGGCCCATTCTTCTTCTTTTTCGCCAGACTTGTCCTGTCAGCAGCAGCAACTTCCATCACCATTGGCTTGGACTTGCATCAGAGAGGACTCTTGCTCCATGAGGTAATTGGTCCAAGGTATCATGGTATGTGCCATGTTTGATCATTATAACCTTCTTGTATATGCATTAGGTTCCTTTCATTTCTGATGACTGCTTGGATCTTACACTAATCCACTTGACCATTGTTGGGGTGAATTAATGGGGTGACTTAGCAAGCTCGTATTCACAGGTTTTGGTTAGCCACCAAAGGGGATTTGCAGAGCCATCATCCACTCCCACCATTATATCATTTTACATCTTATCTCCCATTCATCCATCCCATTCCCCTAGTCCGTCCATTAGGATGACCTTTGGGGTTACACTTTGTCTTGTGGGAAGAAGGGGCTAAAGGCCCAGGGGGTAAAAGCAACTGGTAAAAGATAAAGGCCATAGGAAATGAAACCTAGAGATGCTTCACCCAGGGATCTCCGAGGAGGCAATAAAAGGCCTCTCGATAAGAAACTAAAGGGACCCTAAGAAAAATAACAAAACAAGACCTAACCAAGAGGATGGGAGGTCTCATCATGAGCCAACCCATTATGTTCATAACCAAGGGAAGGGGGGTCTCATCACGAGCCAACCTCATCATTTCTGTGAAGATACCAGTGGGTAACACTGTCAGGTCTGGTCACCATGCCAAGGCAGTGTCCTCTGGTTAGACCTTGAAGTAAAAAATAAAGAAAAGAATAAATAAAAGATAAAGGTAAATAAAGGGGCTTGGAAAAAAATGCATTCATGACAGGTACAACTCGCCTCCTACAAAGGCACCCACAGACAACACCTTCCCTTGGTCTTACTATGACTAGACATCCCTAGACCATATCACCTCATAAAACATGGCTTGAATGATCTTCCGAGGAAACTTTCCTTCTCTTGTGGGTATTAGCCCAATAGGTTATTTTGTTGGTTTTCTTCAGCTTTGTATAGTAGATTTGTGTAATGTCTTTGAGCTCTTAGATGATATGCTAGGGATTTCATGCATGTATTTGACAAATTTAATGATGAAATATGATTGACATTGCTATGATCCCGAGGACTGATGAGCCCATGGAGAGCATAGTTCTTGATGTGCAGGACCATACCCGATGGACAGGTGCCAAAGGACTGGTACACATGGGGATATGATTAGCTCGGACCTCCATGGGGCTGAAGAGCCCATCAGATGGTTGCTGGGATGGCAGAGGCAGGACAACATTGTGATGAGCCATTGCACGAGAAAGAATAAGGATATCCCTACCCAGGACACTTCGGCAGAGCTCGGCCTAGGGGGGATCACCCACTGTAGATGGGACGATTGCTTTTGATGGACAGGACATCACCTGAGGCAGCTGGACATTTTTTGGAGCATGTGGCAGTGTGTTGGCATAGTTTGGCACGTGTGACAGCTTGCAGGAGCCCTAGAAGGGCCTACGTTTTTCTTCCTGGATGTTAATCTTGCCAAAAAAGGGCCAATGTCTCCCTTAGAGGGGCCTGACGTGTCCCTTTTGAGCTCATATTTTGACATTTTTAGCATTTAACGTAAAAAATAGTGTAATATTGTTGGTCAGCCTTGTCGGCTGTTTTAAATGACCTATTTTCTAATTAAAGGTCATTAGGATGATATAAATAGAGGATGTTTCCCCTCATTTTTAATATAACACAACTCACTCTCTTGGAGAGAATCATTTTTAGTCTTTTTCTTGGGATTTTTGCTCTTGGAAGTGAGGTGCAACTCTTGGGGAGGATCATTCTTGGCATTTTTATGGTGTTTTCTATCATTGGAAGGTTTTACAACTAGGGTTTGATAAGATCTTCATGATTTGTAAGTGAATTTCTCATGCAAAACTTCTTAAATGAATGGTTGTAGGTTAAATCTCTTGCATTTATTGTTACA
>ML791383.1:118520-134077 GCA_009831015.1 Picea engelmannii
TCTTTACTCTTACTGTCCATATGCTGTATGTTGGTAGATGGCACATGAAGAAATATTAATAATTATATTAAAAGGCATAAAATTGTTTAAGCATATAAACAACTGATTCACCCCCCCTCTCAGTTGTTTTAGTATTTCCAACACCCTATGTAAAGGATTTTCCATCTATCATCATTTGAAGGATTACAGATGCAAACATTGTGATTGTTGGTATCACCTTCTCTCACATGTATAGATATTGGGACAACCTTGCTGCAATTGTTGGTTTCCTAACTTCCTTGATTTTGAACTATACTTAGCATTATGGCACTCTGTATCGATGTCAAAGTCTACATTACAACTCATATCTTTATTAGCAAGTTCCATGATAAGAGGAAGAATAGATGGCTCAAAACCACAATACATGAGTGTGAATGATAATGGTGTCAACATGTCAAAAATATGAAGAATTACATCCCAACAATATAATGGAGAGATCCACATAATTAGGTGTGTACATCCATCAATCAGACAACGATGAGGGAAAACATGGAATTGTCGGGTTTTTTTTCCATTTTTGAATAAATTAGATCCAACCTATTCAAACATATTATTCTCTCTATCACCAACAAAATTTCTTTAGTAACTCCTATATTTTCAGCCCAAGCCCTCATAGTGAAATACTAGAGAGATCATGAATCTCTACAATCAATAAGAAATAGAGAGAGATATTTGAATAGGTAGGGGTGAGAAACCATAATGACTTATGGTTGCTAGATAAAATGAATAACGAAAAATGCCTTGAGTGTTACATATTCAAACATACCATTGGTTTTCGTGAGCGAGGGTGTTTGATACATAGTTGGAGATAAACCTTTGTTTGAAAGAATACTAATCGAGATGATGGTGGGGAATCTATTGGTAGCTTCTGATCTTCAACCAGTTCAAGGTAAGTAATTCACTATGCTTGTTATTATGCACCCCTTGTTTACACATGAGAAATTATAACCACCAATACCTTTGTCTTTCATAAATAGAAAAAGATCCAAAGAAGTTGCTAGGAGGACTATAACCTAAATATATGTAGGTAGGGGAAGGCTATGATGGAGTAAAAATATTGTTGAAACAAGTAAAAGACACCTCTATTTAGGAAGGAAACAACTTGATTGAGAATATACGTTTGAGTGTACATGGCCTTTGGTTATGATGAGAATCTTTGTTTGAGTGTAAATTCCTACAAGAGAAAGATAAAAAAAACAATAAACACAAGTTTGCTTATTTTTATTAAAGTAGATGACCATCCATGTTATGAATATATCTAGAATTGATGTTGCATATGTAGTGAAATTGAATAAGGCCACTACCAGGGCATGGAAAGCAAGGCACATTTGCAGAGTATGGATGGAAATTGTTGAAGAATATGGATGGAAATGGTGAGTAATCCTTAGTGATTTAAATCCACAAATTGCTTGATTTATATTGTGATTTAAATATGGAGATTTCTTCAATTGGAGATCGTACAAATGAAATACGGATGGAGGTAGAAATGAGAATGGATGGAATGTGAGAAGTAGAAGAGAGAAGTGTAAGGTATAGATTATGTGTCATGGAAAAAGAAACAAAGGTCATATCTAGAAAAGGCGGTATATATATATATATATATATATATATATATATATATATATATATTTATTTGCATCAAATGTAATAAAAAGACAACATATCAATTCCAATAGTCCCTACATCCTTGAGGCGGGGACTAATAAATCCAAGGAAAAACAAGGATCAAGATTTTTTTTTTCAAAACTCCCTTTTACCACTAATAGTAAGATATATGCAATACCATATATAGCACAATGAAAACACTCCCTCAAACAGATGAATATATCTTCAAAAGTTCTGGAATGACACTTTTGACTCCTAACAAAAAATCCTTTGAGGAAGATGTGTTGGGGAATAGGGTGGAATCTGTTATAAAATAGACAGACAATTCTGAGAATAATCAAAGAGGGAATAAAATTTTGAAGAAAAAGGTGGTGTCTAAAGACACTGTTACAACACTTAATCACAACACACTATGCTCAGAATATCACAATTCATATTAGACATATTGTACACAACAAAAATATCACTTGATCGCTTGATGATAATGACCCATTAGGTATGCTATTTATAGTTTCAAGATCTAACTGACTTCCATGAAATCGAGTGGATCTTGTCCACATATAACCGCTAGTTGTTAGATTTGACTCTGTCAAATCCGCGTTGTCTAGTTGGCTCGACAAGTATTATCGACTCGACCGTTCATGCATCTAACTTGTAGTCAATTTCTCATCTAGTTGATCCACCTATTGACTATATTTAACTGTTGGTTAATTTTCCAACCAACAGACTTGTTGACTACTCAACTGACTAATGTAGAGATCTTATTGATCACCTGATCGACTGCTTCTAGATGTAGGTCAACTGCTCGACCAACTAATTCTAGGAGAAGTGTGATGAACCATCTTGACTTGGTGTTCCAACATACCTCCCTATCACCACACGTCTCTGAAGATTTAGGAGGTGAAATTATGTCATCATGACATCCCCCCATAATTGAAATTTCTTGAATCCCAAGCATTGTATGGATCTTGATAAATCTAGCTTCATATAAATGCTTAGTGAAGATATCACCAACCTAATCATTTGTTCTACAATATTTAAGAGAGACAACATTTTCATGAATCAATTATCTCAAATAGTGAGCATGGAGCTCAACATGCTTAATATTATTGTGGGGAACAGGGTTTTCTGCAACTTGAATGGAATTCTAATTGTCACAGTATATTTTAGTTGAGGTCTGAACACGAAATCCAAGTTCACCCAAAAGTTGGCAGATCTAAATTTCTTCAGTACTTGCTTGAATGGTGCCATGATATTCTTCTTAGGTAGTTGAAAAGGATATGATCTTTTGTTTCTTTCACGACCACACCAACGATCTCATACTAAGGTGAAACACATAGCCATAAGTGGACTTTTGATCATCACTATCTCCAACCCAATTGGAGTCGGTGAAGTCGACCAACGATTATGAATTGAGACAATACTTGATACCAAAATGAGCAGTACCCTTGACAATTCATTTGAAATATTTATAGTGTCTTTCTCTGGGGTCCTACATAAACCAAGAAACCACACTAACAACAAAGAAAATTTTAGGTCAACTATGAGTAAGATAAAATACAAGACTGTCAACCATTTTTTGATAAAGTGTAGCATTGTCTGTGAGAGTTTGACAAGTTTTGGTAAGCTTTACTCCAATTTGAAAAAGAGTAGCAGAAGGCTTGCAATTAAAAATGAGAAAAACATCACATAGTGGTAATACTTGAAGATCCAAAATATAATGCAGAGTAAAAAAATTTCATGTCAAAGGAGTCATCAAGTTGTTTCTTTAATCTAAGAATAAGATCAAATTTTTATTTCCAGTAATGAAAATGTCATCAACAACAAAAATGTCTCCATTGGTATGGAGTACATGCAAGTTGTGATCAGATTCACAACGTTTGAAACCAAATTGAAGAAATAAAATATTGATCTTATCATACCAAGCTCAAGGAGCTTGCTTCAAACCATAAAGCGACTTCTTGAGTCGAGAAACTAACTAATAAATTTTCACAAAACAAAGAGGCTATTCCATGAAAATTTCCTCAAATAGGTCTCCATCAGGGGTGATTTTAAGAAGCCCCCCTAAATTTGTATGTATAATAAATGGGCGAATTCCATGATACATAGGAAAATTCAAAGGCTATTTTATCAATAATATAATATGTATATATAATTTTTTGGCTAATCTTTTACTATTTTATAATATCTTGTAAAATCTTGGCAAATCTTTCACTGAATTATAAAATCTTGTAAAATCTTGACGAATCTTTCACTGAATCATAAAACCTTGTAAAGTATTGGTGATTTTTTGATAAAGTATAAAACCATATATAATAATAGGATAATGTATTAATTAAATTGTAATATAATAGGAGAATGTATTAATTAAATTGTAATATAATCACTTTACATATTTGGAAAAAGAAACATAACTTTTCCATCCTCTAGACAACGTTGCAAGCATTAGGGGCTGTGTTTGTCAAGGTTCTCATTGTACACTTTCATATCCCTCTATAAGTTTTGATGATATTTCACCACAATGTTCATACAACTAGCTGAGGAAATATACAACTGAACTGAAGAATTAAGATGATTCATTTTTGAGCATATTGGAGGGTTTAGGCATGTAAACTGTTGTATTGCATATATTTGATTGGATATTAGGTTCCATATTTTCCTGTGGCAATAGATGGACTATCCAGCTTCAGCCTATTTATATTTGTCACATACATTGAATTTCCAAATTATTGAAGTTGTATCTGTCCATCCATATCAGTTGTGATTATCTTATGTTTGAATATAATAGGTGGGTTCATTTTTTCTCTTGTTTGGCATATTGATTGCATTGGCCCTGTTTCATTTCACTGGAGAAAGGGATCCAAGCTTGATTGCTTTAGACTACAAAATTTGCAGGCTTTTACAATAATGCTAAATTTTCACAAGCTTCTACAATAAAGCTTAATGTGCAATGCCTTAAATATGTTTGTATATAGTCCATTGATAATGTTGTATTACTGGGTAGTTATTAATTGATAATGGTTTATTACTTGACAATTTGTGTTGCCCTTGTATTTTGGAATGCTAAACACATGTTCTATTGAACTTGGTAATATAGCAGTTTCCTTTTCTGTTAAGTTGAGGTGAGATTTTTGAGTTTGCATTAATTGTTCTATAATGAAATTTCCACACAAGAGAGCCTCAAAGAAGTCAACAGTTAAAAGAATCATCTTGAACATGTTGAATATAAAGCTTAGACATGCGCTTTTATTTCTTTGATCTATCATTTCTACCTTATGTATTATTTGTAACTCTTTACAAGTGTTTGACTAAAACAAATGAACTTGAGTAGACTTAAAGTTCTACATGGAAAATTAACTTATACAATTTTGGTAAATTAGAATGAATGGTTGAACTTGCCATTTATGGGGAGAACAATCATATCACTAACCTTTATTTCTTGCATGAAGTTACTCCAATGGTCTTCTAATGTTCATAATTTCCTTGTATCATTTTAGAGCCCAAATTTCTTTCCTTTTATTCTTATTAAGAAAAAGACGTATTGTTAAATAATTTGTCTCCCCAAGGAAAGGCCACAACAACTTGAGGAATCACTTTATGGTATGTGAATGTGGTAGCTATCATTCAAGGAAATTATCCATAGTTTAGACTTCTAATAACTCATTGTGGGATAATTTGGGTTTTTCAAAACTAGTGTGGATTGCACAAATTTTTTACATTGGCAAAGGACTAACATTGCACTAGGTGCCTTGCTAATCATGTCTTGATCTTTATTGATACCACCCTAGGTAAGGTCCAGGGAACCTTTAGTAATAAACGCTCCCCTTTATTGGGGTTGTAAGGTGTACAGAAGCATAAAACATTAACATTCCCCTATTCCCTAACCAAGTTTCATTTTCCATTGCATTATCATTCATGAGGTTATATGTTGTACTACACAAACCACTCACTTCAATCGTTGCAGGAGTTCTTTTGCTTGACTTTAAGGATTATTGTACATCATTGCACTATAGAGGGTTAGATAGTTTTGTGCCAAGCTTAAAGAAATATATTTGATCTTGTTTTATCAGGAACACTAGCACTAGTTAGATTACATGCTTAAGAAATGTAAACAATAATGCATTTATCACAAAATATCATTACACAAAGATGTCATAGAAAATCTATCTTTGTTAATTGAAAAATTACAAACTAATAGAATGTTGTACATACAATATAACCTTTCATTAATTATATAAAGAAAGTTTTATGACTCTTAATCCCACACACAAAAGCAATTCAAGTTCTCCTGGCTTGTATGCCATCTTAGAACCTAGGGTTTTGAGGTCATTTGCTACACACAAGGACAATTTTACTTCAAAATCCATTTCTGACCAAATGGAGATGAATTTAACAAAAGAGAAAGAGGTTTTTGTCACTCACATACCAAAGAACAAAAGCCTCCTTCAATTTATACACAACTGTTATAATTTGGGAGATATGTAGCGAGATTTGAGGCCTATTTCTCAAGAATATTTAATTTCCTGTTTTAGTCATTATTTTGTGGCACATATTTCGAGAATATGGGAACAAATTTCAGAACTCCAAGAGAGAGTTTTCTTAAAAACAACATTATTTACAAAAACTTCTCCCGTTTTTGTAACAGGTATTATAGTTAAAGATATATCACTTCATCTTTGACTCCTATTTTTACAAAGATGAAGAAAAGCGTATGATATTGTTTTATTGGCATCCGAGTTACAATGACACAAAACTCAATGGCTTGTTAAGTTGATCCTATAGGGATATAAAAGAAATCTTGTCTTGCAAACTCTTATGCCTTTTTTTCCAGACCATGGTAAGCAAATCCTGCACTCAAAGAATAATCCTAAAAACTCTAGGTAACTTTAGTTCTTGCATGGAGTTACTTCAATGGTATTCTAATGTTCATAGTTTCCTTGTATCATTTTAGAGCCCAAATTTATTTCCTTTTATGCTTATTAAGAAAAAGACTTATTGTTAAATAATTTGGCTCCCCAAGGAAAGGACACAACAACTTGAGGAATCACTTCATGGTATGTGAATGTGGTAACTATCATTCAAGGAAATTATCCATAGTTTAGAGTTCTAAGAACTCATTGTGGGATAATTTGTGTTTTTCAAAACTAGTGTGGATTGCACAAATTTTCCACATTGGCAAAGGACTAGCATTGCACTAGGTGCCTTGCTAATCATGTCTTGATCTTTATTGATACCACCCTAGGTAAGGTCCAGGGAACCTTTAGTAATAAAAAATCCCATTTCTTGGGGTTGTAAGGTGTATAGAAGCACAAAAAATCAACATTCCCCTATTCCCCTAACCAAGTTTCATTTTCCATTGCATTATCATTCATGAGGTTATTTGTTGTACTACACAAACCACTCACTTCAATCATTGCAGGAGTTCTTTTGCTTGACATTAAGGATTATTGTTCATCATTGCACTATAGAGGGTTAGATAGTTTTGCCAAGATTAAAGAAATATATTTGATCTTGTTTTATCAGGCATACTAGCACTAGTTAGATTACATGCTTAAGAAATGCAATGCATTTATCACAAAATATCATTACACAAAGATGTCGTAGAAAGTCTATCTTTGTTAATTGAAAAATTACAAACTAATACAATGTTGTACATACAATATAAACTTGCATTAATTATCTAAAGAAAGTTGTATGATTCTTAATCCCATACACAAAAGCAATTCAAGTTCTCTTGGCTAGTATGCCATCTTACAACCTAGGGTTTTGAGGTTAGTTGCTGCACACAGGGACAATTTTACTTCAAAATCCATTTCTGACCAAATGGAGATGAATTTAACAAAAGATAAAGAGGTTTTTTTCAATTACATACCAAATAGCAAAAGCCTCCTTTAGTTTATACACAGGCATTATAATTTGGGAGATATGTAGCGAGATTTGAGGCCTATTTTTCAATAATATTTAATTTACTGTTTTAGTCATTATTTTGTGGCACATATTTCAAGAATATGGGAACGAATTTCAAATATATGAGAGAGGTTTTTATTCAAAACAGCCTTATTTACAAAAACCTCTCCCGTTTTTGTAACATGTATTATAGTTAAAGAGATATCAGTTCATCTTTGAATCCTATTTTTACAAAGATGCAGAAAAATGTATCATATTGTCTTATTGGCATCCAAATTACAATGAAACAAAACTCAATGGCTTGTTATGTTGATCCTATAGGGATATAAAATGAATCTTGTCTTGCAAACTCTTATGCCTTTTTTTCCAGACCATGTTAAGCAAGTCCTGCACTCAAAGAATAATCCTAAAAACCCTAGGTAACTTTAAAGATAAAAATCTGTCAAACAAACAATCTTCAAATCCTAGATTTTACAAAAACATACTACAGAAAATAATAATAGCAAGTATAGAAGACTAAACTATTAATCACATCTATCTTTTATTGAATATGGAAAGAAGAAAATATGCTACAATAGATCAAAACCTAAAATTTGCTAACCAACCTAGTGGAAGACCCCCTTACTCCTTTATAGATTAGGAAGAGCTAGGTTTACAATCATTGCACTCCATCATTGTGTTTCTCTTAGGTTAAAATACTAAGCCCTAACCCTAAATCTAATTCTATCTTAGAATAGTGCACCCTAGGCCTACATGATAAAATACCTAAATTGGAACGATAAAAAAGAAGTAGAAAACATACACATAGGAAAACACTAGCTACTAGAGATATGTTCCTACTTAGACAAGTTAACTCATGCACCTATTTATATAACTAGAAAATAAAATTGAATTGGAAAAATGATTGAACTAAAAACTGAACAAAAAATGGAACTTGTTAAATCTAGAACAACAGTAAAATGAGTTTAATTGAAGGTGGAAAAACTAGAAATATAGTAAGATTGGTGCATGCAATCATTGATAAATCTGCAAGAGAATGTAAATTCAAAATTAAAACTTTCATGGGCTTACCTTGATGTGATTTTCATGTACTCTTGTGTAATAATGAAGCATGCTTATCCTTCATTCACTTCCACCTTCATAATGTTGGTCATTGGTCTAACATTGATGCTTTGAAGAGTAATACAACCATCAGTACCTTAAACATCAATTAATTGATGTAGAATACACTAATATTTCAACCAAACAAACTTTAAAAGACAAACAAGACAATGTGTGTTGTTATTCATGGTATGGAATGGAGGTTTGCAAGGTAAGTGGCAGTAAAGTATGGGTAATGGAGGTATTTATCCAATCAACAAAGGGGTTTGCATAGCATTGTTTATGGAATCTGAAATTCAACCACCATATTTATGAAAGTATAATTGCATTAGAGGAATGTTGGTCTCATGTTAATAGGTTTCCTATTATGTACACATAGGAACCTACTGAATAAACCATTTTTCTCTTCGCTTAGCTAAGTAGAGCTCATTTCCCTTTCTAAATAATCAATAAGTCTTTTCAAAGAAAATACAAAATAAACATAGTAGATCTTAAAAGGTGAAGATGCTCAAGTCATGCTAAAAAATGAAAGGAAATAAAAAATGTTTCCTTGACCATCAAACATATTAAAAAAATAATCATAATTATGGCGAACACATTGAGTGCCCACAAAATAACTAAAGGCATATATTAAGCCTAAGACCACATGTTTCTCAAATAAATGTCATGACAAAAAGATGAAAAACAATTTTTTACTCAACAAAGGTCTTTAAATTTAACCCAAACCCTTGACTCAATGGAAATCAGATGAAGCCAATCATTCCATAACAAAAGGTTCAGTCAAACATCAAATGAGAACTAGAAGCATTCAAGGGCCTAACACATTTTAAACCAAAATAAACACAAAATTCCAAACTTGAGAAAATTCTCCAAAATGCAACAAACAAACAAACCGTTAAAATTTATCAACATATTAGAGAAAGACATCAAAGAAATTTCATCTACTTAAATGATCCCATTCTTTCTTAGCGGAATTCTTGTTAAATCAATTATCTACCCTTTAATACTAGGACACTATCTATGTGAAGAGATAAGTCCCATCTTCATCAAATTCCAACTTCATTTCCTATCACATACAAGAAAGAGACAATGTAATAGTTAAATATCAAAAAATCAATCTTAAAATAACTTGCATCAAGAAAATGTGGCTCCAAAGATACAATGAAAAACACAAAATATAAATTATAGAACCTATTTTTACCTGAAATGCATCATCAAATTGGCATATAGTAATCTTGCTATGATAAATAATTTCCGACCTACTCCAAAAATAGAGGAAGAACATATCACAAGAATCACATCATCTGTGCTATTCCATTCACTATCTTGCACCACCAATGGAACACATATACCGAAATAAGTGTTCCCTAGGCCCTCATATATATTGGATTAGATCAAATTTTGTGGTATATCAATTTCCCAATTCTCATCTTCGTGCTCATTTTCTTCATTCTGAACAAGACCCTCTCCAGATGGACTATCATTATGAGCCTCCAAAGAATTATGTTCTGTGTCAAGTTCATTAGAGAAAATTGTTATATTGTTTTCTCCCCTTCTGTCACAATCTGATCACCAAAGAGATAGTGCTCTTTCATATGTGATGGGTGTTGTATATGCACTAAAAACACACTAAAAACCCTCAATTAAATTGTCAACCCGGGGTAAGTAAACTTAGAGTTGTAGCAAAATATATGCCAAAGGTAGAAGGGTTGGTAAGAGTATAGTCTAACTAATGAAGGAAGCTATCTAAGGCTAATCTACTCAAGCAAACCTATCTAATGAGCAAACCCTACTAAGCAACTTGAAACTAGGTAACCTAAGTACTTTTGGGCCAAGGATCAATGGATAGTCCTAAGAAAGCAAGTAAAAGCCCTATGTAAAGCAAACTAGTTCAACAATAAGCAATAAGAAAACTATAACAATGAGAAACTAACAAAAGAAAACTATTTTAACTTGCCAACCTATATTCAATGAGTAACTACCCTATGAAAGCAAATATATAAACAAGCAAGCAAAGACACCTATCTAACTTATTAAAGAAAATAAACAAGTAAGCAAAGACACCTAGCTAACCTATTAAAGAAAATAAACAAGTAAGCAAACACAACTACCTACTGCAAGAAATCAAAGTAAAACTTATCATTGAACAACTATCTATCCTAAAAGGCAAGTGGACTAAATGCTTAATGCAAAACTATTTATAATGCATGAAAGGAAATCTAAGAGGCAACTGGACTAAATGCTCAATACAATGCATGAAAGGAAATCTATTTTATTGAAGGCAAGAAAGGCTGCCACTAATTCTTAATCTATGACAAGAAAACTACTATCCAATCTATCAAAGCAAAGTTTATCTACCCTACAACAGCAAATAAGACTATTTTCTAAACTATGAAAGCAAGAAACTATCTCTTCTATGAAAACAAGAAACTGTTTTCTAATCTATTAAATTCAAATGCATTCTATACTAATATAAGAAAACTTATACTATACTAAATTCAGTCTTTAACTACAACTTGAAATTGCAATCTAAATCTAAGCAAGAAATTGCATAATCATAAACTAAACTAACTCTAGCTTAACAATTCAAAATGTAATAAGGAAAGTGCTTGAAACCAAAATTAAAGCATGACAACGTAAACTAATGAATAAATTAATCAACAACTAATTAAGAAAAATCTAATTAACAATTGAATAGGCAATAAAAACTAAAACTAACCCTATCCATCCACCGAAGCCTTGGTTAAAGAAAACATAAACTAAAACTTTTTTCTACTCTATTTTAATTCTTATTTTAAATAAAATTTCAAAAGCATGAATAAAACGTAATCTAATATCTACTTGCACACGGGGTTAGTAGATGAATTTGCAAATTCATCTCTATCTATCAAATCAATGCATATGAACACACGCCTTTATACTAACCTGTAAAAGAACCAAATCATTAAGCTACAACAACAAATTATATAACAGAAGAAAGATAGCAATACATGTACATGAAATGAAAAAGAGAGATGCCTAAGATATGAAACGTACAAACAACACATGGAAGAGTTACCAGACTGCTGGTGGGCCCCCCAACAAGTCGTGTTCACTCTCTAAAATCACACCATGAGCTTAACAAGATGAATTCACCATAAAAACTTGAAAATGAAGTTCCAACAATGTAAAATATCAAAACAGAGAAAAAATGAATCTGTCTCTAATACACTAGCTCTTCTACTTGGTTAACAATCTTCTGATCATCCTAGTGGTATTTATAATTTTTACATGCCAAGTGGTCGACCACAGGAGGGTCGAACCACTTCTAAATTCGGCAAATTACAATAAATGATGCCCTATCTGATAAAACAGAGTGAGTCAATAATCACCCACTTGAACAACTAAAACTGAGATGTCGGAAGCTTAGTAGATGGAGGATGCAAGGATAAACAAAACCCATGTGCCCGATTTGTCCATCACTAGCCGCCAATGCCATAACCGCCAAGTCTCCTTCCATTTATGTGCAATACGAAGTGCTGGACAAAGTGTTGGATCGAGTGTCGGAACAAGTGCTGGAATGAGTGTTGGATCAAGTGCCGAAACTAGAAACATAGTGCGTTTTTCCCTGTAACACCAGAAAAACATGAATTAGCTCTTGGAAACCATAAAACATGATGAATTATACTTGATACAATCATTAAACATGAATTATATGTACCTTGTGCCGATCATACCGTTTTATCATGAAATTATTCAAAAAGCTCCTTTAAAATATAAAAAACACATATGTACATTCAACAAAAGTGTATAATAACCGTCATAAAAGTGATCATATCTAGGACCCAACAATATGGAAAATTGGTAATGTCATACTTTGTTACATATAATCTTAAACATATATCCATATGTTTATAAATTTTGTTCCTCATATTTGAATTCAAAAATGATAGTGCACTAAACATTCTCTCATCCTCCATTGATCCCAAAATCATGGTTTGACACAAATCCGCTAATTTGAAATATTCGAATATGTTTTTCTATAAGTATTGGATAACACCTAAAATAGTCCATATTTTTGTTATTGCACCATATTCTAGAGGATTCTCCAAAGCGTGAAATTGATTCCACATTGTTTCAGTGAAGCGTGTGGCTTGTTGAAACAATTTTGATTGATCCAAAATACCTTCAACCTGTTCTCCATGTATCTCGACCTTCTTGCAAAATTAGTCCACTAGAGTATTTAATTTTGCCACAAAGTCACATTTTAAAGTAGTTTGACATTTTAAATTGTTCCAATATTCAGGGTACACCACAGACATGGCCTCCAACAATTCATCTTGAGGGAATCGTTCTCTTATCTCCGATGACAGTGACTTTGCAATTTCTATCAAGTTGTGTCTCACTGAAAGGACAACATTGTCGAATAGGTCTCTTGACACATGGCTCTCTTTGGTGGTTCATCCTGTATTATCAATATAATGAAAAGGAACCACATACCCATGCACTTCCATACATAGTATCCCTTTTTCACCAAACTTCAAATAATTTTCAGTATTTTCTATATCAATTATCGTAGTCCAATTTGTAAACCGTGGACCTGCAAAAGACTCTGGCATCGTATACAAATTATCCAATGAAAGGCATGCAAATTTTCTTGCATTTGTGTATTCTGCAATATACATTGTGCGACTTTGAGACATTTTCACAAGGACATTCATTTCATCTAGCATAGAAAGAATTCCAACCAATGTTATAATGTCTCTATGTCAATTAGTCGAAACAAAATATCTTGAGCTTTATCTATGTTGAAGCGATGTTCATACATAACCCCTACCAAGGACTGGTACTCACTAAATAATCTTTGAGTTGGTCCATTCAATGAGATCCATCTTGTATCAACATCTTTTAATAGCTTGTTTCCATTTATAACATTGTCAACAATTTTTTTAAACTCTGAAAATCATTTCGGACTATGAGAAAAATATGCATAAGCCTCTCGTACAAGATATTCAACTTTTGAAACAAATGGAAACTTGCTTACTATTTTAAATGCAAGATTCATCCTATGATCCATACAATGAATACTCAACATATACGGTGAAGCTGATAGTTGTAGTCTAACAAAAAGTCCATTTCTTTGTCATTGCATTACTGATGCTCCATCCGCTCCAACACATACCAACGTTTTTGCAATCATTAAGTGATCCATACCACCACTTTTCTTCAAACTATTATTAACAAGTTCATAAATATTTTCAGCTGTAGAATTCAAGGATGATTTTAAGGATGGAAATTTATTTTAAAATGTGGAAACCTTGGTGAATCTTACTAATCCTTCATATGCCAAGTATAAATGTTTGGCGATATTTTTGTAAAAATATTCAAATTTCTAAGGATTTTATATATTTTTTATAAATTTTTGGCTATTTTTAAGGTAAAATAATTTTACCCTATAGAATTTGGGCGAGTCATTTTTAAAATAGCGAATCTCTTTTTTGGAAAAACCATGGAAAATTAGCCCATGAGCGAAATTTAGCCCCTAAAAGCATCCCTGGTAGAATTCTCCTTCATTTTATGAACCCCAAGTAGATAGGAATGCCTAATATGGTCATTAACCATATAAGTACTCATACAAATCCATGAAGTATTATCAATAGTTGTAACCTCATCCAAAGACAATGACAAAAACCTAGCTCTTTTCATATCATCCTTTTTCTACTTGAGCTAGATATTTTGCCCATTCCCAACCACTCGTTAAAGACCAATGAGAATATGGAAAGTTTGGCATTTGAAGAGAAGATAGATATTTCATGTAATCCAGATAATCTGTCATAGGATTCCCTTTATATAAGATGTGAAATACAGTGCTTAATTGAATTGTTTTGGATAACAAATTTCTTTCCATCGTCTTTTCGAATAGAGATGTGATGCTTCCTCCACCTACCTTGAGTTTTTGCTTAATTAATAAATATTCATTATATTCATCAACATATTTGACATGTTGACATTCCTCGGAAGATTTCCATCTGACAATAGATTTCTCCTCGCCATCTACAATTTTCTTTTCATACACATTTCCTACATGATTCTCAATTGTATCTAACTTCATCTGAAATGTCATTGGCGTGCCAAGTTTCCAACTACATATATTGCATCTAACTTTTGGTTTCTCTTTCTCATTTTTTGGAGGTAATGGTTCAATAAATGGAAATTTTGAGACCCAATCTGGTTGGAAGCCTCTCCCTATGTCCCATTGGCCCTTTTGTCTTTTTCATGAATTGGTTGTGTTCTTTTACAATGAAATATTTTCGACATTTGTACTGCCAATTTCTGGTGAAAATGCATTTGTCTCACTTTGATCACCAGAGGAACATATCTCCTTATCTATTATTTGGATATTAGATGCATTCTCACAAGAGTTGACATCTATTTCAGTGATAGGTCGCTCAAAAGAGATTGAAGCATGAAGAGAATGTGGATCCTTGGATTGATGTCTTTGAAATTATGGTGATATATCATTTTGTCTTGATTTTTTCTTTCCACGATCGGTGTTTGACATCTCAATAAATATTCCACATTTGAAATTTAAAATTGATCTAGAAGCCAAAAGTGAAACCTGCAAGAGAAATAATATAAAATTAGTAAAATTCCTACCAAGTATAGAATATTCAATTTGAATGAAGCTACTCTAATAATTTCTCTCAAATTTCTCCTCACATTGTGATATGCTTCAAGACCTAGAAATACTACAAATCTCAATGGATATAATTAAAAGAGGTGCAAATGTTGATACTGAGAGGGGGGTGAATCAGTATCAAGTACAATTTAAAAACCTTTTCCAACTTATACTTAAACCATTCAATTATATCCAATGAGCAATGAACAATAGTATAAGAGTTACACCAATACACCACAATACACCA